>JAIFZK010000016.1:660000-970000 GCA_027481765.1 Tenualosa thibaudeaui
CCATGGAGTGCCTCAAAATGTCACATATCTTAACGACACAGTTCACGGTCATAACCTTTAGCTGCTGTGTTTGTTTTCTGTTTCCCTCCAGCAATTACCCTTTTTTATTATGACACATTATTAAAAATATGACTATGGCTGAAGGATCAGATGAAATAATGCATGGAATGATGACAAGCGTGAATGTGTAGGACACCACAGTCACACCAGTAGAATCACCCTGATGAGAGACACCATGTGGCCATGCCAGCTAAAATGTTTGGGGTGTGTTATTTGTTTTAATTCACACTTGAAACTTCCAAACTACCAGCACAGGATAACACATCCTATATGAAATTATGCCAACATACACAGTCTGACACAAGTACACGCAACCAAATGAATAAAATTACATAGATAGATAGATAGATAGATAGACAGACAATGTAAGAATTTTATATAATTTTATATGATTTCTTGTTACTTCTTTCTGACTGTCAAATGAATAATCCTCATCTGTGTACTGCTCCAAGTTATCTATCTAGCTAAGTCTGTACAAAATGTTCAGTCAACAACTTGTGTAGCATGGTGGGGACCTTAGAGGTCGCCTTGACCAGTGAGTGTGTCCCTGAGTTATGTACTTATTTGGAGTTCCATCCTGATTTAGAAACTGTTTAGGATAGATTTTCGATTAGACTTTTAAGTACATGTAGAACCCATTTTCCTTTTACCCGATGAGAAGGATCCAGACAAGCTACGTTACAACGTTTTGGTTATCCTGTCTCAACCTCATGGACGAGACAGAAGAGTAACTTAGTCTGATAGTCTTTAGCCTTCACTCTGTTACTTCAGCTTGTTATTGCGGTTATTTCATCTATTATTCCATCCAATTAACAACTGTAATCCAATTTGTAATAAATCACTGATCCTGATCCAACGCGACTGAGACATCCAATCTTCTATTCTGGTGGAAAGAAAACACAACGCAGCTTTAAGGTGAACAGTGACTTCAGGTGAAAAGTCAAACTAGGAAAAAAACACCAAAATCTAACAATAGATAGATAGATAGATAGATGCTTCATGCATATATATATATGTATATATGTATAGTACAATTAAGCAATACAATACAGCAGAAATTTTTGAACCATACAAAGCCATACATAATTGCATGCAACCATACACAGTCCTACAACCGTGCACAATCACAAGTTGGTCATCCATTGCAGGTTGTCTGTGCTCTGATGTAAAATGCTGGGTCTCCTGCAAACCTTGTCATCTCCGGCCCAGCAGTTGGCCGGCCGTTTCCAAGGATTTCTCTTTCTCGCCTCTCTCTGGTCGTGTTTGCCAGCCCTGGAAAATCAGGCCACTGCCTGCTGGGGCTCCAGCTCCCTCCGCGGCAGGTGAGATGAAGCGGATTTCGGTTGCGCAACCCCGCCTCGAGTCACACAGCTTTTCCCATCAGCCGATTTGAGAGGGGTGACTTACCCACTGAGAGCTCTCTGGAAGATCGAGAAATGTACTTATTCGTTTGTTTGTTTGCTCGCTTGCTTGGATGCTTGTTTATCTCTTTTAGTGGGACTTTGTGACCTCGATAAAGATTCAGCCAGGGATGTGGCTATGTATGTCGCTACTACTCTGAGGGCTCAGGAGGAGAAATAGCCATGAAATGCAGTCAATTCAGCTTTATTGTCAATTGTTTTACATATACTAGACATACAGAGGAATTGAAAGTACATTTCTCACTATCCCACCGAGAAGACGTCTTTGCTTTGGTGTATATTGTAAACTGTAAGCTTACTGTAAGCACAGCACACACACAGCATATCATATACATGAATACATACTGATGTATAAATACGGTGTATATATTCTGCATGCCATATGTACATACAGTATTTCAGATGTGAAGTGACTTGTCATGAATGACAATGAATGAATCTTTGCATATACCACCCTAAAGACCACCACTGAGGAATGTGGAGGTGATGGAAAGGGGGTGGAGGACATAACAATACATTTGTCATACATGGTGTTGTACAAATGTGATATTGTCTTGATGGGCAGCCTGTGGTGACAGAACTGAACCTATGGGGGTGCTAGTGGGGGTTGGGGTGGGGTTGGGCAGGTTATGTGGGGACACACATGCCGCTCTGAGTGGATCTCTTCTTGGAAAATTTCCCCTGTCATTAAGAGGCTGTGTTCAAGAGGTAGAGGATGAGAACCAATTTAAGAAGCTGTGAGAGGGAGAACGACTGGGAAAAAAAAAAAAATATATATATATATATATATATATATATATATATATATATATATATATATATATATATATATGATGAAGAGAAGAATAAAATGTGTTTGGATAAAATGTGCTTTCAGAACTAAAAGGTGACATTCAAACGTGGCCATCAAACATGACTTTGAAAAGTCTGCAGACTTGTTTCGGCTCCTCCTGATAATAGTGGATCTAGTGTTCATGCACAAATCATCACCTTTTACCCGTTAGCTTTTTTGTTATTTCTGTCCTTTCCAACCGGAGATACCACATCTGGATAATGCTTTTCAAAGTCACATTTTGTTCTTCCCATAAATTATTTGTCCTGTATGGCATATATGCGAGGATAGCAAATAATTATGTATGTGTGTACAAAGTGTGTGTTTGTGAGAGGGGGAGAGAGAGAGAGAGAGAGCATGACAGCATTTAAGTGTTTAGAGGTTTGCTCCAAATTCCAAATTGTATTCAAAATTGACGAAATTCATAATAAGCATCCTGTTTAAAATACCTCAAGGTCAATGCTGACATAGAGTGAACCTCTCTACACCACTCTTGACAACCTCTTATCTCACCTCTCCCTACACCCCTTTGTCATTCGTTCATCGTCATTTACTGATCAAGACACATCATCCAAAGGAATTAACCACTGCACCCCGCCCTCCCCACCCCTACACATCTCAGCTTTGCTCAGCTTCCCAAATGACAGAGCCGGTAGAGTTGCTCAGAGCAGAGGGTAAAGTCACACTCGACAGTAAATGCCTTAAGGAGACTCACATTTCATGCTGTCATCGCCATCTTTAACCTACCTGTGCACCTCACACACGGTAGCAAAGGAGTGCTATGGGTCTCTGGCTTCCTGACTCCCTGTGCCTCCTTCTCCTCCTCCTCCTCCTCCACCTCCTCTGAGTCAGTTTACCCATCGTCAGCTCAGATATGGCAGCCAAAGGCCACGGTTGTCAGGAGCACACTGCTCTGCAGGTGAGACGACGGAGGGATGTAAGGGGCCTGATCCCGCCACTGGATCCCTGCTGCTGTTGGCACTGTCACTTGCTATTTACAGCCAGCACCACGACACACACACACACACACACACACACACACACACACACACAGGCACAGGCAAATGTACCCCAGAGAACTGCTGCTATACGCAACACATAAGGCTGGAAAAATCAATGTGCTGAAGGTATATGCATCTAGTGTACACGTTATTTGAAGGGAGTTACATTTAATGAAACATTGACAAAGACATTTCAAAATGTGTACACGCACAAAATCAGGGGCTTAGTGAGAAAGGAACTGACACTCGTAGTTAATGACACCAGCATTTATGAAGCAGTCGTGCAGTCCTGTGTGCTTTGCTGTGTGTAGGAAATTGCTCTGGTAACCTTTTCATAATCCTCGCTAGTCATGCGTCAAACACATGTTCTTTCCTGTAATCACTGTTGATTTTGATGTCATATGCAACAGAATTGGGCTTGTTCTGTGTGTGTGTGTGTGTGTGTGTGTGTGTGTGTGTGTGTGTATAAATGACTATGTGCAGTGAAGGAGCGAAGCTGCAGTGTTATGAGTCAGGGTGCCACAAGGGTTTGTGGGTCGTGATCTCTCCAGTAGATTTCACCTCCCTGCTCTCTCTCTCTCTCTCTCTCTTTGTCTCAGACACACACACAGAGACACACGGTTGTTGTGTTTATGAGGGCACCCAGAGAACAAGAGAGAAGAACAAACACTATGTATAGCAACCAATCTTACAGTAATTTCTCTGATCAAGTTTCAAGTAGTCGAAATAAAGTTGAGCAGACTGTCTTGTTATCTAAATTACATTGTACAGAGACAGCGACTGAGTGTGCTTTTAGTGCGGGATACAGTTCCCAATGTCACCATGAGAATGAAACAAAAGCAGTCATCACAAGAAGTTGTTTTCTACAACATGACAGCATCAGCTGTCATCATTCTTACACAATCTTGTATGTCATTCTATGATGGTAAATGGACTGCATTTATATGCTGCTTTTCTACTCCTACGAGTACTCAAAGCGCTTTACATTGTATGCCTCACATTCACCCATTCACACACATACACTCATACACCGGTGGTGGAGGCTGCCATGCAAGGTGCCAACCTGCCACCAGGAGCAATTTGGGGCTCAGTATCTTGCTCAAGGACACTTCAATGGGGTCAGCCAGAGGGGGGCTCAAACCTGCAACACTCCGGTTGCCGAACGGCACCTCTACCACCTGCGCCACCATCTCCCCATGATAAAAACAGGGATTTTGCAGTGTATGCGCATATCAGAAATAAAGTGATTATCTGCCAGCACTTATGGCAAGATAACCTTAAGAGAAGAGAGTCTACAAAGAGCAGAATTAGTTGTAGGTGAATGTTACAATGTCTGACTTAGTTGTAGGTGAATGTTACAATGTCTGACTTAGTTGTAGGTGAATATTACAATGTCTGACACTGAGGACAGTGATACAGCTCGGCAGCTGCAGTCAGATGTGTCCCTCGTCCTGTCTTGTCATCATATCCCTTATGTGACTGACTACCTCTTCCTAATCCTCATCCACCCCTCCTGAGTCTCACTCCAAAGGCAGCCGTGTCACCTGGCCTCTCCGCAGGTCACTGCCCATGAAGCCATCGCTTTAACCTCAAGACGCGGCGCCATCGATCGCCTTTGATTTGCAATCTTTCTCAGGCGTCGCTAAAAGCGCTAGGTCTATGACTAAAGGTGCTCACTGTTATTAATGGAGTTTGGGATCCCCATTGATTCCAGTAGGGGCCCAGTATTGTTGCTCTTTGAGGCTTGGCTTCCACGCACCATTTCTAGCACAGATTTCCAGCACACATCAGATACTGTCCACCACACCAAGCAGTGTATTACTACTGAGGACATAGGAGACGGATACATGACATAGCATACCATGTTACATAACACAGCTGTATGTTTTATGTGTGGATAGAGGTGATAGCATCTTTTAAGGATGTGTGTATGTATGTATGTGTGTAGGTACATGTGTGTGTATGTGTGCAATTATGTGCACATTTGAGTCTGTGTATGTGTGTGTGTGTGTGTCTGTCTGTGTTGATGACAGACTGGTTGGCTGGATGGTGGGCTCTCTACAGGGTGTGTGTGTAGCTCAGTGGGAAGGAAACGGCTGCTGTGAGGGAAATCAAATTAGCACCCGGCCAGCATGGGAGAGGCACGCATGGCTTTGGCTCAGCTAACGAGGCAAGCCCAGTCACCTGTGTGTGTGACACACACACACACACACACACACACACACACACATAAGCACAGGCAGACCTCATGGATATACCAAGGTGCTGACCACAGACAGAATCCCTTTGTGTATGTGGTATGTGTATATGTAGGGTGCTTTATTTTCATATACCTGAAGCTTGATTTCCTAATTTTTCACTATGGAGTTCTAACTGCTTTTTATAGTCTCAGTATCTTGCTCTCCAGTATTGTTCTGCAGGAAACAAAATTAAGTTGTTTAGTCATGTATTGTAAGGCGACCAGACCTCTGAGAAGAATATCGGGGACATTTCCCTGAATTTTCCTTGGCAACCGGAACGTTCCTATTACCACAGTCAATGTCATTAAAATAAGTGATGTTTTAGCCTCAACAATCAGGTACAAAGTGGGTTTTCTTGTATTTTTCCGGGGACAGACCAAAATTGCGGCCTGTCCCTGGAAATCGTGATTGTGTGATCGCCATACTATATTTGCAAATTACACTTACAGTTTGTCATCTAGGATATTTACAAAGAAGTAGCATCATGATACAAATTTAAGGACATGATCAAGGGCTTCCTGCTCTTTCTCAGAAAAGGACTGAGTTTGTGAGATAGAAAGAGGAATTGAGAAGGGGGGAGAGTGAGAAGAAGGGACAAAGGGAGAGAGAGAAAGAGAAAACAGAGAACAGGAGGTAACAGGACACTAAGATCTCAGACCAGCTGTTTTTAGAACGCTCACCAATCCCCACTGGCTCTTTTCTTTCCCCAAGCCTCCTCCTTTTCTATCACCTGCTTTCTACCCTTCCTCCCCTCTTCTCTATCCCCCTCTTCTTAGCCTATCTCCTTATAATACTGCTCAGCTTGTCCCCACATTTCGCTCTACCATCTTAATTCCTTTATCTTTCTTTTCCTCTCTCTTTTTACCTCTCTGTCTCTATCTCTCTCTTTTGCTCGCTCTTTCTCTCATCTCCTGTAAGTTGTTCTCTTTGCGTTGGGTGTGTGTATGTGTGTGTGCATTGGCTGAAGGTGAGCGATGAATTGGGACGACCCAAATAAAGTTTGTTTGCTAACTCGCTAACTGCAGTTGAAGCCACTGCTGCTGCCACCGCTGCTGCTGCTGTTGCCATTGCTACAGCATATTGCCCCGTTTTCCAGTCCTCTTGGGTCACTCTGAGAATACTGTATTTATGAAACGCATTTCCGGAGCGGAAACAAAATGGGCACTCACTTTCTCATTTTCTATAGTGTCAGCTCTTATTACGTACAACAAATTCCAAGAATCCAAGAATCCAATTCTAAGAATCAGGTTTGTTTATATATTATGATAACCAATAAATCTAGACAAACCCTAGCCGGTACATTCTAGTCACGAGCCATAGGGCCTCAATAGCTCTTCTCCCAGGTTTGGTTGGACCAATCACAATGCTCTATCTTTGTAGAGAGTCTTTGGGCGGGCTTAGCAGGATGGCCAGACTATACATTTTGATGATATTGTCTGGCTTGTCGGGCTAATATTATGACTCAATTTATGGCAATGGCATTGTATGTAAATTATATATATATATATATATATAATTATATATAACACAGACCCCAGGGAGCTAAACAGACTTTAATGTGAGCAGAGATCAGGGTGACCAGAAGGCAGTGACGCATTCCTCTACCCTATCTCTCTCTCTCTCTCAGTCTCTCTATCCCTTCATCTCTCTCTTTCCCTCTGTCACACTCTCTCCAGAAACACCTGTGACTCACTCTAATACTGGAAAATCTCAACCCCCCCCTCTCTCTCTTTCCTTTATCTCCTGCTCATATTTTTCAGTCTTAGGTCATCTGGGTATTGATAGGAATAAGGTATCATCTGTTGGCCTGTGTTTGAAGGGGAGCTGGAGTTTCTTATGTCATATGAAGCAGGAGGCTATTACTGTGTCCTCACGGTAACAAAACCCACCCATTTAATCAAGTCTGTCAGACTGTGCAAGCTATTGTTAAGTTCCTGAGGAATTGTTTGGTCTGTTAACACTTACATTACATTTGGACTTTTGCCTTGTGTATTTCTGAGAACATCTGTAGCTTTTTCTGATCGTCTGACTTTATCTTTGTGTGCTCAATTTATTTTTTGTTATTCACATTTCACAGACCCACATAGAAAAGTTGGTTGGTCGACATTATTCTATCAGGACACATTAAGAAGCGTTTTTTATGGTATTTCTTCATATGAGGATCACTGAATTGTCTCAGTAGCTGGAAGCTTGAAATGCCTTCTTTTGTAAAATGTAACAAATGGAATGGTGGACACAGCGACAACAATGAACAACATGGCAACCCAACAGTAACTGATCAGCTACTGTGTCTATCTATCTATCACACTATCACCCACACAACAGCAGAGGCAGCTCACTGTGCCTCCAGTAACACGAACAAAAAGCAATGCTATCCGCATACGCGCACACACACACACACAAAGATCTATGCTACACATGCTATGTTCTCATCCTGTTTTAAATAATTGCTGTTTTATACAACCACAGCAGTTCACTCACACACGCACACACACACATACACAAACCCAACACCTGCAGCAGAGGGGAGATGCAGCACCACACCGATGTGCTTAGTTGCGCTTCCACCCTGTGCGGTTAGCCTTATTGAGATTAATAACCTCTGATTATGAAGATTAATCTGCCGATTAGGCCTGTTGTGCCTGCCCCAACTACCGCTGTTAATTAAGATAGCCCATGTTACCGTGCCATCACCTCACATTAACCCTTGCACCCAGTTATCCTCAGTACTGCTGCAGCAACTGTAACCTGGGAACCACAGTATGCACAGGGTGAGCATCACTGCAGCCTTCTAAGGGTGCCACTCTATACAATAGACTGTCTCAGGGTCACCCAATGTTTGTGCTAGTTATGTGTAAAAATACTCTTCTGAATCTTGTAAATAATGTTTTAGTGTCCAGTGCAATGAGGAATCTGTATTTTGCTCATAGAACATGCACAGTGCACACTCACTTGTAGCATGCACACACACACACACACAGAAAGGGACAGCAAGTACAACACAGGCCTGGATAGACTGAGCTCATGGTGCCCCTGGTCAGACCATGTTTTTACACTGTCCAAGTGTGTCCACTGTGTTTTTTTTCCTTGTAATTGCAGACTTATTTTAATGGTTATGATTGTAGAGCAGCAGCAGTGCTTTCATTAAGGTCCAGCCATTGTTCCTTCACTTCAGGCTGCATATCTGGGTTAGCAGTGAGCTGCCAAGTCCTCTAGCATCACTTCCAATCACACAGTGGCTTGTATCGGATAAGCGGCCACAGCGTGAGGTGTCCATTGGTCTCTGTAGTTTAAATCATTATTATTGTAGGCTGAGGGCACAGATGAAACTTGAAGTCCCGCTGGGTCACTGTGGCTGGTTCCATGCAGGTGCCATTGTGCAATATTGTATGTCAGTTACAAAACACTGTTTATCTTGGGCCTAGAAGGAAAAACTCATTTTGAACAGCAAATGAATGGACTTGGGAAGCTTTGTTTGTGTGTGAGAGAGGGTATGGGAGAGAGTGTGTGACAGTATTAGTAAGTGTGTGTGTGTGTGTTTGTTAGGTGGGTGTTTTAGTGGGTTGGTGTTTTCATGAAAACTGCGGTTCCAACTTCTGTTGACCTTGGCTTTGCTATTGGCCAGGTGTCTCACCGTCCATCTCTCTCTCTCTCTATCTCTCTCTCTCTCTCTCACACACACACACACACACACACACACACACACACAGTCTCTCTGCTGTCAGTGTCGCCCCCAACTTCAGCTCCATCTATCTGAGTATCTATAAGTGCACCCCACGCACCCGTAACCATGGAGACGCACACTCAAGTCTCTGGAATCTGTCTGCTAACTTTTTTTTTTCTCCACCCACTGGAACCAGAGACTGGGATTAAATGGATGTCTGATAAACTATAGAGTTATATATGCTCCGACATAAAAGCATGATCACATACCACTATAAATATTGGCGTCCTAGCACAGGGATCCACACAGTTCTGACATGACACTCTCAAGCACCAAACCAAAACACACAGAGTGAGCAGCACACAAACCCAAACACACACACATAGACTCTACACACATGGTGTGCACCCACGCACACTAACACATGTGCACCAAACAGGTTGAAGCACACACACACAACCATACACAAGAAAAATCACCATCACACACCCACCCACACAACTACAGCACACACACAGAAATACACACACATTTACACACCACAGAGAAGAGAACCCCCTCCTCTCTTCCCCTTCAACCTTCACCATACCACCCATCTATGTCCATCCATTTTCAAATGAGTGGGATCCATCATCGATCTCTCCTTCTCAAAGCGATGACATCACCTTTGAGAGGGTTGCTGTGAGTGGGCGGGTCGCTCCAGCTCCGCACACATCCTTCTCGGACATGGGAGCCATGCGATATGCCGGCTCCAGTCCTTGTTTGGTGCACCAGGGGCCCACCTTCCCCTGGGAGCTGGAGGATTCTGTCAGAATCTGTCACCGCCTCTGGCCACAAGGCATCATCAGTACTAGCAGCAGCCATCACTGCATGGTGTGATATAGGATGTTGTGTGCTATATGAAAACATTATTACATGTGATTACAAATACATACACAACCAAACACATAGAAAAGTTACAAAGACCTAAGATAAGTACACACACACACACACACACACTTTTACTGAGGGTTTATCAGAATGCAGTGTGATCACTACAGTTTCACAGTAATGCTCTCACCAATTCCATTTGGAAGTAAAACATATGGTGGGGAGGTGAGGCGGTAGACTAGAGGGCCTGGAGGTACTGGTGTGTGTGTGTGTGTGTGTGTGTGTGTGTGTGTGTGTGTGTGTATGTGCGCAATAGGCAGGGGGTTGATAATTGACCACTTCCAATTATCTTTAATAATCCCTCAGTAATCTTTGCCACTGAATGGGAATTGGGCAGAAGCAAAAATTCATTAGGAGTCAGAGATTAGGATGAACATAAAAATCACACTTTCCCCCGGCCAAAAAATCTGCCCCCATTGTCACCAGGCAACTCGCTGAGGTTTACGAGCCCGCTGATATACAGAGATGAGGCGAGAGGAGCATGTTTTTTATGACAGGATTTCATTATTTTAACAGTCCATACTGAAGCATTTTTGTATGCATTCTTTTTGCCGTTGACACTTTCACAGCCTTCCCTTGCTCCCAAGCCCAGTTTATGGGTCTCGCTTCTGGAGTTCTTGCCTTTGATGGCTGCCATGTGTCAGCTTCCTCGAGGTGACCTCAGTAACAGACAGCTATATCACAAATGAAGGGTGGTGGGGAAACAAGCTTTATTTGTTTTACACAATTTATTGTGTTTTTATTTATACAAAATAGGAGAAGGGAATGGAAATGAGAAATGAGTGTGTGTGTGTGTGTATGAGAGAGAGAGAGAGAGAGAGAGAGGAAGACATGGTGGTATAGTGAGATTAAGTGCAGTGCGTGGAGGGTTGTGGAGTGGGTTTCTTGGAGTGAGTCAGAGATTAGAGATTAGTGGTCAAACTGGTCTGTTCTCACGTATAACTAATGAAGTATTGAATACAATCTAAGAGCACACAGTATTGATCATGTATACTATGTAAGGGCATTCACTGTTGATACTGCATAAACTATGGACATTCAGTGTTGATGTAGCATAAACTATACACATACAGTACACTGATAATGCATGCAGTGTCCAGAGTTAAGGACACTTCATGCTTACAGTAGGATGACCTTGTGAGGTAAGGGTTGCCATAAATCTGCCCTTATACTCGCCACCACTCCACCTCCCGCTGCCCTTTTCTCTCTTTCTCTCCCTGCTAAAGGTTCAGTGTAATTATGCTTTTTATGAGTAAGCCTGACAGCACTGAGTTCATGGGGTCAGGCTATAGTTCTTACTCACATCGCTAGACAGGGGTTCAATGAGCCTTTCCCCCACCTCACACACACACACACAGTCATTCCCTCTCTTCTTTTTGTTATCTCTCTCCCTCTCTCTCTCTCTCCCTCTCTGTCTCTCTCTCTCACACACACACACACACACACACACATACACATACAGTCTTTCCCTCTCTCCCTTTTGCTCTCTCACTCTTACGCGTACACAGACACACACAGCTGCTATTACACACACACACATTCACCTGCTCGCCATCGTCTCTGATCTCTGCGTTGATTGAGTAAGTCCTGCTCCTGTCCACTCAGGCGATGCCCAGAGGGCAGAACCAGTCATCCCTAGACAGATCAGGTCATCTGTCCCTGTTCCACTCTTTTCTCCCCTGCTCCGCTCCTCTCTGCCCGTCGATAGGAAATCATAAGAGTTTCTGTTTTATTTCATGATTTTATTAATGCCTCCTGTATTATTTATAGACCCCAGGCTGCCAGACACAGTTATCAGCAGTGCCCTGGCGCATGTGACAAGAGGGCCCTGTGGAAACAGAGAGGTCTGTCCAGGACAGAGAGAGAGAGAGAGATAGGGAGGGAGAGAGACAGAGAGAGAGAGGGGGAAGGTGATGTATTAGGGGCTGAGGAGTCGGCCGGCACAGCAATGCCTTGGGGTGTGGGAATGAAGGTGATGGTGGGGTGGGGAGGCATTTGGGTTTTGTGGCCTCGGCCTCGGTCTGTGTATCAGCTTTGGCACCGGTGCTGGCACTGACCTAGCAGGGTCCTGCGGTGGCAAGGAGGGCACTGTGCCGACAACGAACAGGCAAGAGGGCTGGCATCACAGTCTGCTCAGTGCTGGTAGAGCCAGTGGAGGTGGCGATGGCTTTTGGAGGGAGAGGGCTGGGGGCTCCTGAAAAATATTTAAAACATGACAAAATAACTCTCTCTCTCTCTCTCACACACACACACACAGAGTTAGTGGATGCTGACAGTGAATGGCAATGGTTGTTGATGCGATCTCAGATCTAGTGCAGCAGTGAATTCCAGATAGACAAGGGAGAGCACATTAGCTTCCAGCACATCACATAATAACCATTACACACATTCATAAGTGTCGCAACATACAACCATGCACACAATGTACAAAACGAATGCCCTGCACACTGAATCAAAGTGTATCTGGTTGGAGTTACTGTTACAGTGATAACATCCATCAGTTAATATAGCTTTCTGTATCCTCACCTCTGAATACATATGACTTCTCATACACGGACAGTTTACACTGAAGCTATGCTGGGAAGGGTAGACATGGACGTTTGAAGTCACAGATCAATAACACAAAGCAGTGTGTGTGTGTGTGTGTGTGTTTGCGTGTGTGTGTGTGTGTTTGCGTGTGTGTGTGTGTGTGTGTTTGTGTGTGTGTGTGTGTTTGTGTGTGTGTGTGTGTGTTTGCGTGTGTGTGTGTGTGGTTATACTGTAACGGAATCGTGATATGCTTTGTAGTACATCCTAGGTGTGAAAGTTTATTTTTGGCCACAGTACTTTCTCTAAAGCCAAATCAAAACTTCATGTATTTTATTTGTTGTGTAAATGTGTACTGAAGATAGCAGATATACCGAGAAAAGGAAGGAATTCTTATGTAGTGATAAACAAGACCTCTCTTCTCTGCCTCCGCCACCTCTTCATCTTTTTATCTACTGCTCTTGGACTCTTTTTCTCCTTCTCTCTCATCCTCTCTCACGCTCCCTCATTCTGCTCCTCTCTGCAGCTCTGTTTTCTGCTCTCCCACTCGCTTTCGTTCGCTCCTCTCATCTTTTTCCCCCGCTCTGCACCTTCTTGGAAAGAGTGCCTCACCCACTCCCTTTCCCCTCCCTACTTTCTCTCTCTCTCTTTTCCTCTCGCTTTCACTCACTAATTGCCACGGTGCTTCTTGATAGAAATCAATGTCTTGTGTTCGAGCCAGAGTAGAGCAAGGTGAAGTAAAGGAGTGGACATTCACACACACACACACACACACACACACACACACACACGCGCATGTGCATGCAAAAATACACACACCTCCCACACACGGACACACCTGCACTCACTCACTCATACACACACACACACATTTACTGTACATAGACACACATAAGACATAAACATGCACGAACACACACACACACAAATGCATACACACTCAGCACTTTTTCTCCTGCCCATTGAGGATTAGTGGGGGTGTTACATGCAGCTCGGTGTGCACAGGAGTTCCCATAGTCTCCTGCCTCCGCAGTGAGACTCCATGGACAGTCCTTGCAACTCAATTACACAATCACACACACACACACACACACTGATGTGAGAGGAGCATTAAAGGAGCACACACACATTGCCTCATCTCCCTGTCTTTTTTACCTAAACCACAAGCAGGCAGTCCTACATACTGCATCAAACCAAGTCTCCCATACTGCATCTCTGAGTGATCAGGAGTCAGTTTTGTCCATTTGGTGCATAATTAACCATTAGGCGATTTGGACGGGAATCACTGATGCCAGATGAGCTCTCTGGATCCAGATTTGCCTGAGCAGTGCTGATTGGGGTTCTGATCCATTAGCCACTGTGTCCTTAGTTCAGACTTGGAACAGGCTGCCAGCCACATGTTGCCCACATCCTCTCGCTGACCTTGGGTGACTGGTGCTAGGCTGCAAACTCAGCATGTGTATATACAACACTCTGCGAGTCTTTGTGAAAGTTGTGCAAATGTGTTTGTGTACGTGTGTGTGTGTGTATGTGTGTGTGTATGAGTGAGAGAGAGAGAGAGAGTGCACATGGCGCTGCAAGAGGCAACTTGGTTCAAGTGTCTCCAGCTCGCTGCGTCGCAACAAGCGCCAGCCAAAATGAATACGCATTAGGAGATGAGCTTCCCTTTTTGCACTGCTGCTGGAGCCGCTCCAGGTCCTCACCAGCTGTGCTCCTCTTGTTTACAAGCCGCCACCTGCTGCTGGCGAGTCCCGGCCCTGGGCCTGCGCTCAAAAGCGCAGCCTCAGCCTCGCCTGAGAAGAGAAGCCTGGCCTCGGCGTGCGCTCTTAAGCTTGGTGGAGCTACACAGCATGCCCTCCTCCAACACCACAACCAACCATCACCAATGCCACAGTTCCAGAAGCTTCTAACAGTTCTCCACAGTCTTACCGAAACAGTCACCTACTGGATACAGTTGAGAAAGAGTGTCATGTTTGAAGCACTGCCAGTAGTTGTGTCGAGCTGTTTTGTTTTATTTTGTTCGTGTCTTGATTTGAGTCCATTTGGTTATTCAAATGTTCCCTGGTTTCTTATGAGTCTGTCTGTTGCTTTTCTTTTGCAGGAAACTTCAAAGGATTGTGTAAACAGATAGATCACTTTCCAGAGGACACAGACTACGAAGCAGACCCCTCTGAGTACTTCTTACGTGAGTGTCTAGTTTTTCTTTATGACCTTGATGTGGACAAGGTACCTCAGTGTGAAAACACTGATTAGTACACATCTGCAAACCAGCTCTGAACATGAGACTGATGAGTAAAGGCAACAAAAGTCTTAGCTAAATAAGGCATTTCATACAATCATGTGTTACAGGCTACCTCTGTCCAACCAATTCTAATGGTGCAACTCAGGATAAAGCTTTTAGGTCACGGGGATATTTTCTCCTCAGACACTCAGCAAATACCTCGACATACACACACACACAAGGGGAAGCGAAGTGAAAAAGTTTGGTCCAGCAGGCTACTGGTTTTGGCCAGTCCAGCTAAATATCTGCTGGGACACTAATATGTTCTTACCAATTGCTAACAAATCATCCCAGTTTTAATCAATACAAAGACGTGGTTGTGTTCAGTTTCATGTTAGGCCAACCTAAATCCACCCGACGATTCACAGTGGGTTTTAACCCAGGTGGGCTGGTGTCTTTTTTAAGAAGTTTTTTTTTTCTGCTCCATTTTTAAATTCTGTTCCTCTCAGCCTAAACCCCACTTCTGCGTTTCTTCCACTGCAACAATTCTCATCTCTCTCAGGCCGTTCATCACTGCCAGTGTCGGGTTAGTTCTCTCCTGGCATTAGCCCTCATGCTAAATGGTGTGTGTGGGTGTGTGTGCATGTGTGTGTTTATGTGCCTAGATCTGTCTGTCTGTCTGTCTGGGAAAGCTCATTCCTGCACCAGTTCAGACACAGATGCCCCACCACCCTCCCAACCCCCCTCAGTCAGCACCACCACAGTGCACACGTGCAGACACTTTTCCTCGTAAACACAAACCATTGATTTCTGCTCTTTTTTCGCCTGCCCAAGCACACTTGGAAACTATTGTCAAACAAGCTGTGCCGGACAAAACTGCCCATCAAAGAACAAACCAGTATTACTGTTACATTTGGCAACTAACCTAAAGCAAAACAGTAGGGTATTACAGTAAGCAGAAATATGGTTTCTTGGCCTCAATTTCAACTATATATATATACAGTATATATATTTCTTTTCTAAAAGGGCTTGGTTGGTCTGCCTTTCACCTAATTTAAGGCACAGTAATGAGTGTCCATCTTTCCTAAATTACAAACTCTCAACGCAATAATTTGCACATCTGGCAACTTGTATTTTTGCAGCTACATTTCATCACACGGATACTTTAAGGATGGAATAGCATCAGTTCATGCATATGGAAGAGAAGTCTGGACGGTCTCTGTGACTCCACAATAAGGATATCAGGAGTTGAAAGAACAGTCAGCTCTCCACACAGTCAGTACTAATCCATTAGCCTAGATAGCTACTCAGAGGGGCTCCAGAACACTGGGGCTGCAGTCAGATGGCATCTCTGTCATCCAATCTAGACGCAGCACTGGGCTGATTCATGAGGCTCATATCAGGGGAATGAGATCATCACTAGTGCTATGCGCTATGCTATGCTAGCACAATGCTGGCTGTGGCAATAGTTGGCGCTAGCACACTAATGCCAGTCAGTAGCGTGCACGCAAGGCAGTGGATGGTTAGGAAGTGCGATAACTTCGCCAACCCTTCAACACATTAAATGACACTGAGACTTGAGCTAACGGAAGATGCGCCTGGAGTCTCATGGTACTGAAGGTGAAAGGTCAAATCTGTCTGCATGAATGTCTGCACCAGACATGCATCTGAATGTGTGTGTGTGTGTGTGTGTATGTGTGTGTCTCTACATGTGTTTTTGAGTGAGAGTTTGAGAACCGCCTTTCTGTGATTGGCCAAGAGGCCCACTGCGCCCCCAATGGCTCATGAATTAGGACACTCACATCCATAAATATTTCAGCCTCCTTCCTATATAGGTCAGGTTCTCTCTCTCTTTTTCTGTCGTTCTCTGTCTCTCTTGTCTTGCCTGTCTGTGATGCCTAAATCTGTATACTTCCATACTTTCTCATAGTTTGGGACTAACATCAGACAGCATTTTGTGTGTATGTGTGTGTGTGTGTGTGTGTGTGTGTGTGGCCAGAGAAGTCACTGAGAGCTTGATGGGCTGCCTAGAATGTGAGGGAAGATGGTATGACAGTGACAGTGGCTATCATCTCCGTCACGTCCTGCGTCCTACGTCAGCATCTCCGAACTCACAGCCACTCCAGAAGCAGGTTGTGAGGCAAAGTGTGAGTGAGAAACAGAGCAAAGAGAGACAGAGCAAAAGAATAAAGAGGAGAGAGAGAAAGAGACAGAATAATGAGGAGAGAGAGAAAGAGAGAGAAAGAAAGCCTCCCAAAATGAGGGGGCATTATGTAAGATCACGTGACCAGAGCTGCCACAACACAGCCGGAAGTGATGCGACTGTGGGAAAGCTCATCCAGCATCTTAAAAGACACACACATACACACACACACACACACACACACACACACACACACCAAAAATAAATGACTACAGGTACTGTATCTTCTTTCAGAATACATCAGCTAAAATGACAGCATCACCACTGGCCATGACAAAGGAAAAGATGCCTCTGTGACATCCATGCTTTCATACAGACAAGCACACTCTCTCATTTGTAGAAGAATACAAACGCTCTCCCCCCTCCTCACTCACTTACAAACACACACACACACACACACACACACACACACACACACACGCACAAGCACTGCTAGCGAGTCGAGCAGGCTGTGCTTTTGATACGGCGCTTTGGCGAGTGTGCAGGCTTCGCAGCTGAGGCAGCCAGTTCACACATCCACACACACACACACACACACACACACACACACACACAGTTATATAAGCGCCAAGAGCCGGAGCGGAGCGCTGAGAAGCGCCACTGGGTTTTTAGATCATGCCGTGTCAGAACTGCAATCTTCCAGCAGGCTCACAGGGCTGAGCAGGGCAGAGCGGGGAAGACAGAGAAAGAGTGAGAGAGAGAGAGAGAGAGAGAGAGGGAGAGGGTGGGAGACAGGGGAGATGAGGAGGGAAGTGGAAACAATGAGATGTGTGGAGAGAAAAAGGGATGGGGAGAGCTTTGCCATAGGTAAAATGAGGAGAAGAGAGGAAAAGAGGAAGAGCTGAAGAAAGGAGGGAAAAAAAGAGAGTGTGTGTGTGTGTGTGTGTGTGTGTAAGCCTGTCAAAGTATTTGCATTTGTGTGAGTGGACCTGCATGTGTGTGTGTGTGTGTGTGTGTGTATGCGTCTGTCATTATGGTTGTGTGTTTGACATTGACAGTGTGGGTTTTGTGAGTGGGTCATGGCTAGAGGTCTGCTAGGGGTCAGAGTCTGAAGAGGCACTGGCTAACACAGACACATTCACTCTGGACTAAACTGGCTCAGACTGGATACCCTAGGCACTCTCACACACACACACACACACACATGCACACATAGACATGCCTAAAAGAAATCAATAGGTAGGGGCAGTCTAGTCATGATGGCAGGGGCTGTCTAGTCATGTAGTGTGTGTGTGTGTGTGTGTGTGTGTGAGTGTGTGTGTGTGTGTGTGAAAGAGAGAGAGTAAAGAAGTGCAGAGGGAGGGAGAAAGAGAATGCGATAAAAATGGGTGATAAAGACCCTACTTGTGTAAACCCCATCATACAATCCCTCTATCCATCTCTCTCTCTCTCTATCCATTTCTTACTCACTCTCTTCCTGTCTCTTTCTCCCAGCTGCACATGGGGAAGGGGTGGGGGGGTGGGGCTTAAGGATCCAGTCAGGAAGCCTGAGGTCCAGGCCAGGGAACACCATCACGTGACCACGCCATCGCCGCGTCACCTGATCCAGGGTGCCTC
The DNA here is from genome assembly GCA_027481765.1 of Tenualosa thibaudeaui. Taxonomy (NCBI): domain Eukaryota; kingdom Metazoa; phylum Chordata; class Actinopteri; order Clupeiformes; family Clupeidae; genus Tenualosa; species Tenualosa thibaudeaui. The sequence continues at coordinate 678,656 of JAIFZK010000016.1, forward strand.
TGGTGCACTGGTTATGATGTGCACACTCACTGGTACTCACACAGGCGTGGGAACAAGACTGCACCGGTGGGAAACACTGCTACAGCACATCACATTCAGCTGACGCAATACACACACACTCATACGCATGCACAGTGCATGTTAAGTTACGGGTCAAAAAAACACCATGTCATTTTTTTACTTTAAAATAATGGCTCCTCATTTTAATAGTACACCGACTCAAGAGTGAGGTAGTCACAGCACTGACTACACTAACCATGTCTGAACACAGACCACTGCATGAATGTTTACATTATGATATGGACAGTGTGTAGATGTTAGTCATGGTCCTCCTCGGCCATGCGCTGACTGGGCAAGAGCGTGAGGGTGTGTATGCGAGTTGGCATGTGACTGCCAACTGTGCCAACTCGACCGTGGGACTGCGCTGTTCTGTCCGTGGCGACCTTGTGTGCCTGTTTTGGCTGCGGTGGGCCCCTGGCACACAGGCTGTCTGGACGTTCCGGAGCACCACACTGATGCTGTATGTGTGTGTGCATGTGTGTGTGTGTAGAGGCTGATGCCTGTAACCAGATACATACCCTGTCCCTCTGTGGGACTAAATGGTGGTGGTAGAGGGATTAATTGTTGCTCTAATGTCATCACCCTTCCTCCTACATCCTTCTGCAATCCTCTTGGAGTGATGGGTACAGACTTTTGCCTGCAAAATTTGGATATTTCCTATATACTGAATTGAGCCTACAGTGCAGCATGACATCCCCGCCACCACAACCACCCCCACCATCTTTTTCCTGTCAACATTTTCAGTCAGTGGGTGAAGTCGATACAATGATGTAATATCTTCCTGAATACTGTACAGCGCTCTGGGCTAAAGAAACAGTCAGGAGTTTTGGGTTTAAAACCAGCCAGCTACAATTATAGCTCCACACCAACACCAACGATCATCACACAGTTGCTTCACTTCATTCACTCTGCTGTCTACACTGACCGGGTGGTTTGATGATTCATAACAAAATGAAGAGCATAAGAAAACTAGATCGGTCGTAGTTGGTCACCTTTGCAGAAACGACTATAAGGCAAGACATGAAAACTGTTTTCATTTACTATCTGAAACCCATGGGAGGGGATATTGCTGACATATCCTAGTCTTAGTTCCTGCAGCTGAGGGAAAAAAAACATCTTTGGCGGTTTTTGGAAGTCGGAGCACATTTTAGGGGTGATACTTTTCTAAAAGTGAATTAAGTATTGCATACTGAGCTTATAAAGGGATTGTAACCACAGAAACGTATATATTACTAATAAGCATGAAGCTTATACGCTCTAAACTTCATGTCAAATTTCTCATTTAGATTTCAGGTTAGCTTTAAATGAACCAAATATCACGGATGGAGAATGGATATCCAGATGGCTGGTTCAGTAAATTAGTAAGGGTATGAGTTTGTTAGAAGTGATAAAGATAGAGGACTATTGTGTGTGTAGAGAGAGAATCTGAAGTGTTCCTTACAATCTTTATATTCACCCATTTGTTCCAATAAAACAATTAATTTGAGAGAGTCTAGGAAGTCAATTGTGTGCTGCTGTCGAGATGGAAAGAATATGCCAGAGTATGCTATGTAGTTGTGTGTGTGTGTTAGAGAGAGAGAGAGAGACAGAGGTAAAGTGTGTGTGTATGTGAGAGAGAGAGAGAGAGTGTGTATGTGTGATGTATAATAGAGTGTGTGTGTGTGTGTGTGTGTGTGTAGGCAGAGCAGTGTTTTGAGGTGCAGAGCAGCAACACGGCGAGGCAGGATGGATTAATAAGCGTTTGTAGTATTTAATCAATGCGGCCACAAGCAGAGGCACCTGATTAGCATGACCCTGTCCTGCGCATCAGCACATTCAAGGTTGGAGGAGGCTGATTACTGACGAATGCTAATTTCCTTTCACATCGCTGTCAAAGACAGGGGTGGGGGGAGCAATAAGGGCCCCATCTCATCTTTATTCATATTTTGTGTGTGTGTGTGTGTGTGTAAAATGTGTTGTATGGAGCCCATATGTTTATTGCATATATTTATATATAGCTTTACAGCATGTGCATCTAAAAGGTGTAAGGTGCAACCTACACATCATGGTTTGTAGCAACCTCTAGAGTGCTGTGTTCTATGTTTGTCTATGAGAGGTCAGCAAGAGATTGTCTTCTCTCCACAGCACATGAGTGTGGCTGGATTGAGTTGTCATTGCATGTGTCAGAGGTGGGGTGGCCATTAGGACAATCGGGAGCTTTCCCGGTCAGCCGGCAGACCAATAGGTCTAAATAGGCCGGCCCACAATATTTTGATATGCCCATGTATCAAACACTGCCGACCCTAATGCACATGGCTATTCAAACACTGTATGAATCCCCTGCAAAAATTTCCGACATTCATTTTAATTGAGAAACATCATGGTCCATCCAACATTTACCACGTGCTCACTCGATAGGCCTGTATGTCAGTCATTGTTACCCTGTACACTCATCTCTAATCTCTCTCATCAATCTACTGATTTTTGTGTAACCTGTGTATCTTAATTGAATTCTTCCTATTCATGCATCACAGTATTTTCATGGTCACAAATAAAACATTTCATTTGTTCGTTTGTTCTTAAATGAATATAGAATGGAGCAAAGCCTCCTGGGAATGGGAAATGCGTTTATCCGATTAACTGTCAGAAATGTAGAGGGACAGATGAGCGGCCCGTCCTCTGATGGCATGACCCTAAAATAATAGGCTCATTTGACATGGGCAAGCCGCATGCAGCCGTCTGTAGACAGAGATGTATTCTGGGTTATACGCCGTGTACTGTATACTGGTTACCTGTGCTGTGATTATGTCACCAACATGTGACCATGTCACGTCTTAAGACGTTTGCAGCCAGATCTTGTAATTCTTTGCAGTTGGTTTCACATGACTGCAAGCGGCTGGATCCTACCCCCATGATGTCAATCCATTATTTCCATTGGTTGGAATCTCAAGAGAATCTCCTCTGAGATGTCACCTTTCCCCGTCCAATGTGTTGGAAATGGGCTTATTTTAATGGGCTGGCTGGCTAACTTAAAATGCAGCATCTACATTTTGCCCAATGAAATGGCCTTAATGCTCCCCAGCCAGACAGCCATCTCAAATATATATTTTATGCTGCATTTTACACTGCAGCTACTTTCAAAAAACAATTTTTCAAAGACGGGCTATAAGGGTTTTGTTTTTTGTTGGTTTTTGTTGTTTGTTTTTGTTGTTTGTTTTCAATTGATGCTTAACAATACAGGCAGAATAGCAATACTAGTAGACAACATTTAAACAGAAAAAAACAACAAGATAAACATTCTTACAAAGAATAAATTATAATAACAATAATAAGATATATGATGCATAGTTTAGAGAGGAAGGAATCAATCATACTTTCAGCAGTGTGTACCTACACTGTAAAGGAAATAATAATTTTTTTTTATTATTTCTAACCAAGCCAAGAGAGCTGTGGAGCGATGGAGCTGTGGAGCTTTTCTCATTTTTTTCCAGCTTTACGTTTATGATCCTGATTACCTGAACGATTGGCGACTTTTGCTAACCTGGAGCTAAGGTATGCTAGCAGTCTCTGCGCTAGCTTTGCATGTCACAATCTCTTAACAGGGCTGTATGACAATGGTAAGTCTCAAAGTTTGTATGCATCACATAACAGAACATACACAGATGTAATAACAATAAATGAGTGCAATGTTATGGTAGGTTATGATTGTTTAGTGCAGATATGAACTATAAAACTTTACCATTGCTATGGAACCCTTGCGACTTTGACATACAATGTTAGCTTGCTTGTTAAGCTAGAATAAAGAAGCAGCGGATTCTGGAGGAGAATGTACAAAATGCTCAAACATAACGGATTTATTCCAAAGTCCACTGTCAACTTGTAGTGCAGGCAAATTATCAGAAAAAAACATTTAGCAGAAGCTCAATCATTGATGTTATTGCTAGACTGGAACTAGCACAAACTAAATGTGTATGCTGGTATATTTCAGACGAATTAATGATTTAGCCAAATTAATAATCCTCAGAATTCAGAATTTCTTTATAACATTATTTTATGCGCCAATTATGCGCAGGTCTTGGTGAAGTAGTTTAATTTTGCACTGTACATTTTCTTAATGTTGAGCAATGGTGTGCCAGGTGCATTACACTATTTAAACACATTGTATAGTTAGTGGTGCATAGATAGCTGTTGGAGGCTCAAAATTTTTGATGTTCAACCACACAGTTAGCTGTGTGTGTGTGCTATGCTGGTCAAGCGTGGCGTCACGCTAGCTGTTTTGCAGGCCAGCGAACTGGGAATAGTTGCAGTGTGCTACAGCTCTATGTGTGTGTGTGTGTGTGTGTGTGGTGTTGAGCTGTGTTTGGTGTGAGGGGATAATAGGAGTTAAGAGGAGCCCTCTGGAGGGTCAGGGAGTTCACCTGCACCTGCTCGTCCCTGTGCCAAGGCAATCTCTAAGGTGGAGGTATTTATCAATGCCGCCCCCCCTTGCTTTTTCTTCACAAACTCTCGCTCCCTTTCTCATGGTTTCTTTTGTCCTCTGCCCAAAGACACACACACTTAAACATACTCTCTCTCTTTCTCTCTCTCTCTCACTCCCTCGCTGTCATACACACACATTCTTGGTCAAGGACAGTAATAGCAAAAAGTGTACTCTAGAGAGTTGGTGGAAAGGTCATTTGTGATATATGTATGTATCTTGTGTGTGTGTGTGTGTGCGGTGTATGTATGCAAACAGGAGATTCTACCACAGGGCAGAAAAATCACAGTAACCTCAGAAAGAAACCACAAGGGGTGTGTTGCATGCTGGCCAACCTCTTACCCTGGAAAAAAAAAAAAACACACCATCAAATCGGCGACCTCTTCGTTAAACAGGCATCACCATACACCCCCACATGACCCTGGCGTACCCCCGTTTTTCTTGGCTCTGACAGAGGGGGAGAGGGGTGAGCACCTCCAGCCATCCCCTAGCGTTTAGCGTGAGCTCAGGTCAGTGCTTTAATTTGGAGGGGGTCATCTCTCAGTGGCACTCCGAAGGCAAGACTGACAGCTTACAAACGCTCTGGCTTCATCCCAGATGGGCAGCAGGGGCAAAGCGTAGGGCACCAGGTCTCATTTATGCCACGCAGGCCAATAGGAGGAGGGCTTCAGGTGTGGGGGAGGGGTTAGAACAGTTGTTCAGTTCAGTGGAATTAGAAGCTTTTGAAAGAAGCTTAAGTGAGTTTGTCCATTTCATCTGTACAGCAAGCATCTATCTATCATCTATATCTCTCTCTCTCTGAAGTCAGCCATGAATGATCAGCGTCTTCCTCCTCCACTCTGTGCCCTCCATTACTGTCCATACAAACATCCTCCTTTAGGCTAAGGGTCAAGTTTTGGACAGCGCTGTCTCAGGGGGTCTCTTGCTCTGAAGAAAGCACACAGGCTGAATGTAGTGTATCACTCATGGGGGAGAAGGTCTAAAACTGCCACCTCCCACACCACCCTGCCAACACAGACACAGACAGACACACACACACACACCTCATCACAGCCATACTAATCTTCTCCATATCTGACCTAGTCAGTTTAGCACCATATGCCCAACCCCCACTCGCCCCCTTTCCACAGAAATACTCTCATCAATTGCTTTGAAACACAGCCAGCAAACAGTGTGCTCCTGATAGATAGATAAATATATAAATAAAATAAATAAACACACACACATGCCTTCTCCCTGAATCCCAGCCAACTGGCAGAGCTCTCTTTAGGCGCTATCTCTGAATCTCATACATACATTAAGACAGCATAGTGCTTTGACCACAGTGCCAAAGTGGGTAGTATGGAGCTCTTCTAAGTGCGGAATGCGTAGGGTTCCCTCAGGGTCTCTCTTTCTCTCTCTCTCTCTCTTCCATCTTTCTTTCTCTCATTCTCCCTCTTTCTCTCTCTCTCTTTCCTATGAGGAGGAGGCTAGTGCGGAACGCAGAGAAGCCAGGGGGAGACTTGGCGCGCTCTTCCCCCGGTTGGAGCTGCGCTCTGCTGGGAGGTCGTTTTGAAGGTCACCGCGCCATGGCGACCGAGCGTGCAGCATTTTAGCACATATGAATGCACTGCGCACATCCATGTGTCTATGCTCACCCACGCCACTGTCAAGTGTGTGTGTGCTACAAACATCCACCTGCTTATGGTGCATTTGCGTTTGTGTGGGGAGGGGGCTGGCTGACAAGGCCTCCATTGTATTTTTTATGAGGAAATGTGCACAGTAAAGAACTAATTGCACACCAGCTGTATCTATTCTGTATGTAAACTTTATAAATAACAATCAAGTTTGTACATAAATTAGATGTCTTTAACCAGCCAAAAAGAGCACACGTCACACCTCTGTTCATTGAACTTCACTGGTTACCCTTGGCTGCTCGCATTAAATTCAAGGCACTTATGATGGCCTTCAGGGTGAATGATGGCTCTGCTACCATCTATCTGAATTCTCTCCTGAAGCCCTATGTCACCCGACGACCGCTTCGCTCCTCTAAGGAACGTTTAGCACGCCAACACCCTCGTGCAGGTCAATCCAGACTCTTCTCATATCTGGTTCCGCGCTGGTGGAATGAACTCCCAAATGCTACCAGATCAACTGATACCCTCTCCACCTTCAAGAAACTCGTGAAGACCCAGCTCTTCCAAGAATATCTCCTGGCGTAAACTTTGAGAATGCACTTAACAATTAAATTTCTCTGCACTATTGCACTTTCAACTGGTGAAGTTTCTATATTAGCAATATGCACCCCTTGTTTGTTCTTTCATTGTGTCGTAGCTTGAATGTTGTCCTCTTTTGTAAGTCGCTTTGGATAAAAGTGTCTGCTAAATGCCTAAATGTAAATGTAAATGTAAGATGTAATAATGCAATCAACGTGACTAAAGCAGAGCCCCAGCTGAAACACGTGCACTCTGAAAGCAATATGTTTCAGATCAGCTGTGGTTTCCACATACCAAGTATGGAAGTCTGTCACTTCAAAAGTGACATTGGTACTCTGACCAACACAAAGGCACCCAGGGGAGCACTTGAAGAAATCACAGGGAGTTTAAAAACGAAAAACAGAAAAAGAGAAACCATGTACGATGGATGCTGCAGCATGCTTGGAAGGTTCTCAAAGACCCTGATACCCTTGACCCCCAAACACACTCTGTCTTTCTCTCTTACTCTCTTTCTGTCTGTCCTCGGAGAGAAGAGCTCAGAGCGGGAGCACGCTGTCCCTGGGGAGGCCTCCAGGAACATCTCTGTCACCTTGAGCCTTTGTGGTTCAGAGCCCTCAGTGCAAGTCCAGAGTCGATACCTCTGTCCGCTTTTTATATCACTCTCTTGCTCTTTCTCTCTCTCTCTCTCAGTTTTCCTTTGGTGAGAGGGAAGGGGGTAATGGATTGAAGAGAGTGGGTAACTAGGGGCTGTTTAGAGGGGAAAGAGGCAGTGACTCACAGGTTGGGTTGAGAGACAAGCAGTGTGAAGGACCCCTGCCTCTTGTGGTTGGGGGTGAAGGGGGGGACTGAAGGGGGAAGAGGGCAGGAACAGAGGCACGGTCATCAACCAGCGCATGCCTAAATATTTAATCATGGCCCAACACCTGCAACTCAACACCCTGCAGATGGAGGCGAGGAGAAACATAAGCGAGACAGAGAGAGGGATAGAGGGAGGAGTGGAGAAAGGAGAGATAGGCTATTTCATTCCTCCCCAAATCTAAAATTGCACCCAACTGACACAGGAGCAGATACGGAGACAAAAGGAAGCAAGACAAGGAAGAAAAAACGAGAGAGGGAAAGCTGTGTGATATAGTGTGGTGGAGACAGACCTCCATGAATGAAGGTCAAAGAGGAGAAGAAAATGAAAATGGCATTCATAAATATGCTCGGGCCCTGTCATCTAATAGGCCTAATTTGTGAAGTCGGGTGTATAGGTGACCACCTCGAGTCACGTGCCCTTTCACCTTCTTGCATGATCGCATGTGTTGCGTTCCTCACTGTATGAACTCCTGCACAGACTATATATGTAGACTATATTTATCTTCGGGAGCTCAGTCGCTATGCCAAGGTCATGAGGGAGCAAGTCGTAATGAGATGTATGGTTTCATGGCTCGGGCCGTAGATCCCTTTTGATGAAGGGAGAGACAAACAACAAGGGAGAGAGTGAGAATAAATGTGTGTGTGTGTGTCTGGACGATACAACGCGCAGCTTAATTGTGAAGGCAGTCTGCGTTGATTAAACAACGATTTTTTTCTCTCTCTCTCTGCTCATGCTTGCCTGCAAAGACACCGCAAGGGCAACGTAGGAAATGTGGCATAACGGTAAGCAAAAGGGGGCATCCTCCGCAGATGAGGCAGCCAAAGCCAAGATTTTGCCCCAGATAGCAGATAGCTTTGTGCTCGGCCCAGCTCTGGCATGGACATGGCAGAGATCCATCAAGGACTCAGATTTGGTCAGGAATGTCGTCATCTACATTTTCCAGATGCTCTCTGAAACCATCCAAGCCTCCAGGGGAGCACCTTGGCAAGCAGCAAGATGCATTATCAGTGAGCGAAACTGGGAATGGCAGGATTCTTCGGCTGCCTTTCTTTTTTTTCCCCTTGGAGTCACGTCCTGTTTGGTGCTCAGCCATTCTGCTCCTGCTGTCCCGTGCTTAAAGTTGATGCCTGCGTGATACCACGCAGAGGGGTCACAATCACTCTCTGGCAGAGTTCACCCAGCACCGCTATCCCTGCTTCATCAGCATCAGCAGCAGTGAGAGAGAGAGAGAGAGAGAGATGGGCAGAAAGGGAAAGATGGGCAAAGAAAGAGAGAGGTAGGCTGAAAGAAAGAAATGGATAGAGAAAGAGAGAGCGACAGACAGTAGAGAAAGACAGAGATGGGTAGAAACAGAGAGACAGGCAAAGATGCAAAGAGATACTGAAAGGATGATACAGAAACGGGTAAAGAAAAAAAGAGATGGACAGACAGGAGACAGATGAGTCGAGAGAGAGAGAGAGAAGTGAGGGGGGGGTAGTGCGGGTGGCTGAGATGGGGGCTGCTGAGTCTGCAGTATGATGGGGATGAGGTGAAAGTAGTGAAAATTTAAGCAGCAGCCTTATGAGAGTCTGAGCATGCATGCTAAACAGATTGGGAGTAGCAGCAGAAAGCGAGAGAGGGAGAGATTAGAGGAGTGAGGAAATGGAGTGATGAGAGAGAGAGAGAGAGAGGCGGGGGGGGGGGGTGTGGAGGAGAAAAGTGAACTGGTGAACCAGTTCAGATGAGAAACCAAGCAGTCATGTAAAGCAACACAGTGGGAAAAAAGTGTTACTTTTTGAGATGTGTTTTTAAAGGAGTCATCCTCCAGTTCCTTTGCTATGTCAGTCATGTGGTACACATACATGTCGTACCCTCTATCCATATGCCAGGTAGTTCATCCATGTAAGCTAGAACACCCTATAAGAATGTAAGATTTTTTCATAACACAGCATTGCCAAGGTTGCCAAAAGATATTAGTATTCAGGTTTCAGGTCAGTGCCAACTGGCATGTTGTCAGTGTTTCAGCTCTCAGCTGCTGCTATGAATAGGTCTACAAGTCGACTTGAGATAAACATCTCTGTGTCCCTCTCATACTAGATACACAGCAGCTCCAGGATACTAAGGTAACCTTCTGAAGGGGCATATTTAAGCAATTTTGAGCCTGATGTTACCAAGTTCAAAAATAATTTTGTTTTATATAGCAACTCCAAATATGTAGAAAGGAGAGTGTTGCATGTGAATGAGGGAATAACCTGAGAGTTTGAGGTACGAAGCCTGGTTTTGTCAAAGTACCGGTATTTCATTTTACCGTACTTAAAAATGTCAAAGGTCCTTACACACTGACTTCCACTTTTCCCTTTCTGACAATGTCTTTTCCTTTGGTGCCACGTGGATTTTCAGATTTTATGAGAAGTATTCAGATGGATCTGTCCACATTGATAATGAATACATAAATACAGTACATATCCATGGTATATTCAAGCAATATCTAATTTCAAAAGCCTCTTTTTGAAACCCACATTTCCCAGCTCTTAAGAGTTGATAAAAAAGGTGTGATAGGCATATGTGACCCAGAATCTTAGTAGTGTAAGTATGTGGAAACAAGGCCTCCCTGGAGCAGTCTCTCACAAGGAGCGCACAGAGAGGGTGAGAGAGAGGCAAAGAGAGAAACACACACATACACAGAAAGAGTCACACACACACACACACTCTCACACAACAGACAAACACAAACACACACTGAAATTACATGGTGTTGCTGAAGACATTTACACTGCTGACAAAGTGTTGATTGCACTGTGCAGTGAGCAAGGGTAGCAGATGCTAAAAACACTGCGTGTAATTACCTCTCTTACCCTCCTCCCTCTCTCTCTCTCTCTCTCTCCTCTCATCCTCTCAGGTGCAGTGCGAGCGTCCAGTATCTTCCCCATCCTCAGTGTCATCCTGCTCTTCATGGGGGGGCTGTGTATAGCCGCTAGCGAGTTCTACAAGTCCCGCCACAACATCATCCTCAGCGCCGGAATCCTCTTCGTATCAGCAGGTGAGAACAGTCCACAAGAGAAATAGAGAGAGAGAGAGAGAGAGCTAGAAAAAGAGGATGGGGTGGTATAGTGCAAAAAAAGGAAATGAGACAGTTGGAGAAGTGTGGTCGTTATTTGATATAATGATTTACTGTAGGTAATATGCTAAAGTAGCATATCAGTTCAATAGCCTGTGATCCATAATGACTATGAATGCTAGTGGATGCACTGCACATATATACTCTAATAGTAGAATATGAATGCAGGCCCAAGACTCTGACTACAGTGGAATCAGTGTACAGTAGGGAAGCAGGATGACAGTTTGACACCCCACAGAAAGATAGTCACTAAGAGGTTCGTTTTTCCCTCTTCTTTTCTTCTGATCCTGTTGCTAGGCTAAGAGAAACCCATTGGGGATTAAACTCTAAAAATATGTTGTCCCTGACACACTTTCCCAATGATCCGTCATCATGGCTTTACACTGTCACACACGGCTTCTCAGTAGAAGCTCTCGGCTGAGGGGGGGTATGGGGGGGACGCAAACCCCCGACAGCAGCTGCTGATTCTGACATGGTTCTGGGCCTAATCCGCCAGGTCTTGGGCCAGCTCTGTCCAGCTCTACCCACCCCTGTGTCCGCCGCTGTCTGGAAAAGAATGGTGTGGATTTCAGTGCGGGAGGACAGAGACACATTTAGCTAACTCATCCCCTTCTCTGTATCACCATCTGCCAGTCCCGCACACCCCTCCACTCCCCGCCCTGTCCTTGATTTAAATATCCAAATCCTCCCAAAGACACTTTGTTGCTTAAACTGAAACTGTTTGGCTATTTGGTGCAAATGGATCATCATGAGTGGCAAGGCAATTTGAGGGAAGGGCCTCACTGCGGACACAAGTTTAAAACTTTTAATTTGTGTGTTGGATGCTTGTCATACCCTTAGTCCAAATGGAGTTGTCACAACTTAATGAGGTTTCTGCACCATCAAATGCTAATGCAATGTAGCCTATATGCTGACATGCATTGCTTACACAACTGTAAGCCCCTAACAATTCCCACCTGCACTGGAAAAAGGTTAGGGGGTAGGTGAGGGGTGAAAGACATAAGGTAGCCTTCACACAAAGCTGTGTTACATTCATTTAAAATTGAGACCAACACTTTTGTCTTGAGCCACAAGTGAAATTAGTTATTATTGTTATTAAACAATATTATAACCTAAGAACCACTTGAGAGCATAAAGGGTGATTCAAACTTTGAAATTTATTTTCTTGTTCTCTTCACGTTCCTATCTCTTTACTTTTAACCCCACCAGGCCTCAGCAACATCATAGGCATCATTGTTTACATATCAGCCAATGCGGGGGACCCCTCTAAAAGTGATAGCAAGAAGAACAGCTACTCGTATGGTTGGAGCTTCTACTTTGGCGCGCTCTCCTTCATCATGGCCGAGATGGTGGGCGTGCTAGCAGTGCACATGTTCATCGACCGGCACCGAGAGTTGCGGGTGGGGGCACGCGCCGCCGACTACCTCCAGGGCTCGGCCATCACACGTATCCCAAGCTACCGCTACCGCTATCGCCGCCGCTCGCGTTCCTCCTCCCGCTCCACGGACCCGTCGCACTCGCGTGACGCCTCGCCCGTGGGCCTCAAGGGCTTCGGGGCGCTGCCCTCCACCGAGATCTCCATGTATACGCTGAGTCGGAGCGGCGGTGGGGGTGGAGGGGGAGGGGGAGGGGGAGGTGACACCCTCAAAGCCTCACACGGGACGCCTACGGCCACCTACAACTCGGAGAGGGACCACAACTTCCTGCAGGTCCACAACTGCATCCAGAAGGACCTGAAAGACTCGGCCAATGCCGCCAACCGACGCACCACGCCCGTATGAGGGGGGAGGGGGGAACCTGGCCGACCCTGACCGCCATGGAAGAAATGGACAAAGATATGTTGGGGGAAGTGTGTGTGTGTGTTGGAGGGGGGGATGAGGAGGAAAGAGGGGGAGAGTAGATAGGCCCAGAAATCTGATTTATGTTCAATAGATATTTTTTGAAAGGTCATCATGTATGCATGATTTTCCCCCATTTGCCACAGATGAAGACATTTTGTCTGGGTTGTGATACAAGAATCAGAATGTTGGGTGCTCTGGGTGAGGGAAGGGAGGAAAAGTGGGAGGGAGGATTGCGTGATTCTGGGAGGTGGGGGCATGGTGAAGGCGGCGTGTCTTAACAGGGAGGTGATAACTTGCGAAAAATTTTCATTTTTTTTTCTGTCTCCTTTTAAAAATCTCAATTTGGTCAACGTTTAGATCTATATCGATGGGGCAAGCTATCCCTCCCTCCCGCCCAAACACTAGCCTCTTTTAATTCATTAACATATTTATTAGTTTATTTATTATTTGCATAAAAAACTGTGAACCAGTGCAGCAGGGAATTCGATAATGAATAGCCCAACCTGCATACTCTTACAAAGGTACTATATATAGTATATATATATATATAAATATATATGTATTAATTTTATAAATAAATTAAGTTAATAATCAAGACTTTCCTGAAGCAAAAAAAAAATTAACAAAAAATACAAAAATAAAAACAAAAGAATCTTCAAAAGGAACAACCATTTCAATTTAAGTGCTGTGGGTGATATTTTACGAGAAAAAAAGACTCATTTTCATGAACTATGGCAAGTGGAAAATAAGGAAGCTTCACAGAGACTTCAGAGAACTCAGATGGTCATTCCAGGAAGACAGGAGGCCATCATCCTTAAGAGGAATACATGGAGAAAAGAGAGACCAGAGAACAAAAACAACAAAAAAATCTATTCTTTTAAAAAGAACCTTCTCGTCTTTTTCTGTCCCTGTTCGCTTTCTTTTTTGTTGTTTTTTTTTTTTGGTTGTCATGGGAGCGCAAACGCATATGTACCCCTTCACTGACACATGCGGAAAGAGGGGTCGGAGATCACGCGGAGAAACTCCAGAAACGACTGCCAAAAAAAAAAAAAAAAAGAAAGGAAATGGAAGGAGGAGAGGGGGAGGAAAAGAGGAGGATGCAGAACACAAAATAAATCCTTACAAAAAAATCAGAAAAAAACAGCAAGCAACAGATAAAGTCTGAGTTATTCCAAGAAATGAAGCTAAGTGACTTACAATTACAGAAATTAAATGCATGCTATAAAATTACAGCAAATCTGCTCTTGACAAACTTTACGTTTGAAAGGATAACGATAACTATAGGGGAAAAAAGATGTTGCAAAAGTTTAAAATATTAATGTTTTTGTGATCTTTCTCTTGTTCTTGGTTTTGTTTTTTATCATTATTATTTTGAGCTTTTGGTGATGAACCGAACAATCAACTATGAGAACAACTGCTTTTTTATTTTGATTTGTTTCTTTGTATATGTATGTATGTGTTTTTTTTATTCACACAGCCTTAGTCATGTCTTTATCTCTTTTGATTTCTCATATGTTGTTTAAGATTAAATGAAATCTAAAGGTGCCAAAACAGTATGATCCTAAACTTGGATGCATCAAGTCCCAATGAAATAAAATACCAACCCTAGGGGGGGAAAACACTTTTTCTATTTACATGTCTGTATCTATCTGTCTTTCATACATTAACATATTTAGTCAGTGTAATTTGTAATGAGATTACAGATAAACATACCTTAGGGTAGGTGCATTTAAATAATGCATTCTCAACTAGTTTTGTTGCGTTATTGCACAGTTCATCAGAACCCATCCAAGTAAGAACATTTTACCGTTTACACCAAAGACAAGCGCACACACAAACACACACACATGCACATATTCAGTTTAGGCCATTACTAGGCGTTAGAGGCGTTAGGAATACTCAGCTCCTCTTAGTAATGTACACGCATTAGGTTTCTATATTTACCATACTGAAGGCTAATGGCTTCATATCCACGACCGGATTGTCATTCAAACACAGAAGATTTTGCACTTCCATGTAGCTCCCCCTAGTTGTTGTTTTCAGTGTAATATGAAAGAACCAGCTACTGACCTGTTCATAAGATTAGTCCTCTGAAGAGATGACCAGATCATGGGTAACTTTAAGTAATTCAGATGGCAGAAATGCTTGAATCCCTTTTGAATTATGAATTATGAGCACAATAGACTGCTGAAGATGTTTTTAGCCAGGCTATGAAATATACAGGTATACGCAAACCAGCAAATTACTGAATTAAAGCTCACATACTGTACCTTTAAAGATTCCAGATTTGTTTTATACATACATTAGTCACTGCCCATAATAGCACATTTAAAATCAATCAGTGTGTTAGGCTATTGTAAGGTAAGTTGATAAAATAATGGCAATCAAAAACTCAAGAATTACAGCTCTTCACACTACCCTTCCGTGTATGTATGTGTGTGTGTGTTTCTGCTTTCATCACTTTCTCACACTCTCCTCCCCTGCCTGTCTCTCATGATAAACAGAATGCAATGAGCCCACCTCTGTTGTAACAGATCCCGGCGGTGAGCTTCTTGCGCAGACAGGCCATCCTAACCCCACACTCCAGCTCTGTGTGCCCTCCCCTCTCCTGCAGGTACTCCCTGCGTCTGGGTGGCCTACATCCTCCTCAAGGCAGTCAGGTAGGCAAGATGGAGGAGGGTAAATAAATAAATAAATAAGGCCAAGGAACATCCCCTGCCGGTGACATGTTCCTGAAAAAACATAACACGGCTTTGCAATAAAAAACATGGTTCACCAACCCCCCCACCCCCCATAAAGCATACACACACACACACACACACACACACACACAAATACACCCCACCTCGCCATGCAGCTTGCATAAAACACATCGGCCAACATCCTCCTACACGCTAGCCCTGAGAGCAGTGTTTTCGCAGGCACATGCACCTGTTAGAGAGGCCTTCGTGGAGATAAAAGTGTAAGCGCGCCTGTGTGTGTGTGTGTGTGTGTGTGTGTGTGTGTGTGTGTGTGTGCCTGTGTACTGGGAAACAGAACAGAATTATACATATTAAAATCAAGACTGAAAAAAGATTGCAGTGGGGGATGGGGGATCTTTTCAGACTGACACTAAGGCAAGGTAAGCGAGCCAGTGAGTGACTGAACGTGTGGGGGTTTTAAAAAGAGATGAGCTTGTTGGAGCCTGGAAGTGCCTCCATTCCACTGGAAAATGATGCGAGCAAGTAGCTCTTAAGCCTGTACAAACATCAAACCACCACCCCCACCCAACCACCAACTCTACCACCACCATCACCACCTTCACCACCCCCACACGCTCTCTCTCTCCCTCTTTCTCTCCCTCTCTTCCCTCCTCAGCTGTTTGATTTCTGGTATCTCCGAGCACCAGCGCCCAACTCAGGAGCGGAGGCGCGCTGCGTCGCACAAGGCGAGTGGATCACTTCCCCACCCGCTTTGATGTTCCACAAATGAGGTCAGGAGAATGAGAAAGGATGCTTCTAGGAAAACACAATCCCCCAACACTCCTTTTGCCTCCATAAGAGTCTGTCAGTCAGAATAAAGTCCTTTTCAGAGTTTGACGTGGGCGCGGACCAGTGTGGGGTGGGGTGCCATTCTTCAAGAACCTCTGCGTTCTTGCAGTGAGGCAACGGTAGGTCATGTGAACCGGCATTCACCGTTTTCCTGCAGAACCTATGAAGCAGCCATTTTAGCTGAGCACCCTCACCCACAACCCGTCATTTTGCTTGAGCCGTCTTAAGATGCTGGGAGGGGGGGCTGTGTGGGGGGCCGTGAATGGAGGTGTGTGTGTGTGTGTTGGGGTGGAGGGGTTGTGCCTGTGCTGGTGTCTCCTTGCTGGAACATTCCTCTAGTCTTGTGAGCCTCTCTTGTCCTCTTCTTCTCTCCTCTCACTCCCCTGTTCCCCTCCCTCCATCTTCCTCCATCTTGTGGAGCTGACATGTTTGTCCTTAATTTGCCTCTCCCTTTCACAATCTTTCATTCTCTCTGTCTCTCTTTCTTTCTCTCTCAGTGATTCACCCCCTCGCATACTATCTCCTTCTCCCTTCCCCATTTTCCTCTATCTCTTTTTCCTCTCTCTTCTTTTCTCACTGTTATTCTCTCTCTCTTTCTCTCATCCCCTCATCCCATTCCCCTCTAGACATATTCTTTATTGTGTTCCTGCCATCACCCTGCTTACTCACTCCCATTTATCCTCTCTCTCTTGCTCTTGCGAGCGCATGCACACAAACACACACACACACACAGACACACCAGCACACACACTCGCACACAAATCTCTCAAGCATACATTTCACTCCATCCTCTTCCTCTCAGGTCATCTCACCCCACCATACCCCCCTTCCCCCAAACACACACACACACACAATCTAGCTCTTTTCTCTTTCACCTTTTCTCTTTTCCTTCTCTTCCATCTCTTTCACATCCAAACCCCCCCCCCACACACACACACACACACACACACTTTTTTTTCTCTCCCCTCATCGTGTAATGAGATCAAGTGAAACATTTGAATATCTAAATCAAGCCCACGGGAAAGAGCTACATTAGCAGGAAGCGTTGGTGCCAACTGCACTGATTTACACTCCCTGTCGCGGGGAAGAGAGACTTCCATCTCCCCACATAAATTCTGCAGTGCGTTTTGCCCTCACCACAGGACGGATGTGGCCGCGTCGGGTCCACGCTTCCATTCTATTTTCGGGAGGGGACTCTGGTCAAGGTTTCTCATTACGATGCCCCTCTATCTTTGTGTGTGTGTGTGTATGGCGAGGTTTTCGTTTTTTGAGAAGTTCAGACGCATCTCTCCCTGCATTGAGAAAGTATCAGAGCAAACCTCGGCCTTAACCTCCCCCCAATTATACATCTCCCTCACTCACAGTCCAGACAGCGGTGGCATCTGTTCAATCTAATTAGCGCTCAGACAGGGCCTTCTGCTCATCACACAGCGTAGCTAACAAGATACATATATGTGTGTGTGTGTGTGTATGTGTATCACAAACACACATACACTCTCAGACACTCACACGCACATATGTACTCAGACAGACACACACACACATACACTCACATGTACTCAAAGGCAGATATCTCTACATGGTTAAAGCAACTAAAGGAATAAAATTGTTTTCCCAAAACCAAATGCATCAGGGGAGCATGTAGTGTGTTTGAACTAGTTGGTTTGTCAGAGGGCTGGACTGTAAAGCCTGGGACTGAGTAGCTGGTTTCTAGCTGGCTGCACTGAGCTGCTGGTGCGGCGATGTCGGTGCAGGTTAGTGAGTTAGCATTGTTGGCGGTGCAGAGTTTAAGACCTACATTCATCTCAGAGGAAGGCTCAGTCTCCTCACTGTGGCTGTAGGCAAAAAACTGTGTTTGTGTGTGTGTGTGTATATATGTGTGTGTTTTATATCTCTGTCTCTTTCCCTCATTTTCTCCCTATTTCGCACTCTCTCTCTCTTTTCTCCCATTTTCTTTTTGAACTGTCTATCCCTTCATTCTCTCTGTCTGTTTTCCTCCCTCTCTTCTCCTCCATTGCGTCTCCTCCCTCTTTCTGTCCTCCTGTGTGTCAATATCAGTGTGAGGGATGAGCACTCTGTCTCTCTCCCTCCCATCCTCTCTCTCTCTCTCTTTTCTTTCCTGGTGTGGTGATCAAAGTGCCTGGCGTGTCTCTCTGCAGTGCTGTGTGATCAGAGGGTTGGGGCTGAAGGGGTTGGGGGGGTGGGGGGGAAAGGAAGGCGCGGATGGGGGTGGGGGGCAGCAGAGCCGAACAGAGAGAAGAGAGGAGAGCAGAATAGAGGAGAGGAGAGGAGAGAAGGAAAGAGGGGAGGAGAGCGAAGCCCTAAGGCTCATACTGTCCCCTTCTGGCTGGGAATAATAAAAGGCACAAATCCCAGCTGCTGCCTTTTGTGTCTGTGGCCCTCACCAGGGTTGCATAACTCCTCAATCCTTGTGCCGCCCATCATCATGACTCCCTTTGGCCGCAGTGGCCACTGGCGGGGGTGTGGGTTCTGGGGTGGGCCAAACTGGGCTGGGCTCTGGACGGTCAGTTCAGATGGTCAGGCCATGGGGGAAACTCAAGCGTATACCTGGGATGCACCTGAATGGACTCTGAGACCTAAGTCAGAGTAAGAGGTGGGTAATCTGATTTGCTTTGACATGCTGATCAAAATCTCAGTTAAAATCAATGTTTGAAACAGACTATATGGTATATGTTATATGGTCTGTGTGTGTGTGTGTGTGTGTGTGTGTGTGTGTGTGTGTGTGTATGTGCATGATGCGGTGCATACAATGAGCTTGTGGTTTTTACTGACCTGCCAACAGCTGCAGAGCTTTAGCGTGTTATTTTGGGTCAAGGAGAGTTTGAGGCAACGGTGCGCATCACACCTTGGCACGAAACAAACTGCCCCTAATAATGAGCCAGAAGAGGGAAGAGGCCACTGAGGCTGAGCTGAGTTGACTCACTTACACATTCAGAGAATAATGCTGTTAGAAAACGCTCAAATGTATACAGCGAAAAAGATTAAGGAGCACTAAGCTCCTGTGAGAGGTTTCATGAGATGACTAAAAAAGTGCAGAAATACGTAAGCGCGAGCAGGCCTCTCTCTCCGACAATGACTTTATCGTTTAACATTTGTCCAAGCAGAGCTCTCTCTGCCGAAGAAATGGAAGAATGCATTGGTTCCAATTTGCGAATGATTTAATGTTTCACTGCTGCATGGTTAACATGGCCTCTAGCTGCTTAATCTGGAGTCACACTGCAAAGGGGGAGGGAAAAAAAAAGATCAAATGCAGCGCTGTAGCGCTCCCCCTAGTGGCAATGCCGAGAAGCACGCAGTGAATCCGGGGCTCTCGACTGGAGGAACGCGGTGTCCGTGGGAACAGGACCAGAATACTGATGCTGTGGTGCAGCAGTGGGGCTGTAGCTGCAGCCTGCCACACCACCACACAAAGCCCCTCTTGATAAAGCCAGACAGCTCAGAGAGGATGAGAAAAACAAACAATAATAATAATAACAATAATAACACACAAACACCTCATGGGTGAGCTCTACTTTGCCTACAACAATACCATAAATATTGCGTATGTGGATCGAATGTTGTATATGTGTGGATTGGATGTTTTGTGGCAATGGTTTGATATGCCACCATGTTCTTCTACATATCCCTATAATACTTGGTAGCTCTTTTCTAGATTTTTCTGGGTCTTATCTGCTTCTACATCTCACTATCATTCTTGGTAGCTCTTTTCTAGATTTTTCTGGGTCTTTTCTCCACACTCACAGCAGCAGATCTTTCCAGCTGGCCCTTCCCCTAAACCAAATGGGTCTGTTTACATCATTGACTTACTCATGACACCATTCAAACTGTGAAGAAACTTGCTAAGATTTGTCTCTTATACACATACAGTATTTCATTCCATCTATTGATGTGCAGATCCCAAATAAATAAATAACTGAATGAGTAAAATGGGAAAGGACAAGTTTCGGTAGATGGATAAAAGTAGTCAAAAAAAATAAGGAGGAAACGTCAACAGTCCAAAGACTAAGATCATCAGAAAACAGGGACGACCTTGATGAATCCTTATGAATTTTACAGGCGGCACAAGGGGAGGTTGGGAGCTCTCTGTTCTTGCCAAGTGAGCAGAATATTTCTAGTGCCTGCTGAGTGGCAGTGTGCAGCAGGAGTGGTGTGTGTGTGTGTGTGTGTGTGTGTGTGTTGGGGGTGGGGGGGTTGAGGCCTAAACGGCCTGTGAAGCTGTTCCAGGGCTCTCCTCATTACTGGCCTGAACGGCGCGGGAAGCAGTTTTGCTGTGAGTCAGTGTGGACAAAAAGGGCTTAATTAGGTGGGTTCCCAGCGGACACTGCTCTAAACACCAGCCTCTTTTTCTCACCATTGCTGTCTCTGTCTCTCTCTCTCACACACACACACAACTCAAAAGTAATTCAGTTTGCGCAGTAATGATTTTACGAGTGTGTTGCTTTAAGAATAGTTCCAAATTCCCTGAGCATTCATGCATTGGTCTTTGTTTATCTTTCTGCTTTGACCCTACATGCATGCAGTGAGAATGTAAGAAATAACACAGCAAATGCATCTACCACCACCTTACATCACACAATACACAAATTTCCTTTTGAAACTGGACATGACTCGATATAAACATTTCCTCATAAAGTGTATGCCTGAGTAGCACGTCAGTAAAGACACAGGAACACGTTTTTTAGATTAGATTAGATTCAACTTTATTGTCATTACTCACGTATAAAAACAGGTAACGAGATGCGGTTTGGCAATCAGAAGTGCAAAGAGCAGCAAGTGCAGTATATACAGTATATGCAATATGTACAGTTAAAGAGCAAATTATATTCAGATAAGAGTAGTAATAATAAATAGGCAGAATAATAATTAGGCAGAAGAGCAATATACATGTATGGTGAAGAGATAATGAGGGTAATATACAGATGTGCTATATAGATTCAATATAAAGGGCAATATACATAGTTATGTACAGATGTATTAAGTGTTAAGTATATACAGATGTACAGAAGTATATACAGAAGTAAATACAGATGCAATATACAGATGTGCTAGAGATAGTTATGTACAGATGTATTAAGTATATACAGATGTACAGATGTGCAGTCCAAGGGGTATAGAAGCAGAGTGCAGTGTGAGGTTCAGTGGGGGACAGAGTTCAGTAGTGTGACGGCTGTGGGGAAGAAGCTGTTCCTGAACCTGGTGGTTTTAGTCTGGACGCTCCTGTAGCGCCTTCTAGAGGGGAGGAGTTGGAATAGTATATTGGCAGGATGAGAGGTGTCCTTCAGAATGCTGCGTGCCCGTCGCAGACATCTTTTCTTGTGGACATTGTCATCGGCAGGAAGTGGAGCCCCTGTGATCATCTGAGCAGTTTTCACCACTCGCTGCAGAGCCTTGCGACCAGCGACAGAGCAATTTCCATACCAAACTGTCACACAGTTAGTCAAGATGCTCTCGATCGCACAGCGGTAGAAATTGCTCAGGATGCTAGTGGACAGGTGGTTTTTCTTTAGTGTCCTTAGGAAGAAGAGGTGCTGGTGGGCCTTCTTGACCGGGCTTGAGGTGTTGGTCGACCAGGACAGGTCCTCTGAGATGTGGATCCAGCCATACCATCGATGTGGATGGGGTCATGGGTGTTTCCCTTCTCTTTCCTGAAGTCCACGATGGGTTACTTGGTCTTGCTGGTGTTCAAGAGCAGGTTGTTGTCAGCACACCATGCAGCCAGGTGCTTCACCCCTTCCCTGTAGTCAGACTCATCATTGTCACTGATGAGTCCAATCACTGTGGTGTCATCTGCAAACTTGATGATGGAGTTGGATCCATACACAGGCCTGCAGTCACGGCTGAAAAGGGAGTAGAGGAATGGGGATAGCACGCAGCCTTGTGGTGCACCGGTGGTCAGTGACAGGGTGGTGGACTGGTTCTGGCCTGACCTAACAAACTGGGGTCTGTTGGTCAGGAAGTCCATGATCCAGTTGCAGATGGGGTTGCTGATTCCAAGGTCGCCGAGTTTGGCGATTAACTTGGAGGGGATGACTGTGTTGAATGCTGAGCTGAAGTCAACAAACAGCATTCTTGCATATGCATATGTTTCTGTACACACACACACACACACACACACACACACACACACACACACACACATAACTTCTCTCCTAGCAAGGGCAAGCAATGTCAGCTCTGTGTGTGGGGGGCGGTCTGTGTGTGTACGTGTGTGTGTGGGGCGGAGTAGGTACCATGGTGATGGGCTGGCTGAGAGCTAGAGACAGGGAGAGTACAGCAGCTGTGTGGTCAGTGGCCATCCCCGGAGTGACCATCTGGACACAGCAGCAGCAGCCAATGGACCGGGCGTGAGGAGCGGACAGGCGAATGGGTGGGAGAGAGACAGACAACAGGCGCAGAAAGGAGGCTTGGAGGGCTGATAAGTGCCATTGGATCAAGAAGCTTCTCAATCTACAGCAGAAAACACTGAACTGGATTGAATGAAGTGACATAGCAGGCATATTTAGGTTCAGACGCAAAAGCACCAGTGAAAACTTTAATCAACACTCCATAACACTGGGGTTTAGATTAGGCAGTTTATTTTGTCATTTTATTTAGTCTTAGACAGTCTTTAGATCAGGTTTTCAAACTGTCTTCAGCCGGGGACCCCTCATGGAGAAGAATTTTTTTCAAGGACCCCTCATAATCACAACAAAAATGTAACATGTAAAAATGTAATATGGGATTATAGCTATGTATTCTTTCAGATGCTTTCAAACTCTTATTCTAAAAACATATTTTGCACAACAGTTTTAAATAGGAATGATGTTGCATTTGGCAAACTTCATAGTGCAGCAGCAGTTTTAAAAGGATTAATATTTTTGTCACAAGGTCAAAAAGGCTTACTGTGTTAAAAAAAATACTGTTTGTTTTACGTAACTAATAAAGAATTTTCATTTTCCTTGCAGTTGACGTTAATGCCTAAGGAAAGTGCTTTGACAGGTTGATGTACCATGTAGGCTAATTAGTCACTAATATTATGCTGGTGGGAGTGAGCAGTGCAATTGGGCTCTATTCAGATCTCTAGCATTTTTCTTCCTGAAAGACAATAGTTCGTAGCAAACTTTTTCAGACTTCCACAACTTGCTGCGGACCCCTGGACACCAGTTTGAGAACCAATGGATGTCAAACTGCCATTCTGTCAATTTATGCCCGACACCAGAAAAATGATCGTGCCCATACACTGCATTCATGTTATTTTCTCCTGCTAGAATGGAGTATTTTTATTTAAACCCATGACTTGTGTAGCTGTTGAGTGTAGGTCTCGTCTTCATTGTCAAAAGGCAATAGACTGAAAGATGGGAAAGGCAGATTTAACACCCCATTTGTTGCCTCATTATTCCCCATACTTTCGGCAAGGCTTCAGGCTATTTTAAGCTTAGCTTGACCAAGTCATATTGCTTCCATTTCAGTTAGGGTAGTAAAGTCACAGGATATCAGTAACAATGGGTCTTTACTGGTTTAAACATTGACATCTATACAAGTTTTAGGTCAACAGCGTAATTTGCAGCCTCATGCATTAAACCACCTGAAGTTGGTTTAACAGATGAAAGTCTCCACCATAGGAAGTCGAAGGTTAAGTGGACAAAAAAATAAAAAAAACTTAATGATCCAATATGTCCAGTGGGTTTCTAAAAGTGCTCTACATCTTACACCAGGTTGTTAAATTGGCATCAAGACACATCATCCAAACTCAAGGAGACAAGTACAAAACTGGTTTAGATTGTGACCATCTGCATTTACAAGGGAACTGTGCTTTGGAAAATGAAACACACAAGCATGTGGATTTTCTGTCTTTTATTAAATAGCTGCAGAACATAATACATGCAACTACAGCCAGCTGAATGAAGAACCTCAAGCAGTCTCCTCCTTGGCAAGACGGTCCTTCTTGAGTGGTCCCTGTAAAGCACACAAACATACATAGGCATGTGAGGTCAGGGGCATTTCACTTCTAAACTATGGTTGCAATGTAGACATGAAGCATCTGTTCCCAGAGAGTGAACAGGGAGACAGCACAAACAGGTACCGCTCCCCTGCCTCACTGGGGACTTGCTTTGGCACTGGAATGGAACCCAAACTTCAGACTAAGCACTGAGGCAGGTTACGAACAGTGCGGTGGCCCATGCCTCAAGTGAACCCAAAGATAATGCATGAAGAAACATGGAACTGCATTCATAGATGTGCAACTTCAGATCAACTAAAAAGCTTAGGCTGAACCTATTCATCAGATGAATGCTGGTATTTGGTACAGTATAGATATGGTGTGTATATCTTCAGACACCAGTATGTACAACACTTCTGGCAGAGCCACAACAGACGAAGCAAAAGTAGAAGCTTACCATGAAAGCCTTCTTTTCCTCGGCTGTCTGGAAGCGACCATGTCCAAACTTGGAGGTGGTGTCGATGAACTTGAGGTCGATCTTCTCCAAAGCACGACGGTTGGTCTGCACAAGCAGAGACTGCACAGAAAGGGGGAGGAAAAAAAAAAAAATGAGTCAAGGCTTCAGGCCTACACCAGTCACTACCCTATCGCCCTGTGGGCTCTCTGCCCCCGCCTTACCTTGCGCAGAGTCAGCACCCTCTTCTTGATCCCAATGGTGCAGCCCTTGAGCATCAGGAAGTCATTGCTCACCTCACCATAGCTGACAAAGCCACCCTGCAGACACAAGTGGGCATTAGTTGAAAAACAAGGGCCAGTAACAAGTCAATTACAATAACCAGGTGCATACCAACAAACATCTGACTGATAGAACTTGGATAGATGAACTGATAACATCCACTCCAATTACACAAATCTACCATACCAGATCAATTTAGTTTATACATTGAAACTACTCACCATGGGATTGATGCTCTTGTTGGACAGATCATAGTCTGTGGAGGCATTGTTCTTCACCACTTTGCCATCCTTGGTGTGGTAGCCCTGGCCAATCTTGTAGATCTGTAGAGGATAAAGACTTTCAGCTACATTCACAACCACATCAACCGAGCACAACCCATTTAGGCCAGTCAACAAAAAGTCAGACCAATCTGGTCTCGTCATTTACCTTCTTGTTGATCTCTGTACGGTGGTGGTAGCCCTTCTGACCAGCACGGGCCACGGAGAAGGCCACGCGGGCAGGATGCCAGGCACCGATACAGGCCACCTTACGCAGACCACGATGGGTCTTGCGGGGCAGCTTCTTTGTGTGCCAACGGCTTGTCACACCTGTTGAGGGACAACATTGATCAGCACATCGCATTTAATCTTTGCATCAGGAGGTCTGGTTAATCGGTGCACAAATTAGAACACGTACCTTTGTAACCATGACCCTTGGTAACACCAATGACGTCAATCATCTCATCCTGGGTGAAGACATTGGCGATTGGGACAGACTGCTCCAGCTTCTCACGGGCCCAGTCCACCTTGTCGCCGATGCTGCCACCATTCAGTTGGATTTCCATCAGATGGGCCTTCTTCTGCCTGAGGGGGAGCAGACGCATCTGGAAGAGAAAGGATATTTTGATTTTACTGAGCAGTCAAGAGACCTATACCCAGAGACCTCTGGTCACTGCAAGGGTGTATCTAATCTACAGTAGTAAGATCTAGCACCTCCATGCATGCCTAAGGAGGGTGTGTTCTCAGAAGGAAGGCAGCATGGAACATATCCTCATTAAAGTCGGGCGCCATGCCTGACGCTGTATTCCGTGGTCTCATCACTGAACACTCACAAGTTTCGGACCAAGGTACATGGTCCAAAAAAAAACAACAAAAAAAAACAAACAAAAAAAAAAACCCAGAACCTTAATGCAGGCATGTATAAGGTTTAGACCTAACAAAATGACACTGAGGAAATGCCAACCTGTGTGTGAGCCATGATACGGATGACCTGGCAGTATTTCTTCATGGCAGCAAAGTCCTTCTCCAGCTGCTTCTTGCCCTCGTCATCCTGCCATTTCTTGCAGTACTTGGTGAAGGCCTTCTTCTTGGACTTGTACCTGTGGTGGTACGAGTGGGGGGGGGCAGGGAGAGGCACACGAAAAGGTTGGCACACACCCTTCATGAACCCACAGTGGGGCCAGCGGAAGCAAGTGTGGCCCGAGCTGGGCGCCTATCCTCGGGTTTGGCGAGAGAGGGGCAGCCACAGCTCCAAAAGGTCATTTCGGCTCATGGCACGGTTTCTAAGGAGCCCTTTCCACCGGCCAGAGGAGCCCGGAGCTCATCGGGGCACAGGACACCCGAGCGGAGCTGCACCAGGGGTCACCGATAATGTTAGACTGGCAGTAAAAAACACCAGAGGGTGTCAAACTGGACAGCAACATCAAGCTCCATACACTTACACAATAGTATTATGACTACTTTAAGCACATTAAGTCAAATTTACAACTATTGGGCTGGCATCTCACCAGTTTTTGTAGAAGCGGCGCTTGCACTCATCACTGACGTGCTCGGCAAACACTGTCTTGAAGGCTCTCAGGCCACGGGGGGTCATGACGTATCCCACAACTCCAACCACAATCATGGGGGGAGTCTCAATGATGGTCACAGCCTCAACCACCTCCTTCTTGTTGACCTCTGTAGAGAAAAGTGACTTAAATGTCTGCACAAAAAAACACATAGGTGTTGCCTGCACAAATATATATGCATTTATTTAAAATATATACAACCACACAATAATTGCTACACATTTTGATTCCTTGCACATTTACCCCAAATATAGACTAAAATAATTATATGCATCACATTCAAATGGGTCAACATGCCAGGGCACATCTGTAGACCACGCATCTGCGCTCAGAACTCGACATTCAACAGGGGTTAAGGCCCAAATCAGTCCGCCCGTCGAGAGTCTCATCACAGGCAGACAAAAGTTTCTGGTCGTGCGTACTACCGCTAAAAGCATGCACTCACTTGAGCCAGGTCTGTCGACTTCACGCACGATGTGGGTCATGCCAGCCTTGTAGCCAAGGAAAGCTGTGAGGTGGACTGGCTTGCTGGGGTCATCTTTGGGGAAGCTCTTCACCTTACCACGGTGGCGTCGGCTCCTCTTGCGTGGGAGGAAGCCCAGGGATCCGTGGCGCGGAGCCGAAAACTTACGGTGGGACTGAAATACAAAATATATTGGTCCATTTGCAACTCACCATTACCTGTCAATGACATTAGCACTGTACCACGTGATGCCTGAAAGACCTACTAGTTATGACCTTTTCTACGGACACACAACGCAATTAAAGCCATTAGCAGTTGTACGTCAAGCTGCTTTGTTGCAAACATACTCAATATATCGGGACATCTAAAGTCATACTGTACAGCAAACGAATAAGTGCAAAATAGCTTATGTGGACAGAACGTTGTAACGCTTAGCAACATTGCCTGCTAGCTAGTAGGCCGCTTTACGAAGCCGACAACTTCTGTTAAGAGTTAGAGGTCCAGTCGATGAATGGTTTATTAAGATTATTAATTAGGATTACCCTCAGTCAACTACAATTACAACTTGTTCAACTTTGGTTGGTGTTAAACGTTACTAAGATGGGTTATAGTGAACGCAGGCCAGGACGGCCATTTTCCCATTTCAGGGAAACGCCATCACGTTGTGTTAAGTTCATATTAAACTTCCTCTTCTTCAGAACTAACAGCCTAAAAGCATAATATATGCATTTCTTAAGAATTAACTATCAATATCTATCTTGTACAAGGAAGGATGCCACCGATTAAGATCAGATGCTAACGACCGTCAGCTGGAACAGCATGTGAACACTCACCATTTTGTCTCCGAGCCGATTGAAAGAGAACGAAAAAGGGATGTGTTCGGTATTTATACCCAAACGTAACACGCGCGCCAGGCAACGTCGGTGACATACGCCCCTCCCACGAAACCAAGAAAGCTACGGACAGTCAGTCAAATATTTTTTAAAAATCTTTTATTTGGGTGGTGGGATCCTACAGTAAATGGGAAGTAGTTAAGTATAAATACTGTGCTTAAGTAGACCTACCATTTTCATGTGTACCATTTCATACTGGAATATTTGTTTTTCTGACAACTTTGACTTTTACCCCACTACATTTTTACAGCAACGGATGTTTTTATAGAAAATAAAGCAGTTTCATTTTATATTCATGCATTTGAGAGAAGTTATCGATATTTTCAATTCAAAGATATGGCGTGTGTGCCTTCCCAAAATCGAGGCTGATTCCAGCATGGATGGGGAACTACTCTGCCAGCAACCTACCTCAGTCAACATGTTTTTCATTCTATTTTGGTATAGAGATTATTACAGTCTTCTGATTTCCAATGAAATGCAATCGGGACAATTCAAAGATATGGTGTGTGTGCCTTCCCAAAATCGAGGCTGATTCCAGCACGGGTGGGGAACTACTCTACCAGCAACCTACCTCAGTCAACATGTTTTTCATTCTATTTTGGTATAGAGATTATTACAGTCTTCTGATTTCCAATCAAATGCAATCGAGACAGTTAAGTAATTATTAAGGATTTTTAATGTGGCTATCATAACTATCTATACTTCCACTTGAGTATGGAAAGTGAGTACTTTTGCACATACACTTGATGGCTGGTGAGAATGTGCTTATCTGTCCTTCACATAACCATATACTACCAAAATGGATTTTAAGATGACACCAAAACCATAAAGATAAGATAAAACAAATGGGGGCAAATTTTTCCTTAGTGTTGCTTTTAAAACATTAGTCATATTTATAACCTGATGCAGTGTCAGGAGGGAGTCATTATTACAGTGAATCCGTTCAAATGAGACTGTAACCGAGACAGTAAAAAAAACATTTAAAGAATCTTTGCTCTAACCTATACTTTACATATGATTAGGAGTCATATAATTATTATCACATCAATTGTACTCACATATTTTATTCAAATATGGTAAACAAATTACAGTGTCCTGAAATGCACAGAACTACTTACATCACACCATACATTCAACAAGTGGCATAAAACCAGTCTGATCAGCGTATAGTTTCCCAGCCAGCCTTAAGACTGTCTATCCCATATCAGACATCTTTCTGAGAATTCTTCTGCACCAGTAGTTTTCTTTCATCTCTCTACATAACAGCAAAGAGATTAATAAAGAGGGAGCAAATATACAGATGCAGATAATGTGGAAGTTCACACTGAAAAACAAGATTTAAGTATAAAACTATAACACCAGCTCATAATCCATTGCCAGGGAAATGCGTTTCACAGCTTGAACATAATGAGACCACATTTATATTTTGTGCGAAACAACATATGGTACATATTATTCTTTTGTGGCTTCTAATTGATGTCCAGGCCATTCACATGCATTCTGGGGAAAATGTGCAAGAAGACCTGCATATGAACACCACAGTCAAACAGCCTCTAGAGGTGTATTTATGAAAACATCCAGCGGGGGGGGCTGTCTATACACAAACACTTGCTTTACACATGCACACTTTCAGGAGGCTCATTCAACAAGAGGCATAGACAGATAGACAGCTAGTTAGCACAGAGAATGCTCCTGCCTTATTTGTGAGCTGAGCTCTGCAGCATGCTTAGATTCCATTCCAGTTTATAAGGCATCAAATAGCTTTTGCGAAGTCAGCCCACCAGGCAGGCATCCACTGACAAAAACAGTGCTGGGGAATTGTTGATCCAGTCAGTTTCTCTCATGTATGTTGTAATATTAGTTCTTATCTCAGAGTAGCTCAGCAGGTTTTAGCCGAGCACAACCACTGCAAACCACTCAGTAGATGTCACATATTTTCCACTGATGAGGGTTTTAAAAAGCAAGGTCTCCATGGCAACAATCCAAGGGCATTTGAGGACAAACCCTTCCTTTTCCTCACCCCCCCCCCCCCCCCCCCCAACACAAACACAGCTGACCACAGCAAAACTTATAAGCTATATAACTAGCCGCTATGTGACACACACTATTTCAGTCTGTGAACTGACAGGGAGGCTACACTGGATACCTTAAGTCAAAGACGTATCTGCCGTAACAATTAGCTTCCACTATAATCAATGGAACTAGCTCCACCAGACAAGGCAGCGCAACAAGCGTTCTAAAAAAATCCCAGTCTTTTCAATGTCATTTTTACGTGACTTGACTTAACACTTCTGTAACGCATCCAGTGTAGCCCTAGGGTAAGGATGAAGCTTTGGCTGCATTGTAGTCAGCAATCTGGGGGTTGCTAGGGTTTGAGAACTTGGGAGGCTTTGGGTGAGAAGGCTTCCATCACATCTCAGGTTTCTCTCCGCTTATAGTCCCTGCTGCTCACAGGCCAGATTGTGATTCTGAAAGAAGGCCTTGCCAAACTCATAAGTGCTGATCATAACAGCACATGCTGGGGCTACTTTGATGACCCGAGGAAGGAATCCTGCAGGAACGACAACAAAGAGAGACAGACTAGTACAGGATACCATAGTGACCATACATGGTGACCATATTCAAATGTAAACATGCAGCCAAATGAAACAAAACAAAACTCAAAGAAATATACATGTTTACATAAATCTCTATATTATATATTTTAATGCCTGTGTCTTACCAGCAAATAATCCCTTATACCCAGACTCTGCACATATGGTCTTCATGAGGTGCCACGTAGAAGAGGGTTTCTTCATGGAGGCTAAGAGACAGAGACAATGTGAGAGAGTGAAACAGGGCTGCTAACAGACCAAACACTGCCTCATCCTTAAAAGGTCTGAGCCTGTTATCATTTGATTGTTATTGCATTACCATTAAAATCACGACCATAACCATAATCATATTCACCACCATTACCATTGTGGTAATGGACTTTATGGTGTCATTTCTCAGAGCTACTGTAGGTACCAATTATTCTGCTTTTCATAATTTCACACACTAGGATGAAACAGCCTTCAAAAGCCATCCCAGTGCTTGTGCTTACCTGCCCGTGTCTCCAACTCTCCTAACTCAATCTGCCTGCGGGTCTTCACCACATCAAATGGCAGGGTCATCACTGCAGCAACCTGAAAGACACACACACATACACAATGAGAGAAAAGGTCAAGTAAGTATAATCTTAGAGTATTCCATCTTTTTCTTGCACAGTTGACCTTGTTTCCATTCATTGAACTGGGTCATTATGCATAACCTCAAAGCAACATGTTTTAAACCTTGGGTCAGACAGGGAATAGGGAAGGCCACCTTCTTTACTGGGGTATAGGACTACCACTCTCAGCCTTGACATTTAATTTACTTGCTGTACTATGCCTCAGCACTAAAAAGAGATAAGAGGCTTTGAACACACTGAAACAACAAAGCAGCACATGCAGGGGATGTGCCTGTCGGGCTCCCTTATCTCATTATGCCACCGCGTCAGAGGCACTGGTATAAAGTTATCTAGTGGAAGTTGTCTAGTTTTTAATCAGACTGGAGCTAGTAGCTTTCCAGTCTGATTCAATCTGGACATAGCAGGAATGTCCACAAATATATAGTGGAAAAATGGTGCCAGTCACGGGTGTCCCAGAAAATAGTCGTGTTGGGCTTCATGATTTAATGTGAGTAATGTCTTTATCAAGGCAGTCGAATGATGCAAGATTTTATGACACCCAAAGACTCTTCACCTGGAGAAGAGTCACCATTATACCATAAATCACATGTTTGGTTTATGATCAATTTAGAAAAGAATTCTATGTAATGTTCACACTTAGAATGCACATTAGCTTAAAGAAAAGAAGGAAGACAAACTATGAGGTACAAAAATGAAATGTGTCTTCAATACCATTGTGATCTGAAAAATACAGAGCACTGAAATGGGTTAGGAGAAATACGTGGTTCTACAAACAAGTATGTTAGTGCAGTCAAAGAACCTTGTGTGGAACCACACCAGTAGTAAACGCCATTCCCCTTCCTGAGTGCACAAGCTGATTAAGTGCATACTCACAGCTCCTGAGATGGCACCAGAGGTGAAGCTGATGGCAAAGGTTGAGTGAGGAGCTCTGCAGGGCTCAGACAGATGGCTTTTCACCAGCTCATAGTTGAACCAGTACAGGGCTAAGGAACACACAGACAGAGGACAACTCAGATGAGCAAGAGCATCACTGCACTGCACTGTAGGGTTCTAATTGTTTGCATATTGTATAAGAGAAAATGCATTGTGTGTTTTGAGTTTGACTGAGTGTAGCTGCAGTCATGGACAGACAGAAGATTTCAGAGCAATATTTCAGCAAACAGGTTAGAGCAATATTTCAGAAAACCTACAATTTATTGCTGTTTCATTCAAATTAATCTATCAGCATCAGTTGTATTATAAATTGACGTATCCCATATAAGAATCGAGAGCTAGTCAATGCATAATCATTCACATTAGCAAGTTTTAGGGTAAACCCATCTTCAAAACAGAAAAATCATATTGCCATGATTCAGAGAAAGTATTCAAGACAGACAGCTGGTCCCCTTTTGTGTTAAAGGTCATTCAGGAGTAACAAATGTTGGACTTGCATTTGGGATTAGGATTAGTTAGGTTTAAGTTTTTTCTTGTGCAGTCAGAGCATGCAATACAAGTCTGTTTTCATTCACTGTGTAATGCAAATTAAAAGCAGATACTTTACTTAAAAAGAGAGGAGTTTTAAACAACCATTGGGTCAGCTACAAGGTTGCCAGATATGTTTCGTGAAAATCAGCAACACATAAGATATATTTTTTTGTAACAGAATAGGTTGTTCCATGACCCTTAGTTTGGGTGTTACCATCCTCTGCCCTCCTGCTCCCTCATCCTGTACTGCAGTAAACTGCCAATGTCAAGCACACAAGTATATTATATTATGCACACCTCAAGTATTTCCACTCAGAAGTTTTTATGT
This sequence comes from Tenualosa thibaudeaui, assembly GCA_027481765.1. Lineage (NCBI taxonomy): Eukaryota > Metazoa > Chordata > Actinopteri > Clupeiformes > Clupeidae > Tenualosa > Tenualosa thibaudeaui. The sequence goes on from JAIFZK010000016.1 coordinate 711,556, forward strand.
CATTTCCAGCCATTAAAATGGGTGGAAATCCAGCAACTTCCTTGTTAGCGGTTCCTTAAAATACCTAAGCGTGGTATCATTGAGGACTGTCTCTCGGACTATATCCACAATTAAGAGAAAATGTAGAGGTGGGGGCTCAGTGCTGCTACATGCCTCACCATTTACTTTACATATGCACAAGACACTCTTTATTAAGCAGCCTTGTACCATCATGTAAATAAGAACCCTATAATTTGCATGTCTGGGTCAACCCCAGACATGCTTATTTGGTTTGTCCTTTGTCCTTTATTTGGTTTGTCCTTTGTTAAGATCAGCATTTTCTCTGTGCTTGTTCTGTGTACAATGTACTCTAGCGCTATTTGCTTTGAGTCTGAGAGGACAACTTGTAAAAGCTTAAATGTCACTGGCTAATGTAAGCTCACCTGAGAAAGGCACGTCCCTGAGGACGGTGGGTCCCCAGCCTCTCCAGAGAGACAGCAAGCCATCTTGGGCCACTGCTGAGCGGATACAGACACGCAGCTCCCCATAGGAGAGCCGTCGGGACTGCATCTTTGTGCGGATCAACTCCAGCGGACTGATGACAGTCACTGCTCCCACTGATAGACACACAAAATGAAAGACTAATGATTTCTAATGAACACGGGTTTTTCTTTTGAGTGTGGGAATTGTGAATCAATGCATTAAAAATATATAGTTCTATTTTCAATGTTTATGCCTGAGATTATGACTGTGTTATTGTCAGCGGCACATTTCCTTAGTAACTATGCACTACAGGCCAGCCTGTAGCCGTCTTTTCTTACCCACAAGTGGTGTGTGTGTGTGTGTGTGCATGTGTGTGTACATGTATTTGAAATATATGACACTTACATCTGGCCAAGCCTCCTGCGATGAGGGGGACATGGTTGCCTTGGTAACCCATGCCATAACGCAGGGAGTCCCTCAGCTGGTCGTAGCAGGTGAAGTATATGACAGTGGCTGGAACAGCCATTACTCTGTGGATAAACAAGAACGAACATGACCCATTATTTCAGTGATAAACTCTACACACACAAAACACCTGAAGGATTAACCTATCAGTATACATGAGTGGCTATTGAATACTCCAAAGAATTCAAATGGTTAGGTCTATCGTTGAAACATTGAGAACATTAAGTACTCTGGCTCTAACCATGTTGCACAACAGGAAAATGACATATCCTCCCCTCCTGCTCCAGTGTACTCACAGTGTAGGCGGAAGGCCACTCCACAGAGACCTGAGCCCTTCATGTCGAGTGATTTTCACAAAGGCATCCTATGGCAAAATATGTAGCAAAAGAAGTGTTTTCTAAACCAGAGTTCTCAAAGTGGATGCTGAGGACCCTTGGGTGCCGCAAAATACACTGAATCTTCATTTATACAAAAATGTCATATCCATTTACACGTCTAAACATAGTCTTTTTCTCATCATTGGGCTAATGGTCCCTGCCACACATTACATTGAGGCCTTTATTACCCTTATTACTGTACTATTTTCATTTATATGGCAAAACAAAGTTCTGCCGTCATAAGCCCCATCAGGAATAAATGCAAGACATTTTCACATGAGCTGTTGTCATTGTTGTCACAATCCTAGAAAAAGAATGAAGAAAACAAGACTGCATGACCTACAAACTCAGATGGGTGAAGAAAGTCGCTGGCTCCTTAATCTAGTTCTGTGGCTCTTAAATCAAATGACAGAGCACGTCATAAATGAAAACAAGTATTTTCAAGAAACGGTCTGATCGTATAGAGTGAGTATTTGTAATGGCGCACATCTGCTCTGGCCAGCATGCACCTGCCTGTGCTGACAATTATGCAAAGTGATAAGGAAGAAGGTAACTTAGGGGTGCCATGGATGAGCTCAAAAAGTTTGAGGACCACTGCTCAATACACAATAAACTTGATAAAGCAAGACAGGATCTTAGCAAGAATGGCTATGTGGCTGTGGCTCGTGGTGTGTGGGTGTGTTTGTTTGCCTGTGGCAGACAGACACACAGATACTCACCAGTGTCCCACTGAAGTGGGTTGGGGTTCTGTACCAGCTGGAACAGCCAGCGCCATTCTGACAAACATAAATGTGGTCCATGAGTCCATTACAATACAGGATGCACTTCCCTGCAAGAATAGACAGAACCTGGAGTCATACCACGGTCATACTTCCTTCCTTTAACCAAGATGATCACCCTTATGAGCCTGTGCCCATTCTTGTGGAAAAATGTGACAAATTAACCAGAGGTATCGCAGTTTGGCTGTCTAAAGGACAATCAATTCAACCAAGTTGAATTTATAATCCAATGTCAGGTGGCAAGCACCTATTGGCATCCAAGTAGTGAGTTTTTCATTTACTTAGTTTTACATAGCACATACCACACTGTTACAATACGCAAGAGTTTGTTATGGAGAAAAAAAGGAAGAATATCCAATAGCACTTCGGGGGCATTTTCAAGAAAAAAATAAGGGAGCAACACAACAATAGTCTCTAAAGAATTTCAAATGTCAGTGGCAGATTTCTGAAACACTGATATTTTCTTAGCTACATGAAGACAATCTGTGAATAAATTGCAGTCTAATATTTGAAAACCAATTCTGAGAAAGAGCAGAACATGATGCCTATCCATGCTCAAACGTAGGGGGTTGCTTACCAAAGGTTCAGTGGCACCGAGGCAGATAAGATGAGCTATAAATATCAGAGGCCGTGGCAATGACCGTATACAAAGCCATCACAGTCAGACAAACTAAATCCAACTGGTTCTGGCAAAAACACTCACTATCTGGGATATTTCTGGCTTCTGCCAAGACAGATGTGACTAAATTGCTGCAGTTGCTGCAGTCTTTTTTTACCCAAGCATACATTTTTTGATAACTTTTCAACTGAGTTTATATTGACACTTTTCATCAATAGGAGATTTAAAACAGGTAGAAAGTAGTGCACAAGGGGCTACAATGTTAGACCAAAGGTTTCTAAGAAGCTTAGCAAATATTAGCATTTGTAGAGCGAAACTGATTCAAAATCATGTTAATGCATACAAGGTTAAAGCAGAAATGCTTATCTCTTCATTTATATTTATGCTGGGTTGTTTTTGTGTAGTAAAGTGGTTAGTTGAGCTATGGCAGCCAAACATGTTGTTGCCATCTGTTTGATTTGTGTGTGTGTGTGGGGGGGGGGGGGATAAACACATGGCTCAGGGCATATACTCACACTTGGAGGGTCGGATAACCCTGGTCCATGAAACTGTTTCAGATGGAGGGGCTAGAAAACAAAACGTGGAAAAAGAGGTAGCAAGCGAGAATGAACTGGTGAGCTGACAGAACAAGAGCAGAGGAGCACTACAACTGCATGAAGCACACAAGCTGTTAGTTCAAGCATGCCTGCTGTCCTGCAAAGGCTGTCCGGCAGGGGGAAAGAGATTACTGATCTCTCTCCTCCCCAAAACTGTACAATGAATTTGGGAACTACAGAGGGTCACCAGTCCTACCTTGGTGGAAGGGAGTTTGTTGGGCTTGTAGTCTGATCTTGACAACATCCAGAGGAGTTACTGTGCAGGTAGAAAGAGTGTCAAACTCACTCATGAAACTCATAAAACATGCTAAAAGGTTCAAATGTTACTGGTGGTAAAACAGAGAAACTGGATTATTAGGCCAGAGGACTGAGGAAAGCTTCTCACCAAACAGGGATGTGAGGAGGGCCCCTGTGCCTGACGCCAGCATCTGCTGCACAGGAGTGATCCCTGCTGGGGGACTGACAACTGGCCGCTCCCCCATCACGGCAATCTGAGGGAGAGAGACAAGACGTGCACACACATATACACACACACAGACACAGACACACACACACACACACACACACACACACATCCAAAGGACAGAGAGGGGAAAAATGAAAATGCAGGAAGGGAATTAATTAAGTATGCAGTGTGGGTCTCATGAGTTTGGGCCAACTCTGGAGACCTTCTCTTCATGGCTATAAATAAATAACAATGTGTCTCCAAGTCGGAACAGGGAAGTAATTTCTAAAAAGTAGATTTCCAAAAACCTGCCACCATTTGTTTCCTTGTTGCCAGGCTTGACGCCAAAAATGCTCATCACGAATGCACACGTCATTGTTAGAACTGGAAACCGTGAACCGTGTCTTCTATTGTTCAGTGTGTTGTATGTCCACATACAAATGTGTTGTATGTCCATTCACATTGTCTTTCCATTTGCCCCACAAAATCTAACTTTTTGTATATTTGTAGAACCTGATAATAAGTTACCTCTATAGCCTATGCAAATATTTCCTTAAGATCATCCTTTGTGGAAAAGACAAACTGCTTTCATAGCCGAAAATTGTGACTGCTGTAAAAAAAACATGTATCAGGAGTCAGGGTTGCTTTGGTGGGATAAAGACTGCACTATGACACTGATAGCTTATCTACACAGTGCAACTCAGAGGGAGGGGTGAGTCTGTCCCTGGCTCTTATACTTTCCAAGCAACTGAAGGCTGCAGCCACAAACAGGTCCCTTTTGGATCATTTGTAACAGATTAACATGATTCACAACATACACAACACACTACTACTGAAAAGGCAATATAGGGTAAACACTAACATGAGCATGTCTGGTAGTGTGCGTATAATTAGCAGGTGTTAGAGAATCTAGAACAACTGCAATATGATTTCTAGAGACACACATAAGTAATCAGTTCATGTCAGCATCATGTCAGCTACCTTGACAAGCAGTTAGCCTACATCCAGTATATTATCACAAGGGAACAACTGAACATTGTGAAGACTTTGAACAGTTTAGTTCAGTAACAGTTAATACACCTGCGCATAGAAGACGCCAACGGAGTCTTTTTTTGACAGTGCATGAAAACACATACTTCAATTTTAGTTTCACGCTTTCACATATATGCTAACTATATATATATATGTATATATATATATATATTGCTGAGTCATGTTCCTCTTCGATGACGTCCGGCATGCAAATGTAACAAGCTAGACATTTATTTTTTTCCCCCAAACAGCAGAGGATGCTGCACACACAGGCGCACATGTCACGTTTTCGTCCCCATGACTATGCGGGAGCTGCAATGGTGGATTCTGGTGTAACTAAGTAGTGGGCACAGGCTTGTATGCCACCCTGATGTTACATAACAACAGTCTATCTAACCTTTCTGTTCATGGACACTCTTCTTTTGTCATGAAATTGCCTGGCATATTGGCCAATATCTTTAATTATCCTTAGATTTCGTTGTGGTATGATTCCAATGGTATTCCAACCTGGCTAAGTAAACATGATGCATGTGGGGCTGCATATTCCTGGATCTTATGGTAACTTTAACAAATTGCCTGCCGACAGGCCCACATTCCAAGTTATTTGTAGACATTACGGCAATAATGCAAGCGACTTGTATGCATAAACTAAATAATTTTCCTTTAATAGAGATTTGAGAGATTTGACAATGTTTACATAAACATGGGGTAACTGTTCATTTCAAGACAACGTTAGCTAACTCCCCCAAGGTTAGCGAATGGGAGGATTTACATTTCATTTTACATTACATTTACATTTATGCATTTGGCAGACGCTTTTATCTAAAGCGACTTACATATTTGTCAACTATCAATTACATTAGGGCCAGTCTCCCTTAAGAAACGTAGGGCTAAGTGGCTTGCTAAAGGGCACAACGGTGGCAGCCAGAATTCGAACCCACGCGTTATAACGTTAAGCTTCTAGAAATGTGTAATGTCAACTTCACTCATTTTCAGCATCAAAAAGATTATGGCAGCAAGGTTATGATCCACGTGCTATCGGCTAGCCTACCTTAGCTAATAAACTAATGTCAAAATAGCTGGTTGTTCTCGTTTCCAACGTAACGACTCATCTGACAAAGCAAACGTTAACTTACCGAATCCTTTCCTAACGACACACAATAAAAGTGTAAGTGTACCTACCTAGTGACCTACTGAAAGGTTGATTCTGAAGTATTAAACACCATCATGCTGATGGCTCATTTCTGGTAACGGACTAATTTCTCCAAGACCTGGCCGTCCATGTCCTCCATCTACAGTACATGGTTTGGTTTGATCCGTGTGAATGAACTTGTGAGAATGCGCAGTAGCGCATGACCCAGTAGTCAAGCAGCACCGCCTCCAACTGCCGAGAAGCAGCAACAAGCACCTCAGGCAACGTGGATGCTGTAGGTGACTTATCACAGGATACTTTCCGTAAACCATTGGTATATCCTCCTGACTACCAGGAAAAACATGTTTTTTTTAACTTGCCCAATTGTTTGAAAAGTAATGAGCATTTGACAACATTTTTTTTTTTAGAATTTTTTATTTTATTTTATCTTAATCACAGAGAGAAAGAGGAAGTTCCCAAAACACCGCCCCTACAAACGTGGTATCATTTAAAAGTCCTAAATGTCCTCTTTAGATAACAAAATGAGTTAGCTCAGTAGTATGCAGGGCGTGAGAGATATTCAGGTATGCAAATATCCTCCAGAGAGGACAAATTTGAACTACTGGTAGTCAGGAGGATATGATTTATTGGAGTAGACTAGTAAACAGTGGGACAAATGAGCTTACAGTACATCCCTCAACAATCCCAGAGAAACATTTGAAGTGGTTATTTTATGTGCTTCCTATTAAAACACCTCTGGCCCTACTTACCGGCATTTAGTCACATCTATAGGGAAGATGATTCGTGGTTTAGGCATATAAACTCGTCTTCTCCAATTGGTAAGGGTATAATTTATAATTTGTCCACTTGCGTCAAGACTGTACGTACATGGCATGGAGGAAGATTGGAAGAATCTCCATGCTCATCACATGTAAAGGGTAATATGCTTTAAACAAAAAGCACGCAGGTGAACGCAGACCTCCGCTAATAGGGTCACTGACCTAATACAATTCCCAGCTGGTGTTCCTGATCACCACCAAAATTGAATCATCTGTTCCTTGTCCTTATCATCACTTTGTCCGCAATGTACATAGACAGAGCGACAAACAAACGACGAAAACATTTATTTCTACTGCCGCCAAGGAGGTTAAGATAACTTTATGAGATAACTTGATCAAGTACTATTTAACAATCACATGTGATTCAAGCGCCACGTGGTGGTAAAATGCAGTACTCATCACAATCGCCACCTTGAGGTACCCATGCAATTTTCAGAGGGGCACAACTTCCTTCAGAAAATTGAGAACATGTATCGCCTCTACCAGAGCACTAAACACAAGTGATATCTTATTCTTATTAGTTGGTCTACATGGCTAGAGATCAAATCATTCACCTATTTATTGGAAAAAAGTATAATTTCAATTAGGATAGTTAAGTGTCATTTCAGTTTTGGAAGCTTGGATAATGGAGGATGTTTCCAAAAAAATCACCACTGATTGCCAAAACTCAAACAGCTCTGGTTTTCCAATACAAAACCACATTTCAGTATGTTTTTTAAATGTAGTAGCCTTAAACAGCTAGAATTCATACCCATATAAAGTCTCAGGACAGACAATACTATTTGTAATTTACCTGCTCATCAATATGCCTGATAAAGAACACCCAGTCATTAAAATGTATTTTTACACATTTATTTGAGAAACGACAGAGAGCCTAGAATCTGAGCTTCTGGAAGAACCATTTGTTCTTGCCGGTCTTGTATCTGCAAAAAGAAAAACATTTGTCATTAGCACATACCTCTATCAATAGCCAAGAGTGTCGCAAATCCTCAGCCCAATATGGTTTGTGCCTATAAGCCATCTTTAAGGATTAAGACTATAACAAATCTGATGGGGGAATTCCAAGACCAGGATGTTCAAAAGCACACTTTACACACATGGGGCTCAAGACAATTACAAAGAAGTCATGAGGGACAAAAGGTGGCAGGAGCCATTGTTTGCCTAGTCATCTCTGTTTGGCCTAGTACAAACACAGGGATGTCTCACTGCAATGCAACACAGCAATCTGAGTGACTTTCCCTATACAACTTTGTATAACCAAATAAAGTGACAAAAGGGGTTACAGAGGATAGCCATGTCAACCGAGATACAGACGAATATGTATACACATCTGGGCTAAAAGGGAAGGGTGAGTGTTAATACATTACAACAATAAACTCACTCCAGTGTGTATGTATGTCTATATAACTCATGTTAATATATAATATACAGTATAATATACATATTTAACACAGGGACATGCACAGGTCTGTGGGTCTAGCTAATCAATACCAACTAGCAAACATCAAAAAATTCAACTATACCAATTAAAATTCCTGTTTGTCATACAGATGAAAACTACCATGTCTATATTCATACCTATAGTGCCCTTAACCAAGTCAGCTAGCCCCTAACTCCTCCTTGGGCAACACAGCAGTCCACTGGTCCAGTGGCTGTCCACTGCTCTAGTTTAGTGTTTGCTAACTGTGTTGTAAATAAATAACACAAATAATATGGGCGGTGGTAGCGTAGCGGTTAAGGAATAGCGTGTAAGTAGCCTGAAAAGTTATAAGCCTGAAAAATGTAAGTCACTTTGGATAAAAGCGTCTGCTAAATGCATAAATGTAAAGTTGAAAGTGCAATAGTGTAATAGTATAAATAGTGCAATGGTATAAATTTCTTACAGAGCCCCTGCGGTCCCAAGTTTATAGATAGTTTGAAACAGCACTAGCTGTCAACTTAAACTTAACTTCCTGGGATTTGAGTGGTGCATGGGTTGTTATACATTACTGGCCATTACTTTCCCTAGTCAAAACACACACACACAAACAATAAGGATCTTGTACACACACCACTGTTCTAAACCACATCAAACGGCATCAGATCCCTTGCTTAAAATACGCACCATTTACACACACTACTGACATCACAGAGTTCTGTTTGGATAAAATGAGGAAAAACAGGCTCACCTCTCCTCAAACTTGACCTTAGCCTCACGCCTGGCTTTACGCTTCAGAGCAGGGTCCCTGAAGACATCCTTGTTGACAACAGTTTTGTCCAGGGGAATGTCAACTGAGTACCTGAACAAAGCACATGGGGAGAAAACACTCCTTCATCCATCCATCTAAATCACCCTTCAACATGGTAGAAGGCTTACTGAGAAATACTCTTTTATTGGGGAAAGAAATCTACCTGGTTGGCATAAGGTGGTTGTAGTTGAACACCTTGACGAAAGCCTTGATTTTAGACCTCTTGGCAATCTTCTTCTTGCCCATGGTTGTTGTCACCTTACGAGGGTAGCGATCAATGCCAGAGACCAGAGCATGGCTGTATGGGCGGTCAGCTGTGCCATCATCAATATTCTGTTTAGGAAAAAAGCAACCACCATCCATTAGAATTCTAAATGCAGTCATCATCGTGGGCATTCAAAACAGAAGACATATAGCCCTAGATTGACTTAAGACACTTACTTTGACGATGACGGCTTTGCGTCCTGCGTAGCGTCCAGCCAGGACCATCACCACCTTCCCAGGTTTCATGAACTTGCCCATGTCTACGTTAACCCAAAAACATAGTTTGTTTAGATACACTTAGGATCAACACAGCAAGATAAACTATTACACGAGAGAGTGCATACATGTACTAAGATTCTAAACAATATTATGTATGCTTGGTGTCACATGCAAACGGAATGTAAACATATGATACATGTTCAGTTGCAACGTTACCTATCCGGACATTACCAGTATAGTTCAAGCGGACAAGACGGGCAATGCTAACGCTAACCCTAATAAAAGAAATGAAGTTACACTGCAAGGGAGCACCTTCTACGCGGATCTGGACAACCAGTTTCAGCATTCAGAGGGGTTAATGGACACAGACCTTGTGTGTATAATAGTGGTCGATTAAATTAACTTCATTAAAGACCACTTCCACAACTGCCATGTTCAAACATAGATACGTGACATGAAACCGGCTGCAATGTATCCATTATCCAAGAATCTCGGGAATAAACCACCAAAAGGTACTAACATACACATCAATGAACATCTTTTTAATACATATAGGAAACTGAAAATAACAAAGAGACCACACAAATTAAAGATGGATAAAGATATTTTCTTGGGAAACATTACTTACTGATGGTGTACTATGGCCGACGTAAACGGGAAAGGAAGTTGCTTGCGTGCGCGTGACCTTTCACACCAAATGAGAATGTTCAACACAATACCAAATTTTTTGTCGCCATCTATTGATTTGGAGTAGCAATTGTAATTTCACAACCCGTTATCTTTTTTAAAAAAATCTTTAATTAATTAAAAGTTGTGTTAAAGGGAAAAAAAAGCCATTGGTTGTCTTTTGCTAAAGGCAGGAGTCATTTGAAAAAGGAGACTGATATGTTTGCTATTCAGTGGGAGATAACAAAATTGACCCTAAACCAAAAAATATTTCATTTAATTTGGGGAACTTCATAGTCAATTAACTATTCACCATGAAACATCCCTTTGTTTTCAAAACATAGAATCAGATGGAAGGTTTCAGAGCCCTCTTTGAAAGCTGCATCCCCACTGAGGAACATTACTTTCAAATAAAGAATGATGTCAGAACACACATGTTCACGTTCCTGATGGATTTATTTGGTCTTTCATTCAATAGTAAAAACATTTTACACTGAAGCATTACAACAGATCATTTGCACTTGATGTGTACAACGTGCCAGGAAATGCCATCCCTAAATGTAGCAGGTCATTAGCTCTTAAGAAGACAAATGAGAAATAATAAACAACATAATCACAAGGTCACTACAGGTTTTGGTCTGAGATTAGAGTAACATTTAACTTCTATCAGGTAAACACAAGCTTTAGGTCTCCCAAAATAACTACTTGCAATGTGATTCGCAGATAAATAAATAAATAAATACAATGCTAAATAGAACATGCAGGGCAAATGCATAATTTCACCAATCCCTACACAAATGACTTGAGCATGATAAATGATAAATCATAAAAAGGTTAACAATACAGAGACATGACTGGTTTGCTACAAAGAGAAAAGAAACCTACCTAATACACAGGATAAAGTACATTCAAACCCCATTGGGTTTTCCATGTATAAACATTACAGAACTTAACACCCTTCATTCAAAATTAAAATAGAAATTTCCATAAAGTATTTCCCTTGATAAAATGGAAGCTTAAACATTGATTATACAAATATAGTTTTACTTCTTTGTTAAACCAAAACCAAACTTTCTTTTGTCATAAGCAGCAGATTGACTCCCCAACTTCATTTGAGGTTATGACATCAACTGTTTACAAAAATGATGATATCCAGCAATTTGATAATATGATACATACTCATGATATCATGTGCAGTTACAGAAGAAATAACTGAAAATATATAATGGTGTATTGTTTGCAGCAGTTGTCTTTTCCTTATTTCGACATTCGGGCGGCATAAGAGTGAGCACTAGGATACATGTTGATTTGGTCCCTCATCATCTGACAACTGATAACACAGTGCCCAGTGATCTCTCTCCACAGGGACAATTTCACGAGGCAGTAAAGCTACATCTCAGGTCACAGCTCTGCCAGCACCTGGCCTGTGAACAATGGTTCTTTTAAACACCTGTTCAAGCATTGTAAAATATTTCTGTGTGTGGGCAATCCTGGTTTACCAAGATGTTTTCTCTACTGCTTTCATTCTTATAGGCACTCAAATAGCATTCTTGAGTGTTTTTTATAAAACAAGTTGTCCTGTTGAGACCACTCAGACTAAAGCCAACAGATATCTACAAGAAACAGACATAATCTTTGAGAGTTAAAGTGTCATGTGATTAACTTTGTGAGAATTTAGATTTGTATATAAAGACTCCACACACATGTATTGTTCATGGCATCCTGAATGGCCATGTGGGGAAAGATAAAATCAAATTGGCATTAACATTCATATCATTGTCAATGGCATGCTGCAAAAAGTTTGAACACTGTAAAAGTGCATTATAAAGCCTGATTTGATGATGATTGATTGATGCTCTCCATCAATAGCGGTTTATCAGACATTAAATATACATATTAATATATCATTAGACATTGCAGACAACATTTCACACTCCACCAATATTTGTGTTGGCAATTTCAATTGGTCTGGCCAGCTCTGGAGGGCACTCATGCAGAAATCACTGTAAAAAAAAAACAAAAACAAAACAACTTTCCAGCATTTGAAGGATGTTTGTTTTTTTTCCCCTGTGGGTAACATTGGATAACATGAACTTTATCGTAACAGTATCATTGCAAGGAAATAGCAATGCAGCATTTGTATGACTCTCTCCGGTATCACTCATTAGTTGGAATGGACTAACAGTGATGGCCAGTCGCCTGTGGTCCCAATCTCCTCTCCTCTCTTCTTCTCCTGGGCCTTTTTCTCACCGATTCCATTTGTTTCTCCCTTCTTTTCTTTAGTTGCAATGACACAGTAGCACACCGGTGGAAAGCACAGCAAGGCAAAGAGTGAACTAAGGGTGGGGGGGAGGGGGCAAGAAAGCTGAAAGAGGCACCCCAATCTCACTCCTCCTCAGAAAGCGTCCTTGATGTTCTTGAGTTGTCGCACGGCCAGGTCAACGGGCAGCCTGAACTTGAGGTGGCTGAGGCGGCCCAGGATGCGCAGGGCGCCCTCGAAACCCGTCTGGGCCATGTAGCTCCACGACTGGTAGTGCGGCCCCACCAGCGCGCCCGACTTGCACAGCAGGTTGATCCAGGAGACCAAGCGCTGCTCGTTGAGCGCCATGCACACCAGCGCTTTGAACTCGGAGTCGGCGCCGCGCTTGTAGCGGCTGTGCTCGCGCAGCACGGAGTGCACAGCCCACAGCAGTGACTGCTTGGGAGTCACCGTTGTTGGACCGCCGCCAACACCACTGCCCCCCACTGGCAGGCTGAAGGACTGCGAGAGCTGGCGTGCCGGCGACTCCACGAATGCCGGGCCGTCCTTGGAGTGATAGTACTTGACGAAGAGCTCCCATGGGTGCATGTTCTTGGCCTGGCTTGGACTGTATGGCAGCAGACAAGCGATGGGCGCCAGCACCAGGCTCATGCCCTGTGAGGGCGCGTACAGGCCGTGGGCCAAAAGGTCGCGCAGCGCCATGGCCAGGTCTTTGCGCACGGAGGTGGTCAGCTCGTCACGGGGCCCGCCGGGGGACAGGCATACCGTGTAGTTGACCATGTGCTGCTCCTCCTGGGAGACCGACTGTCGGCGGGCTGCAAGGATGCGCACGTGTTCCACGGCTGACTCCAGGTGCTGCAGGAGGGGGCCGTAGTCAGGGTTGCTAGCCTCGCCGCCCTGGGACCACAGGGTCTGAGGAACATGACCTGCTGCGCAGCCAAACTGGCTGACGGCGAAAATCTGCAGCACAGCCAGAGCACGCTGGATCAGCTGCAGGCCCGTCTCACGCATACGCTGGGCCTGCTCTGGGTCCACTGCACAAAGCAAAAGAAAAAAAATTGTTACAGTTTAAAAAAAACAGAATGCACAGTATTACATTAAAAAGAACTGTGTTACATTGCATTGATCTGCATAAATAGCTACAGTGCATGAGAATTAAACATTACAAGGAGAATTGACCAGTTCAGTCATAAACTGCATTGCAAACAAAAGGGGGAATAGCATGGGCTTGGCTAGTATATGTGATTGTGACTGTGATAAGGACACCGACACAAACACCTCACCTTTCTTTCTCCCTCCGGGGCCTCTGGCGTTGGGATGGGATGTCCTAGCCTGCTGGCTTTGCTGACCATCAGAAAGTAAAGGATTTCCCACCTCGTCTGTGCACACAAGAGTTAAAAAATAAACATAAAATAGGATTGTTTTCATACAAAAATCTATAAAAATTTGCCACCATTTAGGAGAGGCAAGCAAGAGCACAAAATGTAACTGTTGTCAACACCATGCCATCTCAGGCATCAGTAAACAGACCTTGGATGAAGTTGATGAACATTTCCAGGTCTCGGATCTGGGTCTTCAGCTGGTCCACCAGCTGCTCTTTAACACGGGCCGGGTTGACGATCTGGGCAATGGCGGCATCTACCCTCTGTCTCAGCTCCTCTGGACTCAGTTTCCCAATGTCCTCATTGAGATTCACATCCAGCTTTTTAATCAGCTCATCAATAATGACCTGAAGTGAATATATAACATGTAATATGTAACATATTTTCTCAAAACCCAGAAACATTCTTGTACATACTGTACTGTATACTATGTGTGTTTTTCCCCAAAGAAATGGGAGAAAACAGTGACTCAACAGGTTCATCACTGGTCATCTTTAACCCAGTCCAAAACCATAAGAATGCATATGCATGGAATGCATGTTCCAGTGTCAGAGGAAAGTGGTGCAGTGGACAAAAGCACTTACTCTTTGCCTCTCCATCACAACTGACTGGGGAACAGAATCATAACTGCCTTCTTGGTAGGCAAAGCGCTCTAGGTCATCTAGCTGAGTCTTCAGCTGCACAATCAGCTCCTTCTGCTTCTCTCTCTGGGCCTCTAAGCGCTCTCTCTTCTCCCGCTCACTCTGTGATCAAAGGGGCACATGGACACCACAGTCACACACACACACACACACAGAAATGTTAGTTAACACCTAATTACACAAAAATCTGAGGTATGTCAATTAACTTTATGAACTTAAAAGCATTTGATATAAATCATATCAAGTATTTAGACACTAGGTATATAATATTCGTGAACAACTGTGTTTGTTTACATTGGCTCTGCATACAGTGAGTGAGAAAGAGGGGTGAAGACAGATCTGACAGATATACTCACCAGTTCCTCCTACATAGAGGGCATGTAAAGAGCAGAAGGAAAAGGGAAACAAATTTACAGCAAATTCCCAGAAAGTAGGGCCTAGATTTTTGAGTGCTTGAGAGGAGTCGAGAAAAACAATGGTACATTTATTCCGCCTGAAAGTGGATTAGTGCTTCTGCTAAACATGTTTTGATTCCTGAAATCAAAATCTAATCACAGCATTCATGAGTGTGTGCATGCGTGTGTGTGTGTTGTTTTTGTTCTTATGTGTGTATTTATGTATGTGTGTGTGTGTGTGTGTGTGTGTGTGTGTTGGGGGGGGGGCGGTCTCAGTCTCTGCAATCTCTGCACCAATACGCAAGTTTCGCAGGTCTACGACTTCTAACTTTCTACAAGAAAGTATCCATACACTTTATAACAGGAACCAACAGGTAAGCCAAGTGAGACAGTGGCCAAAAAGCTGAGTTACTCACCGAGTTCTCTAGCATTTGCGCATCCTTTGCCCGACAGCCAACAACATGTGGACAGCCTTTAAACGCGAACTCCTCCAGATCCATGAGCATCCTCTCCTTCTCGTCGCTCTGTGCATGAACGATCTGTTTCAATCGGAACTGCACCTGTGCAAAGTGTGAGGTTAGGGCGAGAAGAGAGGAGTTCAACAGCTCTTGCTCCTCTTCCAATTTCCGCAGCCTGGCAGCCATTTCAACTTCGCTAGCCGACACCGAGCCAGACCGACTGGGCTCCAGCAAGTTCCGTTTCCCTCGTTCATCCTCCGGGTTGGCGACAGCTCCAACCGGAGCCCATCGCTCTCCATGTCCAGCCAAGGCAGCTTCGCTGTCGGATGTTGACAGCTCCTCTGTCGACATTTGTCTCACAGCTGGACAGCGTCGCCGTCCCGTGATTTGGTTAAAAACAGCTCTGCGATAACCTTTAGAATAACCAAAACGTACGTTTGGCTCGTGTCCTTAATTAGGCCAATTCTTTTGATTCCGTTAGAATAGTCTAACCCTGCCGAAACAGGTGCAACGCCATCTTGCAACCAGTTTAGTGCGTCAGTACTTTAAAATAAGCTACGTCAACGCAACAGCAGATTAGTTCAATCTATAAGTAAATATCATGGGAGGTTGCAGGTTTTCCCTTTATCCAGTAGGCCTACAGCTCAGTGTTATGCTAAACCAGGATGTCACGTAAACGCAATGACGTCACAAATTCTCATCTTGGATAGCCAACAGAGTCTCTCTGTTCATTGGGAGCCAGTCTGTCATTTTTAAACGAACACCTTTATTTGCACATTGACATTGTCAAGGCATTCCATTTCATTGACATTGCATGTTCCACTCAGTGTGCCAATGACCAATAAAGGGCGTAGGCTGCGACAGTCTCAAAAGAAATGTTCTTTCTGAAATTTTTATCACTTGTTGAATTGGCTCTTGTCCCGCCACACACACACCCAGACACACGCACAACCTTGAAACATTTATCTTGGCAATGCATTCCAATATTTATCTAGAGTGGTCTTGAACAGTTAGTTTTTTTGCCCCACAATATTTAATGATAATAACAATTATATTAATTACAATTAATTTCAATTGTCGTGCATCCTATTTAAAGTAAGAAAAAGCACACAAAAGAACGAAAGAAATAGACACAACATAGACCAATAGTGAATCGGCAGCTAACATTAAACGCACAGTTACTCACTTTAATTTTCCTACACCCCCTTAGTGTCAGTTCACTATTTGGTTAATGCTGTATCAAATATTCTGGTTCTTTTTCCTACTGACAGCACGAGGTGAATTCGAACAAGGCTCTGGATTGATTTACGCTGGATTTATCCTTTAACAGGCTAACATGATATATTTTTTATTGAGTAGTTATATAGTCATATAGCATTCACAGCCTAAAATATACACATTTTTATTTATTTAAAACATGGCAGAAATTCACATTTTAAAGGCCATCGGTAGAATTTTCAGATTCATGGCGTAATTCCAAATAGATAACCAGCATTCCTACTGAAAATACTGTACATTCAACTTTAATTTGTTAATAAAATGTAGCAAGAATGAACTTTACTTGACTTTATCCAATGTACCGATTTCTACACCTGAAATTAAGTATTAGTAGGCTATATATACTTTTTTGATCCAGTGAGGGAAAGTCTCCCATATCTGCGAATTAGTGACACACAGGACATATTGAACACACAGTGAGGTGAAGCACACAGTAACCCAGCAGTGGGTTGCAGTGAGTTGCCTGCTGTTATGGCACCCAGGGAGCAGGTGGTTGAGGATTGGTTGAGGATTGAACCGGCCACTCTTTGGTCACAAGTCTGAGGCCCTAAACAGTAGGCAATCGCTGCCCCAAATGTATCTAAAATGAAATGCCCAGCCATCACTGCCCTAAATGTATTTACATTAATTTCCATATGAAACAATACAATTTCACATATAGTGTAACACAAAACTTTCCCTCTAAAATAACTAGTCATGCACAGAAGTTTCATGGAGATATCTGTTAGTTGAATTTTGTACCTTAGTCACATGTAATGCCTTTGTTATTACACTAATTAGCAGCCTTAAAATTAAAAATTCATACATTCAAAATCAGCATCCCAAAATTAGGTAAAATAGCCTGTTTACTATATTTTCCCGCTTCCCATAAGTAGTTTCATGGCCCTTAAGACTTCAGTTCAAGATAGCCAACATTTCACCACCACAAATGTTTTAAAATAACTTTATTCTGGATCTTTCTTACATTCATCAACAAAAAAGTCTTTTAAAATCAAATTGTGAAATCAAATCTTAAAATTGATTCTTGACCTGAGTGATATTTGAGTGCATTTGATGTTAGTTATCCCATCTTGGAGTAACTGAGTTCAAGTACTGACAGGAACTGTTTCCAATGAGCATGTCAGCAACACCTATTCACAACCACTGAAAAGGTTACATGCAACATTACAGTAAAAGTACAGTTTAAACACTGGTTTCCTATGTTTTGATTAAGTGCAAGATTATCGTCATCCTCCTGATATTAGAAATTACTGTGACCTTTAGGGTCCTCCCAGATATGTTCTGGGCCTCACCTTTGGCCAAATCACAAATATGGATTATGTTATATGAACTTTATCTGTGTGTGATGTATTCAGCCATTGTATTGATTTCAGTAGACAAGTGCTCTTTTCTTCTTTGAGAAGAACACCTGCCAGTTACCTTTGTGGAAGCTGGTGGCCTGAATGCAAGTGCCTCCTTCACCACAGGTGTAACCTGCTGGGCAGCAGTGTTTCCTGTCTGCACAGCAGGTGGCCTGCAAGGACAAAGGAGAGAGAGAGAGAGAGAGAGACTCATGTTTACCTTTGATGCATTTTGCCTACTAGAAATGAACTTTCTTGTTTTTTTTTCTTGCTAATACTATTCAATATTTGAATAAACGAGGTGTCACTAAGTTAAGATGGAAATGATAATCACTATTTCACACTGCTTACCCAGCTCAGAAAGGTAGGACTCATAAAATAAAAACAAGTGCCATCCTTCATCAATTCAAAGAGAAATATGACCACTATAAAACCTGAAGTTCCAAAATAGCCCTTATTGTGGTTTTATGACAAAGGGGTGATTAGGGCAGACCCACAGCAGAATTAATTCCATCCAGTACCTTTGGTGCTGGGCAGCAGCCCCAGCCGCCCTCGGCTCTGCAGCATGTCTCCTGATCTTGGCAAGAGAACATGTCATCACATTGGACTTCATGGTCCGTGTGCGAGGTTACAGACTCTTCCGGTTCCTGTTCCACAAGCCTGATCAGGGGCAGCATCTGAGCCTGAAACAAGACAGACTTCTCGCAGGACTCCGTCTCCAGGTTGCAGGTGTAGCCTCTTGGACAGCAGTGGGCCTGGTCTGAGCAGCACACAGCCTGGGACACCATGGAGTGGGAGTGGGAGTGTGGGTTTAGAAAGTAAATATAACAGAGCACTGCCCTCCAACACTGAATGAACTTTCATTTAAGTTTCATTAAGTGTAGCCATCCCCTTTCACTGCTTGTTTTGATAAGAAAAGTAGCCCATGGTGAATGACTCCTCTTACACTACGCTCATTCATTTGGCTATCTTATCATGTAGCCTGTTAGAGTGCAACAGTGTTCTAATCTCCTAGCCAATTATACATTTCTCTTTATCCCTGTTACAGAACATAACTTTAAGTAACTGCAAGTTTAGTACAACACTCTCCTTTGCAAATTTTGTCAACCACACAACACAGAATTTCAGCTGGTGAAGCATATGGAACACACTGAAGTGTAGATGAGTAATATCTGATTAGGACACGCCAAACAGTGACTATAAGGACTTGGGCTGACACGTCACCTCTCCAACAGTTGTAAGCTCTTGATTTGCATTTTATGCTACATCTATGGGAGCTCCAGTGTGTAATGATCACACACACACACACAAACACACACACACACTCACTCACACATACACATACACATACACATACACATACACATACACATACACATACACATACACATACACATACACACACACACAATGTACCTCAGTTAGTGGACAGCAGCCCCATTTCCCATTGGAGAGCTGGCAGCAGCTGGAGCCAGATGGGCAGCTGGTGTTAGAGTCACAGGTCACCGCGGGGACCGGTTCGCTCGGTCTAGCAGACCCTTGTGCGGGCAGCTTGTTGTACCAGGGGATAACAACGTCCCCCTTAGTGCACGTGGTCGTGTCTGTGCCACACTTATAGCCCGCTGGGCAGCAGTGCTCACCATCCTCACAACATAAGGCCTGTGGAGAGAGGGGTGAGGTGAGAGGAAGGGGGGAGAAGAAGAGGTGGGACATATTATCTGGTGAGGCCACAGGGTGACTAAGTATGTCTACTCTGCTAGAGTTTGTGTGTGTGTGTGTGTGTGGATATGTGTGTCACACAGACTCACGTTTTCAAATGGACAGCAGCCCCACTTGTTCTGTTTCTTCATGATGCAGCAGGTGGTGTGGTCAGGACAGGATGTGGTAGAGTCACACTGAGAATGGCACGGGGCCTTCACCTGAGAGGGCACGGCAGTCGCAGGCAGTTTCGTAACCATGGGCACAGAGTCTGAGGGACTGTTGCAAGTACCTTCTTTGACGTCACAGGTCATCCCCGTTGGACAGCAGTGAATGTGATCGTCACAACAGACAGCCTGAAATCAGTTGAAGTATAAGAACATGTGAGATATTGATATACTGTCAGTTGTTGGTTTCGAGACAAAACAAAGACCTTTTGAATTCCCTAAGCAACTCAAGTCTCTGATTATACAGAAATAATTGAAATAACAGAAATAACTGACTTCTGAACGTTGGGAAGGCCCATTCAAAGTCAATAGAACCTCCCACAGCATTCTGAAGAGCCGTATAATAAAAAAATGTATAACATAGTACCAGATGTTGGTTTCACAAAATGGAACACAAAGGCGAGACCTGCTGAGCAGAACCCTCATAAAGCATTCTAAGGGAAGATGGACTATACATACACTACACTCTGGTATTAGGTTTGAGATGATTACCTCAGGCAGGGGGCAACATGCCCACTGTCCCTGGTCATTCTTACAGCAGGTGGTGCCGTCTGGACAGGAAGAAGTGGAGTCACATGTGACATTATTTTCTTTAGGGGGCAACGCCAAGGCTGGCAGCTTCTTCAGCATGGGCACAGGCCCGGTGGCACTCTGGCAGGTGTCATGTGCTACATCACAGGTGGTCCCCTTCGGACAGCAGTGAATGTGGTCATCGCAGCAGACAGCCTGGAACATACATAACAAAAGTAAGGGATAATGTATTGTCCACCAGTCATATTTCCAGACAGGACAAATAGGACCCCAAAGGCAGAGGCGTCTTGATTCATCCTTAAGGGAAATATTTTCCAATATCGCCTGAGTGACAATACATTATCCTACCTACTATACGGCTACTTGCCAAAACGACGACAGAAAACTTCACACAAACATCTTTTAAATTTAATATGTTACTGTTTTGTGGCCTCCGTGGATAAACAAATATTTCGCAAGACAACCTGAACTTGAAACATTCTGTAGAATTCAGCTGATCTCCTGTCACTTTCAGTGAAGTTCCATTGTAAGAAGTGATTGATCTCTACTCGTGGCAAGGTATGCAGATGTGAATCTGAAGCAAAAAAACGCGTCGCCATAGACAGCGGTTATTATACTTTTGCAGTGGTAACTATACAAAAATAACTGACCTCCGAACGTTGGGAAGGCCCATTCAAAGTGAATAGAACCTCCCACAGCATTCTGAAGAGCCGTATAATAAAAAAATGTATAACATAGTACCAGATGTTGGTTTCACAAAATGGAACACAAAGGCAAGACCTGCTGAGCAGAACCCTCATAAAGCATTCTAAGGGAAGATGGACTATACATACACTACACTCTGGTATTACGTTTGAGATGATTACCTCAGGCAGGGGGCAACATGCCCACTGTCCCTGGTCATTCTTACAGCAGGTGGTGCCGTCTGGACAGGAAGAAGTAGAGTCACATGTGACATTATTTTCTTTAGGAGGCAACGCCAAGGCTGGCAGCTTCTTCAGCATGGGCACAGACCCGGTGGCACTCTGGCAGGTGTCATGTGCTACATCACAGGTGGTCCCCTTCGGACAGCAGTGAATGTGGTCATCACAGCAGACAGCCTGGAACATACATAACAAAAGTAAGGGATAATGTATTGTCCACCAGTCATATTTCCCGACAGGACAAATAGGACCCCAAA
Source organism: Tenualosa thibaudeaui (assembly GCA_027481765.1). Classification (NCBI taxonomy): domain Eukaryota; kingdom Metazoa; phylum Chordata; class Actinopteri; order Clupeiformes; family Clupeidae; genus Tenualosa; species Tenualosa thibaudeaui. Next base: position 733,069 of record JAIFZK010000016.1, read on the forward strand.
GGCAGAGGGGTCTTGATTCATTCTTAAGGGAAATATATTCCTGTAATGACTGGTGGACAATACATTATCCCGCTTACTATACAGCTACTTGCCAAAACGAAGACAGAAAAGTTCACACAAATGTCTTTTAATAATTTGTTACCATTTTGTGGCTTCTGCGGGTAAACAAATAGTTCACAACGCAACCTGAGCTTCAAAGATTCTTTAGAATGCAGCTGATCTTTCACTTTCAACCAAATTCCACTGTGAGAAGTGAATGATCTATACTCTTGGAATGATATGCAGATGTGAATCTGAAGCAAAAAACTCCATTGGCATTGACAGCAGTTATTACACTTTGACAGCGGTGATTATACAGAAACAACTGACTTCCGAACGTTGGGAAGGCCCATTCAAAGTGAATAGAACCTCCCACAGCATTCTGAAGAGCCGTATAATAAAAAAATGTATAACACAGTACCAGATGTTGGTTTCACAAAATGGAACACAAAGGCAAGACCTGCTGAGCAGAACCCTCATAAAGCATTCTAAGGGAAGATGGACTATACATACACTACACTCTGGTATTAGGTTTGAGATGATTACCTCAGGCAGGGGGCAACATGCCCACTGTCCCTGGTCATTCTTACAGCAGGTGGTGCCGTCTGGACAGGAAGAAGTAGAGTCACATGTGACATTATTTTCTTTAGGAGGCAACGCCAAGGCTGGCAGCTTCTTCAGCATGGGCACAGACCCGGTGGCACTCTGGCAGGTGTCATGTGCTACATCACAGGTGGTCCCCTTCGGACAGCAGTGAATGTGGTCATCACAGCAGACAGCCTGGAACATACATAACAAAAGTAAGGGATAATGTATTGTCCACCAGTCATATTTCCCGACAGGACAAATAGGACCCCAAAGGCAGAGGGGTCTTGATTCATTCTTAAGGGAAATATATTCCTGTAATGACTGGTGGACAATACATTATCCCGCTTACTATACAGCTACTTGCCAAAACGAAGACAGAAAAGTTCACACAAATGTCTTTTAATAATTTGTTACCGTTTTGTGGCTTCTGCGGATAAACAAATAGTTCACAACGCAACCTGAGCTTCAAAGATTCTTTAGAACGCAGCTGATCTTTCACTTTCAACCAAATTCCACTGTGAGAAGTGAATGATCTCTACTCTTGGAATGATATGCAGATGTGAATCTGAAGCAAAAAACTCCATTGCCATTGACAGCAGTTATTACACTTTGACAGCGGTGATTACACAGAAACAACTGACTTCCGAACGTTGGGAAGGCCCATTCAAAGTGAATAGAATCTCCCACAGCATTCTAAAGAGCTGTATAATAAAAAAATGTATAACACAGTACCAGATGTTGGTTTCACAAAATGGAACACAAAGGCGAGACCTGGTGAGCAGGACTCACACAAAGCATTCTAAGGGAAGATGGACTATACATACACTACACTCTGGTATTAGGTTTGAGATGATTACCTCAGGCAGGGGGCAACATGCCCACTGTCCCTGGTCATTCTTACAGCAGGTGGTGCCGTCTGGACAGGAAGAAGTGGAGTCACATGTGACATTATTTTCTTTAGGGGGCAACGCCAAGGCTGGCAGCTTCTTTAGCATGGGCACAGACCCGGTGGCACTCTGGCAGGTGTCATGTGCTACATCACAGGTGGTCCCCTTTGGACAGCAGTGAATGTGGTCATCGCAGCAGACAGCCTGGAACATACATAACAAAAGTAAGGGATAATGTATTGTCCACCAGTCATATTTCCAGACAGGACAAATAGGACCCCAAAGGCAGAGGGGTCTTGATTCATTCTTAAGGGAAATATTTTCCTGTAATGACTGGTGGACAATACATTCTCCCGCTTACTATACAGCTACTTGCCAAAACGAAGACAGAAAAGTTCACACAAACATCTTTTAAATTTAATATGTTACTGTTTTGTGGCCTCCATGGATAAACAATTATTTCGCAAGACAACCTGAACTTGAAACATTCTGTAGAATTCAGCTGATCTCCTGTCACTTTCAGTGAAGTTCCATTGTAAGAAGTGATTGATCTCTACTCGTGGCAAGGTATGCAGATGTGAATCTGAAGCAAAAAACCGCGTTGCCATAGACAGCGGTTATTATACTTTTGAAGTGGTAACTATACAAAAATAACTGACCTCCGAACGTTGGGAAGGCCCATTCAAAGTGAATGGAACCTCCCACAGCATTCTGAAGAGCCGTATAATAAAAAAAATGTATAACATAGTACCAGATGTTGGTTTCACAAAATGGAACACAAAGGCAAGACCTGCTGAGCAGAACCCTCATAAAGCATTCTAAGGGAAGATGGACTATACATACACTACACTCTGGTATTACGTTTGAGATGATTACCTCAGGCAGGGGGCAACATGCCCACTGTCCCTGGTCATTCTTACAGCAGGTGGTGCCGTCTGGACAGGAAGAAGTAGAGTCACATGTGACATTATTTTCTTTAGGAGGCAACGCCAAGGCTGGCAGCTTCTTCAGCATGGGCACAGGCCCGGTGGCACTCTGGCAGGTGTCATGTGCTACATCACAGGTGGTCCCCTTCGGACAGCAGTGAATGTGGTCATCGCAGCAGACAGCCTGGAACATACATAACAAAAGTAAGGGATAATGTATTGTCCACCAGTCATATTTCCAGACAGGACAAATAGGACCCCAAAGGCAGAGGCGTCTTGATTCATCCTTAAGGGAAATATTTTCCAATATCGCCTGGGTGACAATACATTATCCTACTTACTATACGGCTACTTGCCAAAACGACGACAGAAAACTTCACACAAACATCTTTTAAATTTAATATGTTACTGTTTTGTGGCCTCCGTGGATAAACAAATATTTCGCAAGACAACCTGAACTTGAAACATTCTGTAGAATTCAGCTGATCTCCTGTCACTTTCAGTGAAGTTCCATTGTAAGAAGTGATTGATCTCTACTCGTGGCAAGGTATGCAGATGTGAATCTGAAGCAAAAAACCGCATTGCCATAGACAGCGGTTATTATACTTTTGCAGTGGTAACTATACAAAAATAACTGACCTCCGAACGTTGGGAAGGCCCATTCAAAGTGAATGGAACCTCCCACAGCATTCTGAAGAGCCGTATAATAAAAAAAATGTATAACATAGTACCAGATGTTGGTTTCACAAAATGGAACACAAAGGCAAGACCTGCTGAGCAGAACCCTCATAAAGCATTCTAAGGGAAGATGGACTATACATACACTACACTCTGGTATTACGTTTGAGATGATTACCTCAGGCAGGGGGCAACATGCCCACTGTCCCTGGTCATTCTTACAGCAGGTGGTGCCGTCTGGACAGGAAGAAGTAGAGTCACATGTGACATTATTTTCTTTAGGAGGCAACGCCAAGGCTGGCAGCTTCTTCAGCATGGGCACAGACCCGGTGGCACTCTGGCAGGTGTCATGTGCTACATCACAGGTGGTCCCCTTCGGACAGCAGTGAATGTGGTCATCACAGCAGACAGCCTGGAACATACATAACAAAAGTAAGGGATAATGTATTGTCCACCAGTCATATTTCCCGACAGGACAAATAGGACCCCAAAGGCAGAGGGGTCTTGATTCATTCTTAAGGGAAATATATTCCTGTAATGACTGGTGGACAATACATTATCCCGCTTACTATACAGCTACTTGCCAAAACGAAGACAGAAAAGTTCACACAAATGTCTTTTAATAATTTGTTACCATTTTGTGGCTTCTGCGGGTAAACAAATAGTTCACAACGCAACCTGAGCTTCAAAGATTCTTTAGAATGCAGCTGATCTTTCACTTTCAACCAAATTCCACTGTGAGAAGTGAATGATCTCTACTCTTGGAATGATATGCAGATGTGAATCTGAAGCAAAAAACTCCATTGGCATTGACAGCAGTTATTACACTTTGACAGCGGTGATTATACAGAAACAACTGACTTCCGAACGTTGGGAAGGCCCATTCAAAGTGAATAGAACCTCCCACAGCATTCTGAAGAGCCGTATAATAAAAAAATGTATAACACAGTACCAGATGTTGGTTTCACAAAATGGAACACAAAGGCAAGACCTGCTGAGCAGAACCCTCATAAAGCATTCTAAGGGAAGATGGACTATACATACACTACACTCTGGTATTAGGTTTGAGATGATTACCTCAGGCAGGGGGCAACATGCCCACTGTCCCTGGTCATTCTTACAGCAGGTGGTGCCGTCTGGACAGGAAGAAGTAGAGTCACATGTGACATTATTTTCTTTAGGAGGCAACGCCAAGGCTGGCAGCTTCTTCAGCATGGGCACAGACCCGGTGGCACTCTGGCAGGTGTCATGTGCTACATCACAGGTGGTCCCCTTCGGACAGCAGTGAATGTGGTCATCACAGCAGACAGCCTGGAACATACATAACAAAAGTAAGGGATAATGTATTGTCCACCAGTCATATTTCCCGACAGGACAAATAGGACCCCAAAGGCAGAGGGGTCTTGATTCATTCTTAAGGGAAATATATTCCTGTAATGACTGGTGGACAATACATTATCCCGCTTACTATACAGCTACTTGCCAAAACGAAGACAGAAAAGTTCACACAAATGTCTTTTAATAATTTGTTACCGTTTTGTGGCTTCTGCGGATAAACAAATAGTTCACAACGCAACCTGAGCTTCAAAGATTCTTTAGAAAGCAGCTGATCTTTCACTTTCAACCAAATTCCACTGTGAGAAGTGAATGATCTCTACTCTTGGAATGATATGCAGATGTGAATCTGAAGCAAAAAAACTCCATTGCCATTGACAGCAGTTATTACACTTTCACAGCGGTGATTATACAGAAACAACTGACTTCCGAACGTTGGGAAGGCCCATTCAAAGTGAATAGAACCTCCCACAGCATTCTGAAGAGCTGTATAATAAAAAAATGTATAACACAGTACCAGATGTTGGTTTCACAAAATGGAACACAAAGGTGAGCCCTGGTGAGCAGAACCCTCATAAAGCATTCTAAGGGAAGATGGACTATACATACACTACACTCTGGTATTAGGTTTGAGATGATTACCTCAGGCAGGGGGCAACATGCCCACTGTCCCTGGTCATTCTTACAGCAGGTGGTGCCGTCTGGACAGGAAGAAGTGGAGTCACATGTGACATTATTTTCTTTAGGTGGCAACGCCAAGGCTGGCAGCTTCTTTAGCATGGGCACAGACCCGGTGGCACTCTGGCAGGTGTCATGTGCTACATCACAGGTGGTCCCCTTCGGACAGCAGTGAACGTGGTCATCGCAGCAGACAGCCTTAAAAATATATCACACAGAAGAACACGTAAGAAACAATGTGGACATCATTATCATCATAATGTATAGCCAGGATTTCACACATATACAGAGTGGCTTTCAGTTCAAGGCAACTGATGATGCACAGTACCTTTGGAAGAGGACAGCAGGCCCAGTCACCCTCTTTGTTCTTGCAACAAGTGCTGCCATACTCACAGGCCACTGTGTCATCGCAGGGAACCTCTCTACCTTTAGGGAAGACAAAGAGAGTATTTAATTATCACAACCACACAACCACAGCCCAGTCAGGGATCTCTCCAATAGCTTTGGTTTCCTTTGACAAATTTTTGGCTGGCCAATCAGCCAGCAGAGGGCTCTTTGGTGCACCAGGCTAGCAAAAAGGAGGACCTTGATCAGAATTTAATGCTGTTTGGTGGGCCTCAACATGGAAAAGTTTGGGAAGTCCAAGCATAGACTAAGTCATCTTCCTCCTTCAAGTATTCATTTGTAGTGAAATACATACTCATTGCTGGAATGCTGGGCTCTGTAGCCATCTCAGCAGCAGCATCTGGCTGGGCAGATGTTGTCTCAGGCTCAGCAGTGACAGCCTGGATCGTGGTTGGTTCAGGCTTGGCAGTGACAGCTTGGGTCATGGTGGTGTCACCTTTTGGACAAAGCAGCAAATCAATGAAACCAGAGGCTAGTACATTAATAATAATGTACATTAATAGTACATTAGCCTTGAATGACTGAGATGCTAACATAAGAGTAGTATGGTGCGGAACAGTATACCATTGTGATCCTCCCAGTTAGCTCTTAAGCGGGCAGGAAATTTGGCCCACATTGGCAAGTGCTGATTGGTGGAAGATATGCACTTAGAGTTCTCAACATCACAGGTGCTATCCTCAGGACAACAATGTTCTTTATCATCACAGCAAACCGCCTAAAGGATAAGGGAGCAGGTAAAACTAAAAAGCTGATACATAGACACCACTCTACCTTCATTGTGGTTTTCATTCCTAGCACTCACATAGACTAGTTACAATTCCAACAGGCAACACTGTTGGACAGTTACAAGATGCAAAACAAGAGGAAACAAGATATTTTACTATTTTCTATTAAGCTGATGAAGAGCTACAATAGGGTCCATTTCTGATAAGCACTATTTTGCTCTGCAGCTCAGCATAGCCACTATCAAAAGCAGGCTTCTACCGCTAGCGTGATTGAGGCAGGCTTAACGTATGTTTTGTTTTAATGTTTTGCTTAATGCATGTTCTGTTTACCTCAGGGTATTGAGGCCTCTAACTCTTAGGGCAGAATTCTCTAATTTCCTTAAGTCCACTTAGCTGCGTGCTTTTAAGCCTGCACACATTTTGCAAATGACTTAACACTAGAATGCACAACTGGCCTTTTGGCACATAAGTGACAGACTTAGGTAATTTATATTATTATATAACAAATATATATATATATTTATATTATTATAACAAATATATGTATATTGTTAACAAATGACTGAAAAGCCCACAGGTAGGTGTTTTGTTGGACTTGGGAGAATTTTGCCCTTAGTGCAAATGGAATCAAACTAGTCCCTCTATACATACCCGAGGCAAGGGGCAACACCCCCAGACTCCATCTAAGGACTGGCAACAGGACGCCCCTTGCGGGCACTCTGACTTGCCATCACTGCATATTACAGCCGCCGCAGGCTCTGTGGTGCAAACACAACATTAGACCCAGAGACAGAGTTGCTGTACCTTCACACAGATGCAATACCAGATCAACTGTGGTACAGAGAAGTCTAGACCCAAGCTTGTCCTGAAGCTTCTAGGAAACAAGCTGTGCGTATTAGTCATCTGTGGTTAACACTGATAAGACAAGTCACACCTTCTAACTTTTTGATTGGTCGAGAGCTTGAAAGTGAGAAACAAGATTTGTGTGGTGTACACTTCTCTCTTAATTCCCCATAAAGTGTATCAAACAAAAACCCAGCTTTGATCGAGGTAAACCATCTGAACACTGTGCATGCACAAACTGTGCATATAACACAATCACAGGCTTTTTTCTAAACAGAATTTTTAAACCTTTGTTTACTCATTTTTTACCAGGGCTATCAAATGTGGAGGCCACTGAACTTTTAATTATTGCGTTCTTGGCCTGGATCTCAGAACCAGTCAGCTAAACTGGTTCCTCTTATACTTCTACACTCTGTCTTTCACTTCCTCTGTTGGTTTTCATGTTCAATACATTGGGTGATAGTAGGGCCTTTTAAGTGGATTCTTCTATGATTTTCCTGCCATTTTGCAGTGATATTGAAGCTGAGATTTTCACAGTTACAGCAAACACAAGCTTTTGTGATCATGGAGACAATTGAAGAGAACAGCCCGCAGGTCTTGCTCCAGCTACTTCCTTGTTACTGTGCCTGCTTGCACACTTACCCAAAACAGGTAAATCAAGTCAGTCAGTTTTTTCTTTTTTTTTTTTGATGCAAAGTATAAACCAAACATTTGAGACATCATATTCATACACTTTCCCCACTATTTAGAAGCAAGATAAGGAACTCTTCAAATAAACGTTTCTTTTTCACTGACAAACCATTACTAGATAAACAATCCCCAATGACTATCACTTCCTTTTTTCACAGCCAAAACTATCACATGCTTATTGTCATTAGGTCCAACGAAACTGGCAGCCTTGATCTTGGTGAAAAGGTCAAACAAGGTAAAAGGCCCTCAGGTCTAACCTCGTGGCTGAATGCAGGATTTCCCATCAGAACTGCACTCAAGACCTTCAGGACAGCAGTGTTTGCCATCTGCACACACAATTCCCTGCAGGCAGACAGACAAACAAACAAATGAATGATCTCGTCATGCTTGACCCCTATTCAGTTGTCACCATTGCACTGTATATCAAAAATTCTCTTTGTGTGACAATGCAATCTCATTACAGAAGCGAATGTTGTGTTTCTGTCACAGTGATGCTATGTTTTACAGTCCCAGTGCAGTTAGTGAAGTGAACTTGTTTCTGATATCTCTCTTTATTAGCTGCAACAAGGAAGTGAACAACAGCCACCAGTCGATACTGCATAGTTCACTTCTCACTTGTTTTTTCTGTTCCCTTGGGTATCATAATCACACATCTCTGCACATTTCTTCTGAAAGAATAATTCAAGAATACACCCTGCTTTCCAGTGGCTCCATATTCAGGCTTGCACATTCAAAAAAAACACAGCTCAGTTTCAGTGTGCTCCCTAAGACCTAAGCCCTGAGCCCTGAATTTGTGAGGCTGTGAGTGAAATTACAGCACTAAAGTCACATTGCAAACATGTTTCCATTTTATGACACTTGTTGACAAATGCCTTTGATACAGTTTTTAATGGCACAATGGTATGAACTGTGGGTAATTCCCTTCAGCAAAGTCTGCATGTGATGCCAACTATAGGAAATGACTTACAGTAAAAGGGTGCAACTGAGAACACAAGCAGTTCAGATCCTTACTGCTGGACATCCCTAAACCCTCACGAACTTAGTGCGAACATGCATTTAAGGACACTGAGAACTGGCCCATGTGTCCTTACAATCTGGACCATTGTATGGTCGAGCTGTAGCTGCAGATCAGGGGGTACCTGTGTTATAGGACAGCATCCAAAGGTGATTGGCAGCTTAACACAGGAGAACTCTGCTGGACAGAAGCTTCTGTCTGGGCACAACACAGCATCCTTGATTTCAGGAGAGGCAGAGATTACCCGCAGCGACTAAGGGGGACGGAGAGGAATGCCTGTCAGTCAAGCATGCAGCAGTATGAGACTTGCTTCCTGTGTCTGTTAGTCTAATGGTTTCACATCAGGCACATCACAAAGCATTTGATCTCTGTGGCCTTCTTCTGGCAGGAAGTGCTGTGGAGACGGATTTTCCACTGGAGAAGTATAATAGACAAATCATCCAAGAATTAACAAGGTCTGTCTATCATGAATATGATTATGAAATGTTTGGGTCCAGATATAAATTGTAATGTGAAAACTCTGACAAGGGGTTATTTAATGAATTTAAACTCTTATTAATCTCATTTATTTACAATCTTTCTCAGAATTCAGATTAGTCTTTAGAAGACAAGACGAAGAAGAGTGTGAGTGTACTGTATATTGTATCACATCCTGACCAAAGTACATCTGTACAGATGTGCACATGAGGCTGGGGAAGCCAAAGAAGCATCTGAGAACAAAGAGAAATGGAAAGGAGCCACTGTTTAACAATATCAGGATGCTTTGATTGTTTTATATGTACTTTTAAGAGGCTGGACTGTCTGGCTGGAATCCTCTCTGTCCTCGGTAGGGAGACAGTGGCATTGACACATCTGGGGTGTTCCTCCTCCATCAAGCAAATAGTGTGTTCGGGACAGCAGAACAAATGGTCATCACAGCACTCACCCTGCACACACACACACACACACACACACACAATTTGATTATCAAGAAGAAGAGACCTTTCTTCCAAGCATACGCCACTGTGTAAATGAACAGTAAAATGAGGTAATAAAGGGCATATCTAGGGAGCTGAGCAAAGAACCCACAGACTGTTTTCAATGTTTGGTCAGAGTCTCTTTGTTGGAGCACTTATCAGAAAGGTGCGTATTCAAATTATCATTTGAACTCAGCTTAGGCATGGATATTACAGTTTTTTTTCTGATTGCTTAGGCACAATTTTTGAAAACATTGGCTGTTTTTGCAAAACTCTACACACAAGCCACAAAACCTTCCACCCAACCAGCAAAACATCATAAATTACTTGCAAAACCACTTTTTGCTCTCATTTCAAAAATAATTCTTTTCTCCACTTTTTCACGTCATGGTCCTTGTCCCTCTATACTTCTTCACATCTTCCGCCCCTCTAATCCTTACACTTCTTTAAATCTTTGTCTAATATTGTCCTATAGCGTAATCCAGGCCAAATATTTATGTCTTTTTTGCACTGCTAAAGGTCTGAATGTTGAGTGAAATAATTGTCAAATAGTGCTTTGACATGTGTCAGTGTATAGGCAATTGGTAAAATAGTATGAGAAGACAACAATGTGTTTTTTCTAGAAGTGTGCTATACAATTGCAAACTGAGTCTAATCGATGAGTTGAAAAGTTTATCAAAAAGTGTGTCGCTAAATTCCCAACTGAGTGCAAAGTGTTGATGGGACTTTTAGTTTGGCAGACTGTGAATAAGTGTTAATCATTTCATATTGTGCCAAAGGAATCACTGTTAGTGTTTAAGCATTCAGAAAACCAGAGCAACCTCTTCCACAATGAGCTGCCTGCAAATGTTTCATGTTTTAGTTTTGGTGAGAGCAGAGTGAACTTCACAAGGACCTACAGGGAATTCCACTAAGAATGCCACATTTGTAAATGTGAGACTACATTCAAAATAAACACACCCAACTGATCTTTACTTGTATGAATCTCAATCCAGCCAGAGCTATACTGCATCAGATGGCTTAAAGCATATTATATATAATATTTGTGTGCTTGAAGCTTACCTGAAACTGTAATGATATATTTTTACATCTTGTCTTGCACTTACACTCAGGATCAGTGCCAAAGGACTTGTCATAGCATCTCAAGGTCTATGCTATAGCTATGGTAGTTTCATATCTTGCCTATAAACAGTGATATCAGTACAGTGCAGTATAACTCACTTGATGATGCGGACAACAGCTGTACTCTCCAGTGGGCCCTTTGCAGCAAGTGTGGTTCTCCTCACACACATCTCTGTCAGGGCACCCGGAGCCACCATAGACAGCGAGGGCCTGTACGGCCAGCAAGACCACTGTAGCCCCCTTGAGCATCTGGGACAATGGGGATGTGAAATAAGAGGCAATGGTGTAAACTGAGTTGTTTTTTTCCTATTAACTGCACAGAGGAACACCTTCCACTGTCTCTGACTTCTGCTTAATGCTGGTGATCATCTTTTGTCTTGGCAGGAGTGGAGAGTGAGGATCTGTTACCGAGTGGCTGAATTTGAAATGCCCTAGCGTCATTTGGCTGAGTTACATCTAAATAATAGTCATAAGTTGTCCACAACAATAAGTGTAAATAAAACCAACAAGTGTAAGAAAATAGTGATTGTTAAAATTCTGACTGACCACAGTGACCAGCAAATAGATTTCTCCGTTTATCCCATACGTTTTCACTTTCAGTTAGCAAATTGCGCCCTTTATAATGGGAAGTCACAGACTTCCCTGTGTGCCTCCCATGGCATGAGAAAGATCATACCCAAGTTCCATATTCTCTTAAATTAACGATGTTTTCCTCATGCCTGTAGGGCTGAACATTTCACTTCTCTTTAATTCTGGCAACGAATTAAATCAACTTGAAACTTTTTTTTCTTTTTCGACCATTGCCCAATTTAAAGGATGCCAAACTATTAACAACTCTGCCAAATTATAAATTACAAGTTAATAATGCATTATAGGTATTCGGTCAAAACACGCATACACAGAGAACGTAGTCAGATAAAAACACAGTATGATATAAACTGTCCCCCTGGAAACAACACCTACAAACTTGCAGTCGCATGGTAAACCATGCATGCTTTAAAGCAGTCTATGACAATAAATTTGTTTTTGAACGAACAACTTTGAGATGTAAACTTACCTTCAATGGATTGTAGCCTGAACACCTCAGTGTGTGAATGACTTCAATTCTTATTTCAACATTCTTAAAACACGCCCACTAACTGGGCATCGAAGGAAGAGCCCTCCCTCTTCAGTAGGCTAGAGTGAATGTCAATCCAACACAGGTGGGATGTCCATCATTCATGGAAAGGCCCTCAACGCTGTTATGATAAAGCAGACGTACATAGAATTATTTTTGACATCGTGCACGCTGTCTTGCTACATGCTGATTTCCCATTAATCTACAAAGATGATTCAAATCCCTTTTCAAGCAGTGTGTTTCTTTTAAAGACCATGGGGGTTTTGGTGTAAAAGGAGTAACTAGCCTACCTAAAAGCCACACAAAACATTAGCCTATTTCCAGAGCCTTATTGACACTGTCAGGATGTGCTAATAGGTGTTTGAAGGCAATGCAGTCAGCAATCTCATGCTGTAAATCCTTCTCTTTTGTTTCATTGTGCTGCTTGCACCCAGAACAACACAGTGCAAATCCTGGATGGCTGGTGCTTACCCATTTTTCATGCATGGCTATACCATCCAAATTAATTTGGAAAGGTACCAAAACAAATCGTCGGATAACATGATAGGGTACCTAAAAAAGTGGCGAAATGTTACAGTACTGCTCTTAACAAAGCGCACAATAGAACGGGAGTGGCACAGCGAGTGCTGGGTCCTCATCAAATGAAACCGAAACGAAGATCTGACACTGAAGAGCTGCGTTGTTTCACGTAAGTGGAAAAGACTGTATTTGACGAAAAATATATGGGGTAATCAGCTACACCTTAATACATGATGTCCGTAGAACGTTTCGATACAACTGCATTCATAAAACAGTTGAAGTGTTCACAAGTTTTATCACATTTCTTAGCATTAATGTGCCGAACAGTCAAAGTGAAACTAATAAGGAATTGCAATGTCATTTTCTGTCGACTTTCAAAGGCAATTTAATAATCTAGACCTAATTCTAGATATTCTTTGAAAGTGAAGAACAAACATATAAGATAAACAAATGTCACTGATTTCCGCAGGACCCTTAAACACCAAGACCCTAAAATGATGTCCTCCGATGAGGTAAGAGAAACCTGAGTGCTTATCAAGACAGCACTGACTTGGCTTACTTGACTGATTGCCTGCATCTTGTGTTGTTTTTTAGGATTTCTCCCTGATCTCAGGGGATTCAGAATTGCAGAGATTCCAGATTCTAATAAACAATTGCAAAGTAAGCATGTTATATGTGTACATATGAATGTGGCTGTATGCTAGTGGACATGATATCACAATTATTTGTTCTACCTTCAGAGGAACTATGAAAGTATCCTGAATGATCAGAAAACGCTTAAGGAGGCCTGTGAATGCAACCTGCATTATGCCAATGCGTTTGATCAGCGTGCTGTTTCCCTGAGGGCAGAGCTGCAGGCTGAGGAGATGAGACAAAAGGAAGCCTTGGCAGCTGAGGAAGTGAGATTGCATATCTGTGTTTAACATGACAGGCATTTACATTTAGCGGACGGTTTTATCCAAAGCTACTTACATTTGTCAATTACTTTTTTCAGAGACAGTCCCCTAGAGCAGTTTAGGGTTAAGTGCCTTAATTTCTCAAGGGCACAACAGGTGGCAGCCTGTTGGTTTCTGACCTTCAACAAATTGGGAACTTTTTTAACGGCAGGTTTGTGAATATAACATTTGTGATGTTACTGTTCTGTAGAAAAAAATATTTGACATCCGGGAGGAGCAATGCAGGCTCAAGTCAGTGATTCAGAGTGTGGAGACAGACATCCAGAAGATGGAGGAGGCTAACCATTACCTGAGACAGCAATCAGATGTGAGTATGACTGGTATTTTGGTCACCTGTCACTGTGTGTGTGTTAGTGTGGTTGCATATTAGGGTTACAAAAAAAAATTTTTTTACTCTAAATGACTAGTTGTCCAGTTTCAATTCTCCCTGAAAACCCTGTTGCACGCCTCAGGTGTCTACTGCAGTGCCCGAGAGAAAAGTGGTTTTCAAGGGCCAAACATCTGACGGGTTGGATTTCCCAGAATTTGACATAAAGCCCAGAATTGTGTACCCCATGGAAGGAGGCACCGCTTTGATTACATTTGAGGATGAGGCAGGTAAGTTTTTTGTACAACATGATTCAGTCCAAAGTTTTAGAACACCAATTTTTCTATTTTGCTTAAGGATTTTTCATCATACCAGTAAAGGTCTTTTTCATGAAACAATGGTAATGTGTTTAAAGTAAGGATGAGCCATATTGTAACATTTGCGATACTGGGATCACTCCTTCCTTTCTTCCTAGTCAGTGCCCATTAGGATGCTAGAGAGGTGATGTTTCTCATTCTAACATGGTCAGACTGTCTGCACAAAGTGAATGAGGCTGGTGAAACCAGGCTAGCTATTTTCTGTACCATAAAATATGTTTATACAGGAATCTCTGAGTGAAGTTGTTAATTGGTCATGATTTAAACCAGTCAACCTTGCTCCCAAAAGCAGTGCTGGTTGAAATCCTTGCAGTCTGTGAGAAGACTTACGCAGCTCCTGCGCCATGCCTGTGTTTTAATGCTCCCTCCTCTTCCCCTGCTCCACCTGTCTAGATCTGCTGTCTCTATGTTTTCTTGTGGCAGCAATTTTCAGTGAAACTTTGTATGTCTTATGCAGCTTCAGTTATCTTGAGCAGATCTAAGCCACCACGTCCAAGCATACTACCCTCTGCTTAGATGAATAATTTTTTTTTTTTCATTCTGAGAGTTCCCTGTTTGAAATATTAATATTAGCAAAAGAATCCAATATTGTAATATGTTACATGCTATGTCTACATATGTATTGCTCATGCCTACTTTCAAGTCTGTGCAAGCAATATTTGTCCCAACTTTGTTTATTACTTGCAAACCTGCTCTCTAAGTGCAGAAAGCATGAAGATGTGTAACTGATTAGTCACTGTGGTGTGTTATTTGTAGTTGCCAGTGGTGGTGGTTAACTTAACATCAGGCAGTTAGAGATATACATTATAAGGATTACATAGGGAACATAATTGCTCTCATTACGTAGTGGTGTAACCATGTCTTCTCTTCATAGTCTAGACATTCATTTTTCAATACCCATTTTTTCAATATTTTTTGTCATATTTTTCCCTCTAGTTGCTCAGCATATTTTGAAAATAATGGATCATGACGTTAAGCTGGATGGTAATGTCATCATCAAAGTGCAGTCCTTACCTGTACATGTCTTGGTGCCAACCTTTGTGGAGGTAATGTAGAGATCTGAAATGTTAAGTCATTGCATTGGTATGGTGTGACATGGTGCAGCTAGTGTTAGATTAAAACCCCATGGTGCCACACTGTGGTGAACAAAATGAATGTTGTCACATGAATGAATCTCAGTTTTTGGATTGTAAGTTTAAAGGGACCCCAGGCAAGTTTTTTTAAACTGCAGTGCTCCCCCTCCAGTCACAGATTTTTTGTAACTTACAAAAGAGCTACCCCTGGACTTCAGTGCCTCTTGTTCAAAAAGTACCTGAAAGCACACCTGTTCTCTAAACCTCTCTTTTCTTCTTTTGATATCTTTGAAAGGCATGATATAAAGCCAAGTCATTATTATTATTATTATTATTATTATTATGAGCCAGCATATTTATTTAGTAGTATGTGCTATAGTGAGTGTCTGTCTTTATTGTCACCCAGCTGGATACTCAGGTGTGTCCTCGCCGTATTCTGGTGTCCAATCTGCCAAAAATAGAGGGTGATGTAATTGATCGTCTCTTGGACAAGCTGGAGATCTACTTCAGTAAGAAGAAGAATGGGGGTGGGGAGGTTGAGGAAACAGAGATGCTGCCAGACTCTGGCAACGTGGTCATCACCTTTCTTGAGAATGACAGTACGTACAATTCAATCTGTACATGCACATAAACACACCTAGAGAGATAAAAGAGAGACCTGCTTAACTACCCGCTTATATCTGACTGATATCTGGTTACGTAGCAGCAGTACTGAGGATCATGTCTACTTCCTCGTTCCATAAGTCTCTTTACTTTTAGCATTTTTTTTCTCAAATCGTGCCATCTAGTGGACAGTTTGCTGCACAACATTCAGCCTCTCAGATGCCTATGCTTACATCTCTCCACAGTTGCCAAAGGTCTGACTGACAAGCAAGACCACGAAGTGGAGATGGAGAGAGGGAAAAGGCACAAGGTTAAAGTAACACCATTTCTCAATGGATCAATTGCAGACCTTCAAGTAAGCGGAGCTTCAAGTGCTTGTCTCTCTGTTGCTAAGAATGTCTTGCACCACCTTTTGTCCATTTATGAACCCTCCCATTGTGTTCATTTCATGGTTACAACGTTGGTGTTCCGGTCAGAAATGTTGTAATAGGCCTCTTAATCAAGGTGTTCTCTTCGTGTACTAATTATGGCCTGTAGGCCTTACTGAATGAAGCCTATGTAATTCAGTGAGGGAGAGATTTTGTTGGAAATAGGTTTTTGGTGGAGGCTGTCACTGGAAGAAAAATAGGGAGTGAGGGGTGTGTTTATGTTTGTGTAAATGAACACAAACACAATTACTCTTTCCATTTGATCTGTAAGACTTTATGTGCCTGAAAACAATTTTTGTTGTCTCACCTATACATTTTCTTATAGTTCGGTCATTTTTAACCGGAACACTACAGATGTAACAAAGTTGAATAAAACACCCAATAAGTTATGAAATGTTATATGTTCAGATAGCCTGTATGAACAAAGTCATGGAGCCCCATGACTATCCAATGAGATGAAGTATTTTTGAGAGGGAAAAAATGTTTAATATTATTTTAATTTTCGGTCACATTTGACTAGAACACAACAGGAGGGTTATGAAATGTTTGATACTCTAGTAAAGTCCCCATCATGCCAAACTCCTGAGGTGTTCACTTAAACATGTGTTTTTTGAATGATGTTTAGGATGATAAAATCTTGCAGTATATAGTGAAACACAATTAGCCTGTACAACTGGGCTGAGTAGCGGCAGTCCTCAGTTACCCTCTGACCTTGTTTCTCCTTACCTCAGACACGTGAGATAGCTTGCCAACGTAGCGTGCTGCTCACAGGCATCCCGAACATCATGGACCCGGACAGCCTGCAGGACCTGCTGGAGATTCATTTCCAGAAGACCAGCAATGGTGGTGGAGAAGTGGACGATATTATCTACAACCCTGTGGGCAAGCAGACCCTGGCATTGTTTGACGAGGACTCTTCTGCTGGGAACCAGAGCCTGTGAGTGTACACGCACGCTAAGTGCTCTTATCTTGTGTTCAAAGGACTGTACTCTGAAAAGGACCAGCCAAGAACTTCCTCAGAGAAAACTTCAGTTACCTCATAATTATGTATGATAATGCTGGTTTGTATCTCAGATATTTGTCTCTCTAAGATGTTTTTTCCTATTTCTGCACTTCCTATTTTGTTCCAATGATAATGGCTGAGATATCCAGATTTAAAGGATTGTGGGTAAATTTGGTTATTCAAGGTCATTTGAGTTTAATACAGCACAACATTTGATTAAACTGACAGAGAGAACATTGCCTCAATCTCAAGGATATTTCTTTTTTTCCTTTTCACTAAGGTCCTTAATAGGTAACAACTCTCCTATTTGGCCAGTAGGCAGCACTGTTTGACAAAGAACAGCTACATAATACAGTGTACAGTATATTTATGTATGGCTGTAAATCTATATCTACATGACAAATTGATCTATTGGATTTGTGGCTTCTTCAGGGGAAGTGATGGACTGATGCTATATTTAACAATTACAACATGAACCAATCTTAGTATTTCCTAGGCATTCATGATGCATTTGGTCTTGAGCAAGATAATTAATACTTTCAGTCTTCTTGTCAAATAAAAATGCATTCCAGCAATTACAGCATACTAAATGCAGTATGAACTTGATAGACAAAAACACAGAAGTGGTCATTTGCCAGTAAGAGACACATTTACTGTAAAAATAGTTTACAAACAGAAAGGTAAGAATAACAACACCTCAATAAAACAAATGGTACAGTACAAACACTCAATAAAAGACTCAGCAGCAAAGCCCTCAGTGGAGATGCTAACGCTCCCAAAGAAGCCTACAAATAATATCCTATTTAATCAGGCACTTGGAGAGGCAAGGAAAAAAGGATGGAGTGTTGTTGGAAAATGAGAAAAGCAGGTAGAAGAAAACAAACAAAACTGGACAGGCAGAGAGAAATGAGGGCCTATGACATGTAGGCTAACTACATCAAACCACATGTACAAGGGTAGAGGCGATCTAAACTTTAGCACATTTAAAGAGAAAAACAAACTGCAATAAGTTAAAATCCAAGACAATCTTTGCCATCATTCTACAAGAGTACTCACAAAAATGCACTGTACTGTCAACATACAGACAAAAAAACACATGACATGTAACCTAGTGCAGTAGTGTTCCAGACAGCAGTTCTAAAAGTGGTCTCAATCAGGCCTGTACTATGCCGTTCTTAATTTGTGCGTGTGACTAGACCTCTACATTTTAGTCATGTAACTTGCATCAAAGAGACATACAAAAAAAGCATGCATACACACTTCCACTCACACCGACATTCTCTCATCCGCTCAGACTTGGCCAAAACAATCTCTTATTCTTAGAGGGAGAAAGGAGCCACCAGCGTTCGAGTACAGCGTAATTTAACAGTTGTTATTCTGGCCCATTTAAAAAAAAAAAAAAAATGATATGTCCACATAGCATCATAGAAAATAGCACTAATCCACTTGAGTCTATCTGTACAGTTCATGTAACCAAAAGATTTGCTACAGTACACCTACATTTTTAAAAAGCAATACTTTCTGGGTGACACAGTAACATCTTGTTCCTACAGTACTTATGCATGTGGGTCAGCCTGTTGTGCGTTCATGGAGTTAGCTTAGCTTCCTCTGGTAAAGTGTGCTCTTTGCTAGCTATGAGGGGAGTGACATGCCAGGTAGTTGTGCTCCTAAAAAACAGTTGAATAAAGTCTTTCATGTTGGGGATATGGGATTAAATTGTCCAAGTAACCTGAGGCCCATTCACTGCAGAACATACATTTTTCTTCTAGTGGTTGTTTTGTGAAAAAAAAAAAAAAAAGAAGATGCATCAGTACCCAAGTCCCTTTAAAAGTCTACATTTAAAAAAAGATACACAGAAATAAAAACAAGATTAAAACTCATCAGGCTTTAATGTGACCTGTGGGACACGGCAACACCTGTCCATCTCAGTCACCCAGCCAATCAGGAGGTGTGCATGAGTGGGTGGAAACGGAGGCAGGCTGAAGCACAAATTCTTTGCCTTTGCCTATGGAAGAATGTTAAAGGTCCTGATTGGCATGTGCAGGGGCCCATCAAACGACCAGAGGTGCCCAGTCACTCTGCTTACGTCCATACTGAGTGCATGAGCGTGAGAAGAGAGGAAAGATAAAATTAGGCATCGGACAAAGCAGAACACTTGAAAGCATATCCATGTACTACCAACAAGCATACAGTACAGTTCAATGACAAACAAGGCAAACAGTACAACTAAATGTCAAATCAATATCTATTTTAGTTATCTTTGACAAAATGTAGAAACAAAAATATCTCCAGTGCTCTCAATATTATCATATATTATTTATTGGGATATTCTGTAAATTTGAGTACAAACACAAAGTGTGTGAGTATGTGAGTGAGTGAGTGATTTCCAGCAACTGTCCAGCAGCCTTTGGAATTTTTTTCTACCTCTTATACTGTATTCCTCAAGTTACACATGGGTGCTTATCCAAGCAAGTTTCTCTCATTTACAGTCGATTGCAACTTCTTGTTTTTTGTTTGTAAATGCGGACATACACTGTATCTATATACAGACACACACTTTAAATGAATCAACTATTTTTGTGTTTCTCCAAAGCTGAAGTGAATCTAGAGCATTTGAACTTGGTATTGCTTTATTTTAATAATCAGGTTTCCCAGAATGCCAGTGTTTGTTGCGGTTGCAGTATGCAGGACAAGAGACTGTTTTTACCTGTATGTCAGTGAGCTCTTTGTAGAATCTCTTTGCCAAGTCTGGGCCATTCTGCATAGTAGGAATCTGGAAAGTCTGCAAGAGAGCAATAGAGGGGAAAAGAAACAATGACGATATGAAACATTACAATAACAAAAAGGAACAGCTAAAAAACCTCCCACAGCCACATTCACCTTTCCTTTGTAGAGCAGGCTTCCCACAGGGCAAACAACACAGGCAGTACCAGCCCCAAACACCTCCAGCACTCGTCCTGCATCCAGACCATCAATCAGCTCCTTAATTCCAATTGTGCGCTCTGTTACTTTAAATTCTCCCTGTAGACAACCAAAGGCACAGCAGAAACCACTGATATCAGTACATTCATGTTGGACAAGGTTCCTTAACCTACGCTATCACTGCCCCAATGACACTTTTGGTGCCCATGTCGGACCCATGTCCAGCTTCAGGCAGTGTCCCTCTTTTAATACATCAATCACTTCCTGCCACATTTCAACCACATCCCCTCTTCCCCCTTCCACCTGCCCCTCCACCCTGACTTACCCACTGTCTGGCGAGGTCCAGCAGAGACTGCCTCGTCACTCCTGGAAGAATGATGCCATCTAGAGGCGGAGTAACTAACTCCTTTTCTGTGAATCACCAGTGTGAGTGAGAATGAGAAGAATGAGAACTGAGTGTAAGGAAAGGAATTCAGTATAAAAATAAGTGTAAGAATCATCAAAGAAAACAAAACAAAACAAAAAAATAAATAACTTCTCAAATACCTAGTTAATATTAAAGGGATAATTAGACGGTGTGAGGGGTGTATATCTTCTTATTTTGTGTTTACGTGTATGATCATCCTGATTTCAGACCCCCAAAAATCAGCTTATGCTAGCTGGAGCACTCAAAAAAAAAAAAAAAACTGTAGCGTGTCAACCCCTTATCCCAGTTTCAGACTATTCCTAACAGAGATTTCAGAGTTCTGTGTGCAAGACAAGACTGCTGATTAGAAGGACAGATTATTTGGAAACTTTATCAAATAGTCTATCCCTCATGGAATCTAGCTTGCAGGTTCCCTTTAATTGAGCATACACACTAGCCTACTCAAGTTTAACCAGGGAGGACAGGGGGGACAGTGAGCAAATCAGAGCAGAGACAATCAAATTCCCTTAACTGAATTGGCCTTGTTCAAACCTGCATACAAATCCGTGTGTGCACAAATGTACGCACACACACACACACGCACACAAACACACCTCCTGACTCTGTGGTCCAGTAGATGAAGAGGTTCATGGTGCCAACCTCTGTTATCTCCTCATCATCCCCGTACAACCACAGAACCTGCTGACAGCCCTGATTAATGGCCGTCATCTGGATGGCTATTGTGGGGCCATAGTTTCTGAAAAGGAGAGAGTTAAAAAAAGAAAAAGAAAAAAAATAATAAATTACAAATTCAGAAGAGCACTTCTGATGATAAATAAGACCAGATAAATTTAGGCCTACTGGAAACTGCAGAATTGATTTCACTAAGTACAATACATTATATAATATATTATATAATATTGGATTGTTTTCCACAGCAATCCCCATCAGATGGCAAAATGTTAAAACCTACCACGTTACACTTTTGAGCTTTTCTAGGCTTATCTGACACCGACTGGTTTGCTGCCTACACCGTTCACGTAACATCTAGGCTGCTGAATGTCTCCTCCCCAAAGCACATCACCTGGGTGTTTCATGAGGAACCTGTTCAGCACCCTGCATCTTTCCCAAGGCTCTTGCACACGTCATGCACTGAAAACCACAAGCCTCATACTTTAATGTGTCAGTCTCAGGGAAAGCATCGTAGACTACACATTTTACTTAAAATCCTAGCCCTTAAAAAAGATGAAGGTCCACAATGACCTCATAACTGGAAGTTTAAAGTTACAGCATATAACAGAAACCTTAGGTGACCTAAAGTTATTCTTCATCAGTAAGTAAGGTAGTTGATATTGCTCACGCAGACAAGCCTGCTCACTCGCCACTAGAAAAAATCCAGCCAAACCCTATCCAAGCCCGTGCACGCTATGTCCGAGCCCATCCCGACTTGACTTGACCCATAAACTCTAATTACGAGCCCTATACATTAAAAGTAGCCTAATTAAGTGCCCCTGTAACAATTGGGCACGGTTTGATTGGCAAAGATTTGTTCAGAATTACTGAAGTATAGGCTACCCTATATTGGCAAGACTTTGTGCATCCATTAATTGTTAAGGTCCCTGTTTGTTTGTGTTTTTATTTCTGCAAATGACTGCCATAAGAACTGTCAAGATAAGTTTCAAAATAAATGCAACAGTTCATTCAGTTCAGTTTATTTCCCCATTCAGTTAAGTTCATAATCTCTGAAAAAAGGCAATTTACGGTGTCCATCGTGGTGACGGAGAACTTTAATCCATGTGACAAGTCACACCACATAGAAGCAGCCAATCAGGCAATGACAGAGTTCTTGGGCCACATCCAGGTACCAGGCAGCCATTTTTCACCCCCCTTTCAGCTTAATCGTTCGCCCCATCACCCAAATTAACACCCAAAAAATCTCTCCGCTGACTTGCACAACCCTTCTGGCAAGGTGGAATGGGGAAAAAAACAAGCCAGGAACAAACAAAATACTTTTTTTCCACTGTGAAAACATTTCACCGGCCTCCCTGTAGCCAGACACAGGGACTCATTGACTTTAGAGGACAGGGCCGTCCTTGTTAAGTCCCTGTGCCAACACTGACATTTTCCACGCAGCATCAGTTATTTCACTTCTCCACTTCCCCCGCTGAGTCCCACCATGACAAATTGAGCACATTTACTTCACTTTATAGAGTCGCCTGCTGCACACGCTTACTCATTGCAGGGACAATGTTTTTCAGTCACGAGAACCAAACCGCGCTGGTGTCTGACCAAAACTTGGCCCAATGAAACATGTCTAAGCTCTGGTTATAGGAGACCAAGCAAAGCTGTACTAGCATGAGGGGTCCAACTCCAATTTGTGTCAAGGTGAAGGGACTAGGGCAAACTGTAGTGAACGTGAGGAAAAATATATCATGCTGTGCCAAGTGTAAGTGACTCAGCACTTACAATTACTGTGTCTCACAGTTATTCATTCCTGCACATCAGATTACAAGGAAGTGGTTAAAATGAACAATGAATGCACAGTGTTCTTAGGTTGTTTTTTTGCCGACTGGCTTCCTGGAGCATAGGCAACGTCTTAAGTCATTCTGTTCCATGATCAGCTCTGATGGTGGCATGAGTCACTATTGCACTTTTGTATAGTGCTGGTAATGCTATCTGTTCAAGATTCAAGATTGTCTTTATTACATCTCATTTTACTATAGTATAAAGAGATGCAATAATGTTTACTTATAGTATAAGAGTAAAATTCTTGTGTTTTTGCTCCTAAAAAACAAGGAATAAATGAATAGTATGTCAAGTATTGAGTGAGTGAGTGAAAAAAAATGGAAAGTGCTGTAGTGAAAAGACTGACTGGCACAGGCTTAGGCCGTCACTGTTTCAGTGTTCATAAGCCTCGTCGCTGGAGTCTGGTGATCCGAGCATTAGGACTACTATATCGCTTGCCAGATGGTAGCAGCTGAAACAGTCCATGACTAACCCAGGCAAGGTCTTCTGTGATTTTAACACCAAGGAACCTGTAGTTGTTTACCCTTTCCACTGTAGAATCATTGATGATAATTAGGTCCAATTAATCGCCTTTCTTCATTATCAGCTCCTTGGTCTTTGCAATGTTGAGAGAAAGAATGTTGTCCTGACACCACTGCGTTAAGTTCTTGAATTCGATCCTTTAGGCTGTCTCTTCATTGTTGGTACTCAAGCCAATTACAGAGGTGTCATCAGCAAACTTTATGACCATATTAGAGCTATGCATAGCTGCACAGTCATGAGTGTTTAGGTAGTAAAGGAAAGGGGTCAGGACCCAGCACCTGTGTTGATTGTCAAGGGGGCTGAAGTGATGGAGCCCACTCTCCACTTTGGTGATTGTTGCGTGTAGTTATCTATGTCTGTTTGCGGTGGAACGTAGACAGCTGTGGCCACAACAACAGTGAACTCTTTTGGCAACCAGAATAAACAACAGAGAAGAGTGAGATATTCCAAGTCCAGAGAGTAGAAAGACTTCAGTTGATGAATGTTCTCTGTATCCCACCAAGCATTGTTAATCATGAAGCACACGCCTCCTACTTTAGCTTTTCCCGATAATTCTTTTGACCCGTCAGCCCGAAACACAGAGGACCCAGTAGGTATGACTGCATGGTCTAAGGTCTCCTCCGACAGTCAAGTTCCTTCCACAACTTATTATCCAAAGATTGGACATTGGCTAGAAGTATGCTTGGAAGCTGTGGTCGGTTAGCATGCTGTCTTAACCTCACTAGCAGTCTGGCATCCCCTATGGCAACAGTATGCATGATGCATCCAGAGTGAGAAAGAGATCCTAGTGAACTCTGGCTCTACACGGGTGGTCAGTGAGCCTTTTATGCCCAGTAATGTGTCTCTGTCATACTGAAGATAAAGGGCTACTTTTAGTGTAGAAAGAAAGTATGTAACTAGTAAAATAGTTTAAAAAAAAGAAAATAAAAAAAAAAATCAGTAAGACAGATTAGGAGTGCAAAACAAAGCAGCCATCCTTGGCACCATGCTGCAACAACAACAAAAAACCTTACTCACCCTCCCATCTTGTAGGCCCCCACTCCACCCCTGCAAGCTCTGACGTAGGCTGGATCTGCCAGCAGAGACACAGGGTTGAATGCTCCAGTGGTGAAGTACGGCCCTACGGGGCTGATGATGATGAAGAGGAGTGCATGGCTAGCTCGCGACACACCCAGTGAAGGCTGAGAGAAAGAGAGAGAGAGAGAGAGTTTTGGAGCAAGTACTGTGTAAGGAGGAGGACTGGAATTGAAGAGTGTTCCAAACACAACAAAGTGAGGCCAACAACAACTAGCCAAGTGATTTTGCAAGTGCTCGTCAATGTCAACAAATAAGGCGAGGTATCCAAATTTCACTGTTTACTCTTACAAGTGTGAAGTAATCTGTGGTGATGTTTAACAAGTTTGAGAGTCTTGGCAGCAGTGCCTACCTCAATCCCAATGAATGTGGGCCTGATGTATAAACTGGCATCTGTGGAGTAAGGCACCCACTCTTGGTCCACCTCCACCAGCTTCTTAATGCATTCCAGCAGCTCAGCTTTATCAAAAAGCTAGGGAAGAGAAGCACACGCAAGAGGCTGTAATAATACAAATCTAGGAATCACAGATCTGTAAAGGCAGAGACTGCCAGAGGATTAAATTACTGGTGTGGGGCATCTGAGGACTGAGATGAGTGAAAGCCCACTAAGGAATCCTGTGTGTGTGTGTGTGTGTCTTACCGGTAGGCAGCACCTGTCTGCACTGCGGTACATGCGCTCCATATTATGCATGGGCCTGAACAAGCGAATGTGGTTGTCCACGCCACGGAATGCCTTCATGCCTTCAAAAAGCTGTGGGAGACAGACACGCACACACATGTTACATATCAAAGAATGTCACTCACTTTTCATAGTTACTGTGGTCAGGTGGTGCCTTGTGGAGGAAAACCCTTGGTTTGCTTAACAAATTACAGCAGCGCTAACAGGTGTGTGAAACAGTGTGCCAGAAGCTGGGCCCTCCCTGTACTCACCTCAACGGAGTAGTGCAAGGCAGAGGCAGCCGGGTGAAGAGAAAGGTTCTGGAAGGGTTTGATTTGTGGCCTCTGCCACCCGTCCTTCTCTGACCAGTAGATGGTCAGCATGTGGTCGGAGAACTGTTTTCCAAACAGCAGCTGCGAGGGGTCAGGTTTGGGCTTGAGTGAAGGGTTCTTCTCGATGATGAGGTCAGCAGCCTACCATAGGCCAGCCAAACAGAGGACAAGGACGAGAGGTGTAGAAGGGGGAAAGAGAGCGAGAGAGAGGAAAAAAGAAAGGAGGGAGAGAGAGAGAGAAGCAGCAGAGTGCCAACAAAAACATTCTGTAGATTATTATTGATTACACATTCCGGAGGAAAAATTAAGTTAATTTGTCATGCCAGATGAGTGCTACAATTATATGAAAAGTGGATTCAATTTAATTTGTTAGATGGGGAGAGGAGAGGGTCAAAGGAGGAATAAAAGGCTGAGAACAATTCAGGAAACAACACAACATAAGCATGACAAGAAACAGAGGAGGAAATGAATGTGCGAGTCAGAATTCCCAGAAAATGTGAAAGTCAAGTTACAACTTTATGATAAACCAGCCTAGGAAAACTGCCAGGGTAACATTCCATTCACTCATTTTAACATCTACGCTATGTATTAGAGGAAGACCGGCACATCACAATCTACAGGGCCACAAAGAACACAAGTATGACAAGAGATTGGAAAGAGATTGGAGTCAGGTAGTAACTTACCTTGAAAGAGGAGCTGGCAAACCGCAATGACCCCAAGCAGAAGGGGAGGGGCTGAATGAAACGTCCATTGAGTGCCTAAACAAAAATGAACACAAGAAAAATGACAGGTCACTGAGTGCTGGCCTTAGCCAAGACCTGATGTCCCACTGGCCTACTGCTATTCTGCGTCCCCACTCAATTTAAAGGCGACACTTACTTGGAAACATGCATTATATTATTAAGAAGGCCTACAGACAGGGACTGTGACAGCACGAGGAAATACCTGCGCTTTGTAAGAATGTCTGTAGGGCAGCTGAGCTCGTGCCAGGTGCTTAAAATAGCAAATGCTAACTGCACACTGTCTACACAAGTCGGGACACATCGCTAGGACACATCCACTGGTCACTGGCAAGGTGAACCATAAGTTACCTCTTCATTTTATTTTTGGCAAATAAAAACACTGATCCAAATGAGCTCTCTTAAATATTCGACTTAAAAAATCTTGCGCTTGCGCTTGTTACGACCAAACAAAACCACTTCTTTCAAGACAGTTGGCTCTAAAAGCCACCACGTCGCACAGCACGAAGGGAATCATTTCGTACAAAGCTATTTTCCATATAGCATTGCAATATTTACAGCCATTATTTACTCTTTGATCATTGACTAACTTCTGTTCTTATCGTGCCCAAGTGCTCGACTTATTCGACTGTACGCCGTTTGCTGCCTGGTGTGCAACGTATTGTCAAGTTTATAGGCAACTAACGTTAAAGTAAAAGCAACTTGGCTTGTTCAGCTAACTGGCTAATGTAGAGCAGGGCGCGGAAATGCTTAGAAAAACTGTTACAAAAGCTAATATTTACAAGTCATCCTCGCTGACTCCAGGAAATTCATCGATGCTGTGAATTATTGACAAAAACAGTGATGGCAAAGAGATAAATAGCGCTCTTTGGACTCACCTTCCTCAGTGCTGCCATTGCCGCTAAATAATGAATGGAAAAACTGTCCGAGTGGAAACAAGTTCTGTTACATTGGACACTTCAAGTTCCGGATTGGATGACGAGTGTGACGACATTCACAATTTTTGTAAACAATATGCTTCTGTAAAGGATTCTCCTTCATCCTTAGTTTATTCTCGTTTACTGTTAATGTTAAATAAACCTTGACATCTCTTTCACTGCATCCACTTTTGTTTATTGATTTCCCCATGTTTGTTAATTTCAGTGTCACCTTCATTATATCATGTGATATGGATATCCACTGCAGTTTATGCAATGTTGCCCATTGTAGCCTATAGGCTTATTTAATTTGGTTTTACAGTTTTTCTTTCGACACAACCTGATTCTTGACAATCTGCAATATTGAAATATAACCACGAATGATGAAATAGGTTGCAATGGGTTAAAATGAAACCCTTAGAGTAGGCGTGCCTATTGTCTAAGAAGTGATTGGATGAGCTGTGAGTCTGGCTCAAACCCAAATAATCCGAGGTTAAAAAAGTTCATTCAAAAAAAAGAAAAAGTCTTACTCCTATTGGATGCAAGGTAGGGAGTTGTTGCTATATGATTTTTTCATTGGATGGCAAAATAAAAAAAAAAACGACAACAAATTATTGTCTGTACTTTATAAGTCAAGCTGAGCAATTTCGCCTTGTATTTTCAACATTGACTTAATGTCTGACTGAATGTTAGTTGCCTATTTGTGATGGAAAAACAAAGCAGATCTGACTAGATTTGTGTGAGGCTACAATATCTCATCAGTATAACATAGCCTATCACTGACAGAAGTATAATGACAACTTTAGAACTGAAAGAGAATTTTAACAACCACTCGAACACAGTACACAAAACAGAGGGTGTGGACTATGTGACGGATCACCAGGTTAGGTTAACCCATGTGAGGGACCTCTGAGATGGTTGACATAGTTGTGTGTTGGACACCCTGGGATGACAGAGGTACACAGGACAAGCAGACACCACTGAGAAACTGCATAGGCACACTTTCCACATATAATTGATGGTGCAATGCTGTCAATCTGAATAAGTTAATGACAAAACAACTTCCTGAACTGATCACGAGTGCCATTACAATAACTAATGGAATATTTTGAAAATGCTCATCACCAAAGATGTCCAATGAAAGAAAGAAAAAAAAGAAAACATCAAAGTCTATTTGTCTAATAGAGATGAATTGGCAAATGATACAGATTGCTGAATATATCCTCAATAGATGTAACTAATGTAATAAATATACTGTATGTTCAGTTAAGATTTAGAAATGTAAGCTCTGCACATATTTCATTTAGCTCTGGCCTCAACAGGGTTAAATTTCTGCCTGGTACCTTGGAGAGCATTCACTCCAACATCTGGATGTAATAACTAAGACATCTCCGAGTTCAGCTGAGGACAAAAGCTTTTCCTCTAATATAAAAAAATCTTTAACTGGTTGAAGGGAGAATCCATCACTGGAATTTGTAAATATTGTTTTGTAAATGTTCGGTGTATCAGTTACAAAGAAAAATTGTGGCATCTGTGCTGATGAATCTGTAAGCATGTTCCAGATCACCAAAACCCTGTCTCAACCACCAGGAACCATTCTCAACTGCTTGTCTGGTATGGGGCAAGTTTTAAATGATGAGAGACAATGAGGTATGGTTAGCAGTGGTGTTAAACAATACCGGGGAACACGGCAAACCAGATAGCTTTATCAATAATAAAACATACTGTATGTGTGTCTGCATTAGGCACACATGTACTTTATTGTCTACAGTGCATAATTATCACCATCATAATATGTTATAACTATTCAAACAGGTTTTAAAAACAAAAGCATTTACATATTAAGATACTGTTTATGTATATAAACACTAAGCTGTCATGGTTAGCTAGGGGTGGGAATCGAGAACTGGGAAGTAGAAGTAGAATTGAGAACTGAATGCTTCAATTCATTGGTATCGTATTCTTCTAACATTATCAATTCCTCTCATCAATCATGACATGTTTCAGACCATTGTCAATAGGTTTTCAGATACAAAATTGAAATGGAAAACACGGTTTTCATCATTCTAATAAGCTGCCATTGTCACCTTAGTAGTATAGGCTATATTGTTGCCTATGTGCTGATACTAAAAACATGTGTAGAATAACTTCTAAACAGTAAGAAATTGATAAGAGAATTGATAAAGAATTGGACCAATAAGCAGAACCAACAATTGCATTGATATTGATAAAATCCTATCAATTCCCACCCCTTTGGTTAGCAGATAAGAATTTCCCTGTATGTCCAGAAAAGACTGGAATCACAGTAAAACCAATTTAATGCTAATCACACAGTGTATAATTGTAGTCACATGGCTTGTGCATTTACTTACATGACTTATTCCCTTTGTTGAATGTAAACAAATTAATCAGCTGTGCAATAATCAACCTGTTAGTAAAAGCTGTATTAGCTGTCCATTGAAGCTCAGGCTGTGAGCTATTGGCTGTCATGGTTGGGGCAGCTGACTCTTGAAGCCATAGTTGAGCTCAGCCCCCCCGCTGAGAGGCAAGTCTATCCCTGTGCAGAAAGTGGCATCTGCAGCCAAGAACAGTGCAGCCAGTCCGCTCTCAGTCTCCGTTCCCATTCGACCGAGGAGCTGTTGGTGAATTACAAGGCACTGTGAAAGTTGCAGATAGAAAATGATGCCATAAAGGGTAGATTTTTATGAATTTGTAGGTCTGGGCCTAAATATGGGATTGATGTCTGTGAAGTCAGGGAGAATTTAAATTGTACGGTCATACTCATGATTAATTAAGAATTACATTTTTTAGTAGGGTAATGCATATTGTGTTTGTCATTCAGAGACTAGAATTACACTAATGTTGTAGATGGCTGTTTTTATTTTAGTTTTACCTGTGCATTCTCTCCTTCTTTAATAGTATGAGCAGCATCTTCTGTCTGGGCAGCAAGCTCCTCCCACATAGGAGTCATCACATTACCCGGCGATATGCTACAGTGAAAAATAAGAGAGAGACAGGGAGGGAGGGAGAGAGAGAGAGAGAGAGAGAGAGAGAGAGAGTTTTAGGACTTTTAATTTTGAAAAAAAATTAAATGAATATGTAAATAACTGCAAAATGAACAGACACAAGGACTAGGTAAAGGCAAGTCTAACAGACAGGGTATTATATTTACCAATTGACACGGACATGATGGCGGCTCTCATCAACAGCCATGGCTTTAGTCATGGCCAAGACAGCCCCCTAGTGGATTAGATATGTCAGGACATACAACCCCAAAGCTAGAGTAGGTCAGACATTTATGGTAGGAAAACTTTTTGTACTCACCTTGGTGGCTACATACGGCACAGCATGCTTCTGGCCAATTGAGGCAACTAAGCTTGCAATGTTTATGAT
The DNA here is from genome assembly GCA_027481765.1 of Tenualosa thibaudeaui. Taxonomy (NCBI): domain Eukaryota; kingdom Metazoa; phylum Chordata; class Actinopteri; order Clupeiformes; family Clupeidae; genus Tenualosa; species Tenualosa thibaudeaui. The sequence continues at coordinate 763,829 of JAIFZK010000016.1, forward strand.
GTTGCCTTGCCTTTGTCGCAGGAAGGGAAGGGCATGCTGCAGAGTAAAGTGTTACTATTACAAAAACATACATACATACGTACATACAAGCCCAGACACGATCATTTCTGAAGCTTCACTTAAACACTCCAAGCATTCAGACAAATCTTATAACATTCAACAAAATATATATATATATATAGTGTGATGCATTCATTAATAGAGGCCACATTGCTTATTTGGCTAAAGGCCCTGACCCTGCCCCTGCCTGCATCCTCTCTGAAGAGAATATCATCTGTAGTTTTTTTCTCTATGTATATATATATATAGAGAGAGAGAGAGAAAGAGAGAAGGTTTGCAGTTAACCTTGGAAGCCAGGAAGTAACCAATAACATTCAAGTTGAGAAGATCTCTGAACTCATCTGCTGTGGTGTCATCCGTGGGCTTGTGTGGAGGGTCTAGGGGAAAAGTTGGCACAACTAAGATGAGAACAAGAGGTAGGTACATGGCTGCATGTGAAAATAAATGGGTGCATGCTGGATGTCGACAGAGAGGCCATCACACAGGAACTGAGTAACCGTGAGTCTCACCCTATGTTGGGAACTGTTGAATAATTGAATTTATTATTAATTGAGCCTTGAGTCGCTTCACTGCTTTGCTATAACCATTATACAGGATTTCATTACGCTTCAGTATAAACATGTGTCAGACTTAGCATTAGAACACTGCAATTATTAGAGAAAAATAGAAAGAAGTTACTGCTCTCACTCTGTGTGTGTATCAGGAGGTGTGTATGAGACACAATGCGTTGGGTCTTGAAATAATATCAAGATAATATAGAAACCTTTTATGCACTTTTGTGTTCAAACATGTACCACTATGTACTTTGAGTGTAATCCTAATCAACCTTATGATTTTCTTTTGTTGTAATCACAATTCAATCCATTTAAATTCAAGGTAAACATGTAATGACTATGTTTTACTATGTTTGATTATGTTATCATGATGTAATCAAGTTATCAGTATACCTACTTTGTATAATCATTATGTAACAATGAATCATATTCATCGTATAAGTTTGTGTTAAGGTACCCTAGAGCTAAAGACCACTGTAGTCTGTGCCTGTGTACTCCCAAACTGTGTACAGGCCTACGTAATACAATGTGTGTGTTTAGCATAATTTTTGTGGCCATCAAACATAGCCTTATAAGGTATTAGAATTGATTGTTATTCAGTACACCCTGTCTGAGTATATAATACTGAATATAATACTGAAGAAGAGCTTAGAAGAGTTTTTTCTGTTCCTTCTGTTCCTTTTTTATCTTTGCTAAATTGTTAGAAAATAACTTTTTAGGACTATCCTAATCTACTATTGTATTGTATTTTCAATTTTTATTATTTTATAATTTATTTTATTTATTATTATTTTATAAAACCAACTCTATCTTTAGTAGAGTCAAAGGGCCTTTAAGCCTGGTTAGTTTAACCATTGCCTCCTGAGTGACCAACAGCACCTCTTTTGTTAGCTATCTGGCATTGGAGACCTGTCATCTGGAACTGGTAAGCTGACCCTTTTAACTGTTTGAGGCACATAAGAAAGTAATTGGGAGGTAGAGGGGGAGTGGTAATCTCAATTCAGGGCCCCCTATGTGTCCCCCTTAGTGTCTCAGGACGAAAACGCAACAGAACTAAATAGTTAAAAACACCTAATCTTTACAGACAGAATGTCCAAAGTAGCAGAAAGCTGAGGAAGAGTTCATACTATGACAGGTGTGGCATTATTTGATGTGTAAACTATTAGTGGTAGGAGATTACTGGATGTGTGTACAATGACCAGTTCTCCAAGTCAAACACTAGATGGAGATAGCGGCAAACAGAAAGACACTCACGCCACCCTGCGTTGTTCACCAAACAGTCTATCTGTCCAAAATGTTCAACAGTTTCTGAAATTAAATGCTGAAAGAGGTAGGAAAAGAGTGAGAAGAACTCTGTAAGGAGAAAATAGTTGGATATGAGACAGTGATTCTACTGTAACATTCGAAGATTAGCAGCTGATCTAATAGCCTAATGGTTAGGTTGCTAACTTCAACATATAAAAATATAAATACATATTTGTAGTATATATATAGAGAGAGAGAACATAAATATATATATATATATATATATATATATATATATATATATATATATATATATATATAATAAATAAATATAAAAGGCATGGGATTCGACACATGGGATTCGATCATCACAATAATGAAAAATCATGTGATGTGCATGTGATGAGCTACAGCAGATCTAGCACCTTGATGTCATCCTCCTTGGTCATGTCACAGGATACAAAGAGGCAAATCCCAGGTCCTCTCTTGTTTAATTCAGCCTCCAGGGCCTTTCCTTCAGCCACTGCATCTGAGAAAATGAAACATTGCCAGGCAACACCACAGAAGACTAGTATGACTAGGCTAACTGTTATTTTTAACACCCACAAAAAGTCCCACAAAGCATGGTAGATCCAGAATTATTTGAAACTGCTTTTTGTCTATGGTATGTCTGGTAGTCTAATTATACTTACCCTCCTTGGCACAAAAAACAACCTTGGCCCCGTTGTTAACTGAGGAGGTAAGTAAATTAAGGGTTGAAATTACTGTTTTGGCACAGTTTTGGTTGAAATTACAGTTTTGGCACAGTTCAAAAACACAGCATGAAAACCAGCCATACCGAAAACTTTAACAATCCCTCTTCCAATCCCTCTTGAGCCTCCTGTAACGATGGCAACTTTGTCACAATAACGCATAGTGGCCACCTTCGCATAGACTATCGTGTACACTTTTAGTAGCCTGTGCCAAGAGCATTTTTTTCGGCAACTTTATGCGCGTGATCCCCTTGACTTCCTCTTCCGCGGCGTTACAGCGTCCGACGTGCTGGGATGACAAAACTAATTTTTCAATCACCTGATATTGTCACTTGTGTTGTTCTGCATGGGTTCGAAGTTCCCCATAGTCATGAGATTGGCCACAAACTGCACCACAGGGTGTTGTGGGGAATGTAGTTATACTTTAATTGCTTTCGAAAACACATGCATGATTGAAACTTGAACGCTTAGTTTACAGCACTGCACAGATAAATCAGTGTTACTCAGGATTCTGTTGTGCCCAAGAAGTGTAGGAGAAATTATAACTTTTTAACGGTATACCTTAGGCCTATCTAGCCAACTTTCGTTTTCGTTGGAATCACATTAGGCTACGTCATTATGAACCACGACGCATTAAATTTTGATGGGCGATAAAATAAATATCCTACAGACTAAAACATCCTTCTCATTATTTCCCAGTCACATAATTTGCAATGGCGATTTACAGAAAATTATTTTCATTGAAAGTAACCTAGGCATGTGTACAGTAAAAAAACATAGTGAGGGAATTGAAGGTGATGCTGGATAATATTGCTTTATTAATGTTTAAACTATATTTCTTACCAGACATTTTTTTCCAAGAAACAGACTATATGTGAGCCAAAGGTGTAACGAAATACACTGGAGAGATTGCTCATTTTAGTCCTCTTACCTGTGATCTCTGAAAAAACTCCACCCAGTGTTTATTGTATTGATCACTTTCAGTTAATGACAGGTAAAGCACTGAAAAAATGGTCTTAAAGTTGTCCAAAACATGAATGATAATTTGTTGTATTACTGAGAGAAAAAGCATTACATGCATCTCCATGAAGCAACCAAAAAACAACAAAAAAATGAGTGTATTATTTCAACAACGTGTCAGAATGTAAGTGTGTGTATGTCTTGGTTTTGTTGTAAGCAGAGGTACTGACATTTGAGTGGGGGATCGGGGGGGCAGAGAAGAAGGTTGTGTGGAGGCTTGAGGGGGTGCTGATGGGGTCCGGATTGAATTTCGACATGACAGCATTCCCCAGAGCCTGTGTGAGCAAGAGAGTGAGAGGGAGGAGATAGACGCGAGCCTTAAGACAGTAACCCACAAACAAGTTTAACCATCCTAACTGCACCATAGGTAGAGGGAGAGAGAGCCCCAAAGTATAAGATCAACACACCCCTGTATCCTCAAGAAAGAGTAGCAGATGGAAAAGGGGTAAGGAGAGAGAGAGAGTGTAGGGAGAAAGAGAAAGAAAGAAAGTGAAGAAAGGTTGGAGAGAGCGAGAGAGGGAAAGAGGTGGAGGAGGAGCAGAAGGCCCCCTTATGGACACTAAGGGAAAAGCAGAGACCCAGAGTGACAGACTGTCTGACTTGCAGACAGCATAAGGTGGGTACAGTGCAGATGCCACATGGTGTTGTAGAGGGGAGTCAAGGCGTAGCAACTGCCCCGGCCGTGATTAGTCTGAATCTGCCAAGGGTGAGTTGGAGAAAATAACCTGTAAAACACACACACACACAAACACACACACATACACACACAGATGCAAGCACACATGCACGCCCCACCAGTTAGACATTCTGTCTCACACACACATGGACACTCATAGACACACAAGAAAATACACAGGCACGCTTGCACACACACACACACACACACACACACACACACACACACACACACACACACACACACACACACACACATACACACACACATATGCGCGCACACGCACACATGCACTTGTCTACTTACTACTCTTACTCTCCTGTGCTGGTGTAAGCTTGCTCAACTACTAATATCATTAACTTGTTTGATTAGTTTTAACTTGATGTGGGCCCTTGATGATGGATTGTGGGCAAGATTGTTTTCTCAAATGTAATTTATTGTGATAATATAGTTGTGGATATAAATAAGTCAAATATGTAAAACTTGTTTGTAGCCACTGTAATATATACTCAGCAGTTTTGAGTTATAGCCTAGTTCTAACAATAGCGGGAAAAGGACTGACTGACATTTATGCTGAAATGTTAAATCTTTTTAAGAATGAAAACAGTTAGCAAAACTAATGTCAATATTTATGTCTGAGTTGACAGATTTGGGCTGCAAATTCAGTCATTTTTAAATAATAAAAGAATAGGCTGTAAAATTAAAAATGTAAAAATGTTATCATTAATATTGTTTAAGCATGTCGACTAATTTCATTATTAATTCATCTTTTTATGGCCAGAGACCTTGATTTAAGTCGATCTTGGTCTACATAATTAGAAATATGCTAATCTAAAGTATTTTGAAAACAGCTTTTCTTTCTTGATACCTTTTCCAAGACCAGGACAAAGATTTAAATTACTACAATTATTACTTCTTTCTTTTTTTTTGTTTTTTGACACTTGCTTATCTTGTGGAGTGTTCTTTTTGATCACTCTACCTATTTCAAACTCTTTCAGACTTAGGCCAGGATAGTGAGTCACTACGTGGACAATGGACAATCACAACCAAGGCAGCGATGAAGGGGGGACAGGAGGGGACAGCAAGAAGGAGAGCGACAAGAAAAGCAAGGAGCAGCGCAACAAGGCCGAGAAGGGCGAGAAAGAGGAGCAACTGGGCCTGTCGGAGAAAGAGAAAGAGGGAAAGCGTGACAGCCGACGCTCGGGGTCACTGTGGCGTGGTGGCTGGGCATTGACCGAGCGCCTGGCCATCAATGTGTCGGGCATGCGTTACGAGACGCAGCTGCGCACACTGGCGCAGTTCCCTGACTCACTGCTGGGTGACCCACGCCGTCGCCTGCGCTACTTCGACCCGCTGCGCAACGAGCTCTTCCTGGACCGCAGCCGCGTTTGCTTTGATGCCATCCTTTACTTCTACCAGTCCGGTGGGCGCCTCCGCCGGCCCGCCAACGTGCCCCTGGACGTCTTCATGGAGGAGCTGCGCTTCTATGAGCTGGGCGAGGAGATCATGGCACGCTTCAAGGAAGATGAGGGCTTCCCCAAGGAAGTACCACGGCCTCTGCCTGATAACGAGCTCCAGCGCAAGCTGTGGATGCTCTTTGAGCACCCAGAGTCCTCAAGTGGCGCACGCATCATTGCCATCATCAGCGTCATGGTCATTGTGGTGTCCATCCTCATTTTCTGTCTGGAGACACTGCCTGATTTCAGAAACGAGAAGGAGCGGCGAGAGGTGAGACTGGGGGAGATTGGTGTGTGTTTGTGGATTGTATATGTGTATGAGCACAAGGGGCCTGTTGTTCATGATGTATCTGGACAAAGGACAGGACGACAGACACAAAACAAAAATTTTAGACAGGTGCCACAGAGATTAAGATTAAAATTAAGATTAAGAATAAATGACTAAGTTTTATGGGACAGTAGAAGCCATGAAGCACTTGTGGAGTGACCAACAGCCGATGACAGTTGGTGAATGTCAATGACAGATGACAATGACATTAACACTGTGTGAACAAACAAACACCATTTAAAAGGTCATACTGAATACACACATATTTGCAACCATAGACAAAACATAAGAACACACACATTCGTGCGTACACATATACACACACACACAAGAATACACAAATACACATACACACACATTCTGAAACTCTCTCACAGACACATACATACCTTTCCTCCCTAAGTATGAGCCAGCGGGGGCCAATCATGTCATGTCACATGGTGAGGACAGACAAACATAAAGGTTAAGGGGCCAGGCCTGGGGTCAAAGGGCATGTTCTGTTGGGAACCTGAAGAGAGTGAAGGGAAAGAAAAAACAGACAAAAAGAGATGGAGAAGGGTAGAAGTAAAGTGAGAGACAGGTTAATGTGGAGATTATTTTAGCCTTGTCGTTAAATCTGATCCACGGAGATTGAGGGAAGGAATGGCAGGGAAAGAGGAGGAGGGTGAGAAAGTGGAGCGGTTGGTGGTAAGCAAAGAAAAACACTGGAGGAAAATAGTCAGACTGTAGTAAAGTAAGGGAGTGAAACAGTAGAAATGGAGAGAACACAGAGATGATTTCGAGGGAGGACAGGGTGAAGTATGACCACATGGAAGAGAGGAGGGGACAGGGATGGGGACAGAGAAGCTGGGAGGGTGGGTGTAGGGCAGCCACGTTTAAATTTCTTTCTTAATCTCAGTCCAACCGCATTGGCTTCTGATGATCCCAGAGTCTTGCCAAGAAAGCAGCAGTCAGGAGTTGGGACCAAGGGAGATGATATGGCTGTGTGAATGTGTGTGTAAGGGTGCAAGAGAGAGAGAGAGAGAGAGACAGAGAGTAAGAGAGTCAGAAAGTGAGGGACAGGGAGAGAGAGTGAGTGAAAGAGAGAGGAGAAGGCATGGGGTATGGAGCAGGGACATGATCTTAAGTTACACCTTGGAGATCTAAGGCAGACTATATATAGAGGAAGGACAACCCTAGGAGCACATCAACACATAAACGACAGCCTGTATTAATAAACACACTGACTCACGGGCTGAAAGTGGTATGGAAAGAGTCTTTGAGACCACCTATTTGATGACTGGCACAAAATGATATTAACCTCACATGCTGACAAGGTGTCTCTGGACTTTTGCGAGTACACATGCACGACACCATAGAACATAAGCCATGCTCTATGGTACAGACAGTAAATATCACAGTGCATAAACTTTTTGTGTTTAAATTAGCACACATACACAAGCTTGTACATACATTTATGCACATAAAATACAGACATTTGTCCTCTCATAGATATATTTACAAACTTGACATATTTGTTTAGGTCTATGTGCAGAAAAAGAGAAGAGAGAGAAATATGAATTATGAATTATATTCACTTGATGTAAGCCAGCGGACTTAAACACGATTTTGACAGAGCCCTCTTTGATGGGGTGACAAAGAGAAAGTAGCTATAGGTCACAGTTTGTGCACTCCACCAATGTGACAGAGCCCCCTGACCTGTAAGTGGGTGTTGAAATTCTTGTGGAAATTGCTTCTGTCAGTTACTGTTTCTCAAAGCTTTTTAGGCTCAGGGACCACATGATGCAATACATCACACACACTAATCACAAGTGCTATTACACATGTTCTCTGTTTTATATGCTCTCAGTATAAATGTATCCCCAAGATCTTATGGGAAAACAGATATTTTCAGAGCAACCCATGCTCTCAGTCTCATGAAGGTTGCATTATTGCTCAACAATTCAAGACTTATGGAACATTTTTGGGAGGACCACATGATGCAATACATCACACACACTAATCACAAGTGCTATTACACATGTTCTCTGTTTTATATGCTCTCAGTATAAATGTATCCCCAAGATCTTATGGGAAAACAGATATTTTCAGAGCAACCCATGCTCTCAGTCTCATGAAGGTTGCATTATTGCTCAACAATTCAAGACTTATGGAACATTTTTGGGAGGCTCTTACCAGAATGAGGATGAGGGATGTCCATCTGAAGTATAAAAAGCATGAGGGCGCGGACACCAGTGAGAGGGCAGTTAAGGGGAGAAGGGCTTTCCCATGCCTCCACACACAACCACAGACTACCACAGCAAAGTTTTGTCAACATCTATAAGTGAACATCATCTGTGCAGAGTGCAGAGAGGGGCAGAGTATGCATACAGAATGTACTATGCATTAAAGCAAATATGTAAATAGTAAAATGTAAATTCAATAGGTGTCATCAGTGTACCATGGGCTGATTGGCTTTAAGTCATCCTCCAGTGCTTTAGAGAGGTGCCAAACCCTGGCTTGTGGTATAAATGAAGTGTTAAATTCCAGGGGCTCAAAGGCGTGTGCTGTTCCACAAACTTACACCAAGCCTGTGGTGTTTTTCTACTAAGAGTATAAAAATAGAAGAACGTGTTGATATCAAAACGCAGTGGAGTGGAGTGGATTTAGCAAGGAAAAGACAAACAGACATGGCAGGCAGGTAGATAGCCAGACAGAGATAGCGTGGAAAAAAGATATGTGATAGGATCGAATAGGAAAGAACAAGATAGATGTAGTGACAGTTTCAGTCACTCAGTGATGAGTGACGTGTGCAAGTCCAAGTCTTTTTTCTGTCATTCTTTTATCATCACTTTTTGCTTTGATTTGTGTATTAGTGCCATTTAGTGCCTGTAAAGTTTCTATCCTCTGTTTTAGCAGGTATGTTTTAGCCTCTGTTTATGATTACCTCTATTTCTTTAACTGAACTTAAAGATGTGGAGAAATGTGGTGACCATTCAGTCACTCACTCAAGTTTTAGAGGAAACATCTTATTTGTGTCATGGCTTTAAAAACTAGCAAAAGAGGCTGTGAACTCATAATCTGTTGCTGTGACATAGTACTCCCCTGTTCTGAGTCCTGTCTTTGGATTCTTCTCTTTTTTTCTCCAGCAACACAAAACAATATCCCTCCCTCACAGCCCCAACACCACCATTACGGTGCCTCCAGACACTTCGCCTTTTGATGACCCCTTCTTCGTGGTGGAGACGCTGTGCATCTGCTGGTTTTCCTTTGAGCTCATCATGCGCTTCATCTGTTCGCCCAGCAAGATGAGCTTCTTCAAGGACGTGATGAACATCATCGACTTTTTCGCCATCATTCCCTACTTTGTGACGCTGGGCACTGAGTTGGTGAACACCAAGCAGGGCCAGCCACCCACCATGTCGCTGGCCATCATCCGTGTCATCCGTCTGGTGAGAGTCTTCAGGATCTTCAAGCTCTCACGCCACTCCAAGGGTCTGCAGATCCTGGGCCAGACGCTGAAGGCCAGCCTGCGTGAGTTGGCGCTGCTCATCTTCTTCCTCTTCATCGGCGTCATCCTCTTCTCCAGCGCCGTCTACTTCGCCGAAGTGGACAACAAGGACACGTCCTTCACCAGCATCCCCGAGGCCTTCTGGTGGGCCGTCGTCTCCATGACGACAGTGGGCTATGGCGACATGTACCCGGTGACGGTCGGTGGCAAACTGGTGGGCTCTATGTGCGCTATTGCTGGTGTGCTCACTATCTCACTGCCCGTGCCCGTCATCGTCTCCAACTTTAGCTACTTCTACCACCGCGAGATGGAGTGCGAGGACAGCACCGAATACACTCATGTCAGCACCTCGCTGTGGGAAGACGAGGAGCCCGACCACGAGGAGGAGTATGTGGACAGGGAGGGCCTTGAGGGTGAGAGCGACTATGCGCCCCTAGAGGGCGGTGGTGGTACAGGGCATGGCTACAGGGGCATCTGCGGGCCTCTGAATGGGACACTGCTGGCGGGACTGTGCGCTGGGCAGGGTGAAGACCACTTAGGAGGTAATGTGTATCTCCGAGAGCCGCTGGTGACACAGGTATGAGAAGGGTTAGAGATGTTAGAGTTAGAGATGAAAAGGTGGTAAGTTTGGCCAGACAAAGACAAAGACTCGTATGCTCTCTCAGACATAGAAGAGGAAAGTGGAAGAGAGACAAAGGATGGACTGTGACTTACATTGACATACCATGGTACGCACATCAAATAGGGGTGTCAACAATATTTTTCAAAATGTTCCATATTACTGTTAATACACAACAGACTCTATTCAACATTATCACTTATTAAAAATCATATACAAGGGTTAAAACATAAAATATTTATATTTGTCTCTTTGTACTTTTAATGTTATCTGAAATTAGACAATAGAAATATGATTTATCTGAATTGCAGTTGTGTTCATGTTAAGAAGTTTGAGTGTTATAGCTAATTGCTGCAGTGTTATGCAAATATATATAAAAAATAAAAGATAGAAGATGTAAATAAAAGATTTGTCTTGAAACACATGGTCTCAGATGTGAGGGTGCCGCTCCCCTCACAGCATTGCTGACTTTTTATAGCTGTCTCACTGGCATGCCACAGAGGTCAATCTTGGACATGTATGTGAACCTTATCTGTACACATTTGCTTGTTGTCATAACAACCATCTTTATCAAGGGGAAGTGGTAACCAACAGAAGTCTTAAGAGCAAAAGCCCCCATAAGATGAACCAGTGAGCATTATAATGTACTGTTTTGTGTGTATTTTACTTGTGTGATTAAGTCAAATGTATGTATTAGAATAAGAGTAATTGCACACTGAGGATTTGTACTGTATGGCTCAGACGGGTATGTGTGTGTGTGTGTGTGTGTGTGTGTGTGTGTGTGTGTGTGTGTGTGTGTGTGTGTGTGCGTGTGCGTGCACAAATGTGCATATGTACAGTATGGTGCCTGGGCTGTCATGAGTTGTATGGAGACTAATAACCTTGTTTGTATGTTCTACATGATGTAATTGTATGTTGTTTAATAAAGATTACATTTATCACCTTACTTTATAGGCTACATGGTTTCTTCAGAAGTCCACACCTGTCAAAATATATTAATAAAAAAGGTTCACTTGCCTATTCGTATTACATTATTCCAAAAGTTCACACAAATTCTTCTGTGGACCTATCTTTGGAATTAGTAGACACATTTTGACCTGCACTTGGGATGCACACAAGGATTACATAATATTAGTAGGGAACTGAACCCCAACTCAGATTATGTAACCATTTAAAAAAAAAAACATTATTAGGCTACTTAAAGCTTGGGTTTCAATGGAGTATCTATACGTGACATTTGTTAACCCTTCTAGTAAATGTTGCTGGCTGCTGGTCTTTGCTGTCAAATGCTGGGTCAAACTATTCTGTTTCTAATCCAAGTAGCAAGGCAAGTTCATGCAACTAGACAAGACTAGGCCTAGGCCTAGTCACATAAGAGCCTACCTGTATGCATTTAACAAATGGACTGTGTATTTCCTCTGCTGTTCATTTCAGTTCATTGGAAATGTGGGCAAGAGGTGCATCACAGCTGTCTTTGACAAGATACGCCTAAGTAGTTTTTTTCTCATTACGTTACTGAATGTTCGGGATGATTGGATGGGGGTTTTACAGCCCTGCTTGATCCACAAGTGACTGGTATTTGTATTTTAATGTCATAGCATTTGACTACATCTCTGTCATATGGATATGAAAGTAATTCGGCAAAATGGCTTTAGAAGAGCATCTCATATCCCTCTCTTATTTGAAGCTGAAAAAGTTCATCATTAGGCTACCCTGCGTGGCCTTGCGTAAATGTGGCTACCTTATAAAACACTCTGATGGTGGCGTGAGTATTGCAAGTACAAGTTTACCAGTGAGCTAGAAAAAGCTGTCTCTCACAATAGCTTTGTTTGTTTTTCATAGCTTAATTTTTTTAGTACAATAACATCTGATCAATTTCAGAGTAAAGTGAGTGAAATTGTATGTGTATGCAGGCTGCTGCTGAGATAGGGATTTGCATTGGCAACATGAAAGGAGAACTTTGAGAACTGGCTTCAGTAGTCTTTATCCTAAACCTAGACCAGACAACTTGACCAAAAGTTTCATTAACATAATGCCTGCTGGTAGGTAGACCTTGATGCTTTCCGTGGTTTCTGTCTTAAAGAACAGAAGGTGGCAATGTCCATAGATTAATATCAGTAGGCTACTGTCTGTGTCAAAAGATTTCAATAAATAATATGTTTATTAAATACACAGCATTAAATATTCATACAAGCAATATTAAAGATTGTCTCAGGCACTTGAAGTTGTCAGACACTCAACAAAATCTGTCACCCATGCCACTCACAACCACCCATAGGCAATAAAGCCTACACGCCTCTCTAGGCATGATTATCATGTCCCAAAAGTCTATGAATGTTGTGAATTACCTATCTTCTCATGTCCAGACTTGGGCTTACAACAGAGTGAGAATGGGACTGCACCATCCCCAAGGGATCATCAGAGTTGAGATCTGAGCCGTGTTGGCCCCTACTCAAGGTCACCCGCTGCTCCAGATATTTCTGTCTCTCTAACAGGTCGCTTGTCAGTGGTAGAAACTTGGAGAAAGTATGTCCGCTTCTTCGTCCAAGGGACAGAGGAAGCCCATTGTGAGGCGACAAGAAGATGGAATATCCGTCAGCCATCAGCACCTCTTGTAGGTTACAGTCGGAGGCTATATAGGTCTGCTGTGAAAAGTACAATGATTTATGAACATTGAGGTAACAGCCATACTGTGTGAAGATGACATAGTAGAGGTATTTTGTAATAATGATAATATTTAGTTATGTTCATGTTAAAAATCATGTTAAAAATAACATGGGCTCATGGGCTATTCCTTAACTGTAGATGTGTGGAATTAAAAAAACAAAATAAAACAAAACAAAAAAAACAAGTCTTAAGTTTACCTCTCCCCTGAAGTGTCCTTTCTTATCAACACAGAGAAACAGTGATGATGCCAGGCCTTTTATGACTGTATGTCCTGCTTTGATAGACCGCAACTCCAGAGCAGCTGAAACAGAGACAAATTGCAAGATGCTCAGTGCCACCACATGCTCAGGTAGGGTATTCTTCCTTCACTGATCCACAGCTAATGATTAGCTTTTCATGCTTTATCAGCTTTATCTTTATCATGCTTTATCTGTCAGTGATAGCAGTGCACGGAAACATTATGTCTGCGAAGCGTGTGCTGGTTTATGCCTCTGCAGCATCACATTGGCCTCTTGAACATGATATTGAAAGTCTACCATGAGGAAATGTCCTCATTTATGACAAATGTTTATATGTTGTCAATGTTTAACACATTAGAATTGTCTTTATATCAAAGTCTCTTGTGAAGGTTACTGTAAGTAAAGGAGTATGAGTAAACTAGTGTACATGGGCACAGCCAACTGTATTGTAATTATACAACAGCATTTTCAAATGACACCTCATCAACCTTCGATGGATGTTGTTTGCAAACTCTTCCTTAATGCAGAACTATAGCATGGCTTTAGATTTATTTTTAGGCACATCCTTGTTAGATGACTGAACAGGTTTTTGTGTGCTTGCAAATGTTCTGCCATTGTGAAAAATCTACAAACCAAAATGCTTTTGATTCTCGAGTGTCCAATTTTTGTGTTTAAATGGATTATCAGAAAAAGGTGCACGACTCTCTATGCAGCCTCTGTCAACTTACTGTGTTGAGTCATTATGTGGGAACCGACTATGGAACCATCAGACTTCATCTCCAGGAATACAGCCTGTTTTTTGTTTTCTGAAAGACACAGACATAAAAACATTTTTAAAGTTCACCACAGGCTTTAGATGTACACCTCAGCGCAAACACAAGCTAACAAAAAGTCATATTTCTGGAAATTGTATACCCTTTCAACACAGGGAAAAGGCCAAAGTTTGGTACAAAAGTTACAGTTTTAGGTACAAGAATAATAAAGATATTGTTTATTCACCGGTTTGTATACTCTATTTTTAAGCGATAATCTGGCACATTTCAACCCATAGGCCTGTTGAAATAGCAGCTAAAGCTAACTAGTGGGCAAAAGGAAGGTCAGTTTGGGTTTCATTTCCCTCTCTCCAATCAGTTAGCCTTAGGTATGTTGTACCAAATGTTCTCATTCTTTTTCCTATCAACAGCACTTGACTTTGAACAGCAGGCTATGGATTAAGATGTGACTTTTATTTACTGTCACCTATTGCAGTTAAGTGCTCCATAGTCAAGTACTGTGTAAACCACAGACATGGCTAAAATCTTTATGTAAATTGTTTTTGAAAGCTAAAATCCAAATGTAATAACAGCTTAAATCCAAACATAATACCAAAAAAGAGATAAAGATGTGACTTTTACCTGTGTAGAGATGCCGTTGTCTGACCTGATCATCAAAGGAAGAAAGAACACTTGAACTGGGCACATAGAAGCAGAGAGAGAGAGACGGGAGGAAGAAGAGGAGAGAAATAGGTAAATGGCACACAGACATGGAGGAAGAGGACACTGAGGCAAAGTAGCAGTGAAATACACTAAAGTAACTCAGTAACTTATGGATGCTCAATCACAACAGAAAAGCACCCTGAACAGCTGTACAGTGGTCAAACAAGTCTGCAGGACATCAGGGGTTCCAGGAGAATTATATACACAGAGGGTGCAAAAAAGATGAGGTTGAGATTGAGGGAAAGTGAGTCACTGATGAGCAAAAGGAAATGAGATAAGCAAAGGAGTTCTTAGGAAATAAAAGCAGTGAAAATTCCGAAAATGGGCGTCAGCAGAGTCCAGCCTACCCATCACTGTGTTTACACGGATGAGGAAGATATTTGTATGTCAATTGTTATAGTACCTCAGTTTCTCGTAAACGTGGTGACGAGATCATTTGTGGAGCATGAAATGGCTAAAACAATATAGATGTCATCCTCTCTAATTACAGAAGTCATATGTCTCCACGGCCTTATCATCAGGGCAGTCACTTGTCTGAAAGGCTGTGATTTTGAATGTAAACAGAGGGAAGTGTGAAACATAAAACTTCTTTATATAGACACTCTGATTTGTGGCGATGACAAAGAACTCAGCTTATCTTCATTCTGTTCAGCAGCTTATCTTCATGTATTTTTATGACCTTGTTGCTGCCTTTTTGCTATCCTTCCAGTTAAATCTTGGCATTGCTAGTGAAAGACACTAGACTCGTGAACTGAAGAGACCCTTATTTGGTATATTATAATATGGTGTGGAAGAATGGAGTACACTGTTACAAGATTGCTGCTACTTTTTTCATATAAGAGTTTATGATTGGAGTATAACCCTTTATGAATGTGTTTATAACGCTTTATGAATACTGGGTTCATAGAGTTACCAAGATATGTATACATATCCAAACATACATATACATAAACATATACATATGCACACATGTCCATATGCTCTGACATTGTATCTGCTAAGATAACAAATACATTAATTACAAAACTGAAATATGTAGCATTTAACCCCAATAATTTTAAGTTCCAGATGTCAAATAATTCATCATCAATGATTCATTCATGGTATATGGTATTGTAGTAAATAAGAAATAGTTACAATGAAAGCAATTCTAGGATATTTTGGGGGGGGGGGGGGGGATTGGGATTCATTTTTTTGGCATACCTTTAGCATGGCAATGTGTTTCCTGTCAGCTTATGTGCTTTAGTTCTTGTGGGTGGAAACACTACCACGCTGCCATAATACAACCTTTGGTAAGCCAGCTTATTGTTTATTAGTCTTTGGCTATCTTTGATATTTGCAGTGTAACAATGCTTGACACAAAAGTTACATTAATGTAACTTGAAAGCAATAGGGTACAGTATATAAAGGCATAGTATGTACATTTATTGGTGTCAGTATGTACATAGAATCCTGCCAAAAACAGGAGTAAATGTTCTTGCCTTTTGTATAGGTGAGTCATGCAATTTTTTCCCCCCAGTTTAAAGACACATACTATTTGCTTCTGAGTGAGAGGTAGCATTTGCTGGTTTCAGGAAGGTGTTCCTTTTGATGTCACTCGTGTACAGCCACTGGGGGGCATAGTGTGTTCTCTGAATGACTGCACTACATGCACTCTACATACACATTGCATGCACCTCCAAAACTCCTCCTCTAACTTGCAAACTCTCAGAACTCTAAAATGATGGTCCTTTTACACATTATCACATCATCATGTTAATATCCCAAGACTGTAGCCGTCATGTTTGTGGTAATCGTTTTGTTTGTACGTAGTTGTAGTTAGTGATTGAGAATTGCAGCATTTGCAGTTGCTTGTGCAGGTCATTCTGGAGTGTCTTTCATAACAAATGTAAACCCTTTGCAAATGCCATCCCCAACCTCTATTCTTTTTCCTCCTATTTCTCCATGTCCTCTCTGACGTCCAGGGTCCCCACACTAACGTCAGTGGCCCTTGCAATTACCCACAGTGTTCTTGTGCTGTCTGGGAGGAATGAGAAAGATTGACGTCTTTCTGACCATCTGCCGGCCTCTCACCCACCCTGCATCTCGCCCTGTCTTTCGACCTCCCTCCCCTTTCTGAGAGGATTAAGGGGGTTGATGTCTATGTGTGTCTTTGTCTTTTACTCATCACTTACTGGTGTTATGCACATGTTATGCACAGCCATGAGTGATTTGTGTTTGTGTGTACATACGTCCGCCTATGTGTGGATTTGTCATTGTATGTATGTGTGTTAGTGTATGCATGTGTGTGTACATGTGTGTGTGTGTGTGTGTGTGTGTGTGTGTGTGTGTGCGTGCATGCATGCTCACAGACAGAGGCAACCAAAATTCAACCTCATGGCAGGTGCGGTGAGCTAAGGTATCCATCCATAAACCCAGGGACCCGGACTCAATTTCGACACAAGGTAATTTCTTGACCCTTCCCCATCTCTCTCTACCACTCTTTTCCTGTCACTCTCCACTGTCCTGCCTGATGAAAGCTGAAAAATGTAACCTTAGATTTCTCTTGTGCAAGGTATTAGGTGGTAGACATCAGATAATAGTGCTCCAACATCGTTTGAAGTGCTTCATCTGTGCATTCACCAAACGTCAAGCTTTCAAAAATGCACATTTTCATAGAAAATCATACCACCAATGTTCTAATCTCACAGTAGAAAAAAGAGCCATCTAAGTTATAAACTCAAATAAATCTCTAAGATTTTATTGCATTCAGCTTACACATAAACTGGAGCTGTAGATTTTAATTTTGACAGGGATTCCAGGGATGGCTGTCTATAACATTCCACTTGAAGTGAAAGGCATTTTGGAGTGAGAGACAGAAGACAAATGAGCATATTTATACAGTCATAAATAAAACAAATTAAATACATACAAGTAAAATAAGAGTAATGAAACAACAAAATAGAGTAGTACATCAGTCAGATAAAGAGCTAACAATTGTGCATATGAGAGAGAAGCAAAACAACTATTTTAACAGCACTCATACCAGACACCAGACAACAAATAAATTAGAATGATCATCATTTCAAATACATGAATAATAACAATATTAACAGTAACTTTTCTGTGAATGTGAGAGACTGAAATACAGTGAAACATTCAATGAATGCCATGAACAGTATCATGGGGTTTGCCCATTCAATCTTTCTTTAGTATGACCATGTGGGAGAGGAACTGAAAAGGGGGCTGAGAGGAGGATCAGATGATTGACATGTATATGATACTCACATAGACAACATGCCTATAATAAATTAGCGACTCTCTTCACGCTCATGCCAGGCATACTTTGCTTCAGGTACATGTGCATCATGTGCAGGTACAGGTACATCATGTGCATACTGACATGCTAAAAAACAGGTTATGTTATATATGTGGGCGTGGGAGTTGTTTGGGAACCAAGGAGTTTTTCCATTTAGTTGTCATTATGGTTAGATAAGACTTCAGGGAAGAGTGCAATTAGGTGGCAATTTTGTTAAAACAATAAAAGGGCTAATTGAGGAAACAAAATGCTTTAATACAGTTGAAAGCAGTGAGAGAATAGTAGCTGTGACTGCATGGGACAGCGTCACTGCCACTGTCACAATGCTACATTTGCATTTTGCAAAAAAAAAAAAAGAACACTCCACACTCTACACTCCACTCCACAGTTGCCCATGTAAAGCACTAATAAAATGCACCTCCCTTGAAATTGAAACAGTTTCTGCCCAGTCCTATTATCTACCTGAAAAGACCACCATGATTGAATGGTGAAGGGGTGCAATGTGGGAAAACGTAAAAGTGTTTTGGTGATCCAGGGCTTTGTGGATTTATGGTAGGTCACATGGAGGGATGGCATGTCTCCGGTCATAAGCAGTGTCATCACTCTCTTCCCCATCACTGCCATCGTCAAACCCTTTCTCTCTCTCCTCGTCGTCCTCAGTCTCACTCTCCCGATCCCTCTCTCTTCCCCGCAGTCGCTCCCTCTCTCGGTCTCGCTCCCTCTCTCTATAGGCACGTGGGAGGGTAGGAATCTGAGAAATCCAGAGTAATGAAAAGGCTTAAAAGAGATGCAATACAGTTATAAACAAATCAGACAGCTAAAAGCAATGTTCAGCAGTTGGTAAGATCAAAAAATGCAAAAGACAAACCAACCAAATACTTTTGCAACAAAGAAAACAATGTTAAATTCCATGAAAAATACTTTACAGACTTCCTTAGAAATTGAGACCCGACTTCAAACAAGTTCAAAAAGCCAGTAGCCTGACACACCTCATATGGCTCAAACCTCAGAGTAAAAGAGCACAGAAACAGAAAAACATCTGACGCACAGATGTTTGAAATTTTAGAGATGCTCTTTCTCACTTTCTCCACTTTTGTTTGGACAGATTCCTGTTTGGAAATGTCCTTGATCAATCCCCAAGTACTGTTCATGAATGTAAAGCAAACAGAAAACAAACTGAAAAAATGTATGTATGTAAAAGAAAAACCTTTGAGAAAAAACTTACATTTGTCAACTATCAATTACATCAGGGCCAGTATCCCCTAGAACAACTTAGGGTTAAGTGCCTTGCTCAAGGGCACAATGGTAATAGCCAAGATTCAAACTCACAATTTCTAGCATGCCGCCACCACCCTAGTGGTAGGGTATAAAGTATGCTTCAAATTCTTTCCTCAAAGTACCAAGCTGAAACAACCAAGTGCCTTACATTTAAGAGATTTTCTATCTGCCGCAATGAAGTTAGTCCAAACATTTGACCTGTACCATAACCTACCCAAGTTATCATGAATGAACAAGCTGTTTTCTTTTAGACTTCACCATATTCCCAAAACTGTATAGCTCTCATAAGGTAATCAACTGTCAGAAAGGACTGTCAAGTAGTTAAACAAATGGAAATAAACAGATAAAACAATCTACCCTTAAAAACCATGATGACATTTAATAGCTTTACCTGGTTTTCATGAGTAGGTAGGGCAGTGTACCCAGGCTCAGTGCGTCTCAGGAGACGTGGAGAGTGCGTGCGGAAAGGCCTGGGTGAGTGGGACTGGGCTGACCGTGGTGACGGCGAGCAGATGGATCGCGGTGATGGCGAGCGGACAGAGCGTGGAGAGGGTGAACGCACTGACAGAGGGGAATGCGTTGCGGAATGTGGCTGGGCCAGTGAGTGTGGGGTTGTGTGGTTCAGCTTAGGTGGACGGGGCGAGCGTGGCGGCAGCTCGGGGGGCTTCAACGGGTCCATCAGGTCTATGTCAGTCAGGAGGGGTGGAGGTGGAATGAATTCCTCTTCCTCCTCTTCACCCTCGGGAGCAGGAGGGGCATCTCCGTCGATTTCTGCCAGCTCTGCACGAGATAGGTGGTCCACAATTCCAGCTCCAAAGGAATCACCTACCACATTGATAGAGGTGCGCATACGGTCCCTGAGCACATGAAATAGACATAATTTTACCAACTGCAGGATTGAAGGGTGACCATGAAAAAGAACACTAATAACAAATCTGTGTAAACCAGCTGCTGTAATAATATCTAACAAGTAGGATTACAACTGGTTGAAGTGAAAAATTACTAGTTTTTTTTAAACTACTTTTTACAGCATACAACACTAGTCTGTAGGCCCAGTGTGAGAGACACAGCCAGAATCATGGCAAAGCAAGCCTGGGCAGAAAGTTACTCATGTCCAGTTTGTGCAACACTGCATGCTATCTCTTGTAATAAAGCTACAAGTTTGTCTTGAGGTCTTGGGCTTTGATGTCATTGTCAGATGCTCCATTTTGTCCCTTAAGAAATGGAAAGACTGCATGGAGTCCCAAAATATTATTAGGCTAGTTACATTTTCTTCATTTAGAAGATACGTATGTCCCAGAATAATTGTCCACGCACTTAATCACAATTTTTTTAGTCAAGTAGCCTATCATATGTAGTCAAACTCTACCAGTCACTTTGTAAGTACCAGCTTACTTTGACAGCTCTAAAGTCAAGTGACAAAGTGTTAGCTTCAGTTGTTTGCATTTTTTAAATCTAATTTAATTCCTAATTTAAATCTATTTTTTTTGTTAGAAAACACTATTTTTAGTGGCAGCTCTTGTAGAGGGGTGACAAATTATTTATCATAATTTGTCTGCAGCTCATTCAAAGAAGTGAGTGTATTGTATTGTAACGTGTAGTAGTATTGTGGGTTGAGTACATTGTTACATCCTTTACAAGTTAAATGACACTAAAAGAACTGATAGGCACTTAAAGTAAAGTAGGCTTTGTCAAAGGTACAATATGAATAAGGCAGAAACCAAACATACATAAGTTTCAGAAGAAGGTACTGGTAGAGCATAGATTGTGTGGCACTGTTCTTAATGCACTTACAGCAGCCAGTCCACAGCAATGAGAAGGCTAATATCTTGGGTGGGGAGACCAACAGCAGTCAGGATCAACAGCATGGTCACAAGGCCAGCACTGGGTATGCTAGCTGCTCCGACACTGGCCAATGTTGCGGTCATACTAGGATGCCAAAAACAGGGAAGATAATATTTTCAGACAGAATGGAAATGTGAGGAAGTAAGTGGGAAAGAGGATAGAATGAATAAAAAAAGATAATGGGTTGGCAATAAAACAGACAATAGCAATTAATAAATTTAACAGTAGTCCCCTGAGTGTCATTGTTAGCTTAAGTGTGGGGTTTGAAGTCATAATTAATAAATCTGTCTGTTTATAGACTGGAATAGAGAGATTATGAAATGCAACTCCAGACACAGTCAGTGGGCTGAGCAAGTTAAAAACAGTGAATCAATGCTCCTCTATATTGGCAAGAAAGAAGTGCGTCACACCACTATCAGGCAAACATTATTTTCCAAGAATAGAAGCCTAGTCCTTTAGTTTCAGTAAAAGACACTGTGGTGATTTAACCTGATAAACAAATAATAAACTACTCACTTTTAAATGCAGGCTAGACATGCTCAAGTAAACATATTAGTCACCTTAGAGGAGGACTGGAGAAATAGGAATGCTTTGGCTCAAAGTAATGTGTTTTTTCCTCATGTAAATATAGGTGGTAAAACTAGTAAGGCATTTATGATATACGGAGAAAGAGAAAAAGAGAGAGAGAGGGATATGGATAAATGTATGTTCATGTAGCTAGGCTAGCGCTGCCAAGTGCTTCCGCTCAATATCACATTTCGGTGGCAGAGCGGCAGCTCAGTCAGTTTCTCCATTGGCAAATTTTCAGGTGGGCAACCAGCGAACAGAGGACTCTGGCATGACCAATATTATATTTCACATATAAGTTCACAGAAAGTATCTGCCCAGGAGGAAGGAAACCTGTGCCAGTTAAGGGATTCCAGACGTTTTGCACAAAGTAAAACAAAGTGAAAGCGTTTGGTGCACCAGGCTAATGCTCAAGGGAATTGACCGTTTAAATCTGACAGGTTTAAGACAGACACAAATTTGGTATCTTTGGTAACACTTTATTTGAAAGGGTCTACATAAGGGTGACACGTGTCATAAACATTATTCATAAACAGATCAATAGGCCCTCTCTGTAGTCTCTCATTCAATTTACAACGTTGACAGAAAATGCACCCAATGAAAGGCTTTGAAGTTTAGGGTCTTACCTCACAGTGGCAATCTGCCCTCCATCCAGATCAATGTCATTCATCTGGGCAATAAAAATGGCTGCCACAGCTTCATAGAGAGCAGTGCCATCCATGTTAATGGTGGCGCCAATGGGTAGCACAAAGCGGGTCACGCGCTTGTCGATTTTCAGGTTCTCTTCCAGACATCGGAATGTAACTGGCAATGTCCCAGCACTGAAGAGTAAGGCAGAGAGAGAGATAAAGGACACATAAACAGCAAGACAGGAATATACAGTGGCCTGGATGAGTAAGCTATAAAAGGAAAAATTAAAGTAAGCTAAAGTAGATTACGACAATTTAATGACGCAGTAAATCTCCTTAAAACAACAACAAAAAAGAATTGAATGAAGGTGCCAAAACAGAATCAGACTGTGTATGAGATTGGTTCAGGTCCAAGGTAAAATCAGGACGCAATGTCATTATTGGCAAAGCTAATGGGATTATATTTATTTTGTAAAGCCACAGCCATGTGCCAAAATGACAGTTGGTTTAAAAAATCCAGTGGCGTGTAGCCTCAGTGTCCTAACAGTGATTCTGCTGGACATGTCAGTGTGACTGTTAATAACAGCAATGGGGGAGGGAAGAGAGAGAGAGAGAGGAAGAGCGAGGGAAAGTTGATAGAAGTTGATGTAAGAAAGGAGAAAACAGAACATGAAACACAAAGAGAGACATTAGTGCCTAGAGTTCAGCACCTGCTTGCAGTTCCTAAGGCTGTTATCCATGCCTGGAAGATTCCTGAGTAGAAGTGAAAAGGGTTCTTCCTGGTCACCCCAAAGAAGATCATGGGCAGAATTATGCCACCATGGATAGTAAGGCCCACCATGACTGTTACCATGTACATGCCCAGCTGCCTAGCAACCACCTCCAAGTCTCCAATGGCTGCAATCTTTCCACAGATAAGGGAGGCGATACCCACAGGGGAGTACCTGGAAAGAGAAGAGAAAAAAGAAAAGCCATTTTACGCTATTTGAAATATAGGGTTGCAATTCAGTTGCACTGGGTTACAGTTTTGGCCAGACTGTCCAAACTTTTCCTCTTCAACTTCTGAACTTTGAAAAAACATATATGATAAATGTCTGATAAAATATGATAAATATCTTTTTTTAAAATGTTGACTGGAAATCATAATTCGTTTGCACATTATTTCATAATCTAGTTTGCAGAGTTAGATAAACATTAGTATGTGCACGCTGTAGTGTCAGTGAGATGATTAACTCTCTGTTGGAGAGTAGTGCAAAGTTCATGGGAACTGTAGTGTCTAGACAGTGGGTTTGACAGCTAGGCTTTCTGTCAGAAATGGGGGCATGGGGTACATGGGCTGGGAGAAAGACCAGGCGCACAGTCCTCCTCTCACGCTATCAGTTTGTACATTTTTCTTTTTTTTCTGCCTGGAGTTTTCCATGAATTCTCCTCTTCACTTTCTATTTTTTGCGTCATTTCCCAGAGAGCCTTCATCAATTTACATGTAGTAGGAGGTACTGTTTATGACACAATGGATGGGCCAAGGAAAAATGAAGTGGGCCTAACCCAAATTGCACCAGAATCTGTTTCATGCAGTAAAAACTGTTTATACTGACAGCAAAGTTAATTTAATGATCTAGACGAATTGTTTTGTTACAGACACTATTTCAACAAAATTATATTGTGCCACACTTATGAATCAGTGAATGGATGAGGCAATGGCACTGACATTTGCAACAGAATAAAAAGTTGCATGGCACCGTGAACCTAAAATAAACAGCATTAATACTCCGGAAATGCATCATAGTAATGGTATGGTAATCATCATGGCTTATTGCTTAAGTATAAGCAAACATTAATGTGCATGCATTCACAGACAATCACAAATACTAACCACATGATCAAGGACACCATCGTCATGATGATCTCATTCAGGATATTGAAGAATTCGGCCATGAGTTTCCCTCTCTCTCCCATTTTCCCCATGCACAATCCAAAGGTAATGAAGAACCCAATTAAACCTGAGGCAGCATAAAAATGGAGGAATTAATGTTCCCTTTCAATGCAATGTATTACAGTAATATTTCTATTACGTATAAAATACAACTCTAAACAAAAGTACTAAGTAAAAATCCATTCAGTTGTACTACACAAGTAGACCTTAAACCATTTTTAGCACTGTACTGTAAAAGTATACTATTCTTATTCCACTCAATGCTCCAGAAATATGAACTATTTTGAAATCTTATCTGACAAAGAAGGCTATTAACCTACATGTACTAATACTTCATTTATTTATCTATTTTATCTGCTTACTATAAGTTAAAAACTAATTGAGGTTAAAGCATTGATTTAGCAAAATATCTTCAGCTATGAGGTTCATGCATGGGGGAGGTTTATGTATGGAAATGCAGTTATGTTCCTCAGTCTATTGTCTTGTCATGATCTGATTATGTTTTATTGTTGACATGGTTAAGGCATTGGTGCAATTAATACACAGCTTTATAATAATGATAGTAATAATCATAATACAATTTATTCTTATAGCACTTTTCAAGTGCTGTCCACAAAATGTTTTCTACAGAGAACAATTAAATAAATGATAGATGTACTGCATTTGAAGGAACAATACCCACTGAATGGCAAGATCCTCACCTAGCACATTCATTCCCCATTTAAACTCTAGTTTCTTCCTGTTGACATAAATAGGTTCTGTTTGGTTCTGGACAGGAACAGGAACCGACTTCAGCACAGTTTGGACCTGGAGATGCAGAAAGGGGGCAGGCAAAATGGTGCAGAAACAGATACAGATGGATTCAAAAGTGCAGTGCATAGAAGTCTAATGTTCACGTAACCACAGACCTTGGGCAAATCTTTCAATAACATAGCAGTAATGTGAACGAAGGCGGCCCAATCCCAGTACAGACCTCCAAGACAGCTGCCACGCTAAACCAACACAGATATAAAGAGATTACTGCCAACAGAAGGTCTGACCCTTACTCCGTCTTATGCTACCACACACGCATACCCTAACACGCACACAGCCACAAAAACACACACACACACACACACACACACACACATTCACACACAAACTTACTCAAGTACACACAGACTGTTACATGCAAATCTATATGTGTAGCTCCTAGTTATTTATGTATCAGATGCAGAGAAGCAACAAACAGCCAGGATTTGGTTGCATCTACATGAGGCCGCAGCGGCACTGTCTGCTGATTGAGCTCTGGATTAGGCCGTGCTTTATAAATGACCAGCTCACTGGGGTTTATCAGAAGATACCACACCAGACTAGCTCTGCCCTCTGCCCAGGGCATAGAAGGCACTAGTCACATGACCCCTAATAAAAACAAACACACACACACAAACTCAGACAGACTCCTTCCGACTGTATGTCATCTCTTTACCACTCACAGAGTCCACCACAGCTCTTTTTGGTCTGCTTAATGGTAATGCTTTAACTTGAGCTGTTGCACAATAAAGGCCTCATCTGATTTGAAGAGACACACAAATAGTATGTAGTATGCCACAAAGATTTAATTGCCCGATGTGCTACTGTCTTGAGGAATCCACAGTAAAGGCACTCGTCCCTAATCCAAAACTACATCATACCACAATAGCAGAAACACTGCACAGTACCGATGACCATGTTTGGGGTAAAATGCTCCTAAACATCTCTCAGAGATGAAAATGCTAACAAGAACAACATAAGTGAGGCTAACTCTGATGTATAAAAATTTTATGTTAATGTTAATATCAGTGGGCCTCACCAACCACTCTTATGAAGATTTTTGTTCTTTAACTCCAACAGTTTTCTAGAGGATTTTGCACTCACCAATGTTTTAGTAGTATTTGTTCTTGGGTAAAAACAAAATCTACGCTCAGTAAGCCACGTTACTATAATAATAATATTATTATTAGTATTATTATTAATAATAATAATAATAATAAGAAGAAGAAGAAGAAGAAGAAGAAGAAAATAGTATATTATTATTATTATTATTGTTATTGTATATTATTTTTATTGTTATATTGTTGTTGTTGTTATTATCATTATTATTATTATATACATATTATACATATATATTATATACATAGTACATACTTATATTTTCATTAGTGGTTGATAATAGGAGAGTGCCATAGCAGTTATTATAGTAGATAATGAAATCAAATAAGCAGATTTATGAGCACTTCAGTACATGGGATCACCTGCTGAAAGCAAGCTTGCACCAGGTTCTCAGGGAAGAGATTACGGATGAGGTCCAAGAAGGCATCCAGACTGCTGACTTCTTGGTTCTTGGGAGCCTGGACTGTGCGGGGTTCATTACGGAGCTTAGGGTTACCAGGATGAATGCCCAGAACTAGGATAACTCCCAAAATGGCTGCAATTACAGTAGTGGACATGTAGTAAACCATGGCCCTGGTTCCCATCCTACCACTAGAGCGTGCGTCCAAACCTGCCAAACCTGAGAGAGAGACAACAAAAGCACTTGATATGACCTATGGCATCACACGCTAAAGAGAGTAGTATGCTTTATGTTTTTTATTGTGTATTTGTCTACAGGTCTACAAACGTGAATGCCCTGGTAGGCAGACAAGTATGGCTAATTTAGAGGATTCTAAGGTCTATCAATTCTACAGAGATGTCTCTACAATGCCCCAAGATTTTGCTGAATAATTAAGCAGCAATACTCATAAATAAATATATAAACAAACAAATTAAGCCTCTTTTGTATGTGGTGTGTATTAATTATGGTGGTTGTACACAGTGTTACTCTGTGGGTGTGTTTGTACAAGGCGTTACTTGTGTTGCATGTGTGGTGAATGTCTGACCTGTGATGAGACTAGATATGATAAGGGGAAGGATGAGCATCTTCAGCATCCTCATCAGGATATCTCCAGGGAAAGACACCAGCATAAGTGTATTGGGGTCCAAATTGGGCATATACCGGAGCAGAGTGCCAAATATTGAGCCTCCTACTACACCTGAGGATCAGAGAACATGGTACTGTCTTATTATTATTTTTATTATTGTTGTTATTATTATTATTATTATTATCATCATCATCATCTATATTGATAATAACAAGGTTTGAAAGAGAATCATTATTATTTAATGTGTATATCTGTCTGTTCACCAGGACAGAATAGGCACACTGGACTGGATGAATATGGACAATGCCTACCAATTATATAAGTTCAACCAGTTCATAGAACTGATAATGGTCTGGATTTAGGACTCAAGAATTCTTTATTATTGATGCTTCCAGGAATGTATTATGTTTAATACAGTTTAATCACAGTGTAGATCACAGGACCGACTTTTTAATCATGGTAAAAATTACTTGCTTTACTTTAAGTTAATATTGTTACTCCTATTCTAGTGTTAACTAAAATTCTGATGTTGTTGTCAATTGCTCTGGATCTGCTAAACACTTCATATAACCATAACAGCAGTCATAACTTTAGAAGCAAAAAATCTGTTTATGAGAGAGAAAAAAACAAACTGAATGAAAAATGGCAGTACAGTGTGCTGGCTAGTGGAGGGATCACTGCCAGAAATAGTTTGCTGAGTTGGGTGAGAGACACAAGCCCATGGCCAGAGAGAGTGGTGAGAGGAAAGGAAGAGAAAGGGGGAGATTAAAGCGCCTCATAAAAAAAAAAAAAGAATCATTATGTCACCACCAACAGCTCTATCTCTCAAAGAAGGGAAGGGAGGGAGACTTAGAGTAAATATCCAATCTGTCACTATCCTCGGACGACTCTCCTATGTTACACTCCCACTAGACACGTGAGACAAACATAAGGGGATTTTTTTTTTCAGACGCTCACAGTCTACACTAACAGCACCGGTGCTTTCCAATAGTTTTAAGATGTTAAGTAAAATATGGATGCATTTGCAGAAGAAAACATTGATGCATGGATGCAAACTGACACTCATGCATGCAGTTCTGCACATATACAGTGTGAGCGGAGGGCCATACCAAAGACAGTGAGAGCCAGCAGAAGATGCTCGGGTGAGCGGGTCATCCAGCCGCAGTGTTGTTGTAGAAAGCCAACTTTAGGCGCTGGTTCCCCCCCATCCTCACACTCCATGGTGTCCTTCACTGGCTGATGATTCGTCATCCTGCCTAGATACATCACAGACATTCAAATGGCTTCATAAACAGGGGTTATTAAAAAGTCATAAAAATCCAAAATGCATATTTCTATCCAACAAGCTACCTATTAAATGCTTATTTGGCAAAGAAGTATTGCAGGTGCAATCTCAAGAATAACCAGGTCAAGACATGTTTGGACATAATTTTAGTGAATCTCATGTGATGAAGGCTTTTATATGAATGTTTGGGGCAAAGCCCAGATCTAGATTGCCATGTGCCAATTGCCACATGCACTGTGGAGATGATACTGATGACCCAGAGTTGGGTTCAGCATTGCCATGTTTACACAGAAGCCAGGTCATTCAGACATGACTGACTTTCATTACAGCATTCATGTCGAGGCATCTCAAGTATATCATCTTTCTGTGAATACGATGAAGGTTTGGAATTCAGGCAAACCCAGCCATAAATCTACTGCTGCTCGGAAACACTTCTGGTTAATGGACTGCCACCCATAGTCTCCCATCAACCACCACACTTGTATTTGTTTTGGAAAATGATGAATGATTTCATAAATGCATTCATGTTAAGTCTGACATTTTCTGACATTTCAAGTCCCAGTTGCCTTGCCTTGTCAAATCTCATTCACTTGACTGTATTAAAGCTCTTGTAGGATTTATTGTAGTATTATTAAGTGCAGGTCAGGCAAGTACAAGGGCAATTAGTTTATTTTGTTTCCTTTGTTTTGTTTGGACCTGCCACTGACATATATCACCTCTATTAAATACAAGAACTCTTTTGGGCACAGTCCCAACTGACAGTGAAAAAGGCTAAAAAACACAGAGAATTTGTACTGTAACAGTAAGCCTGAAACAATGTCATTTTCAAGAAAAATGCTCAAAATGAGATATTAACCATTCTGCACAATAAAAAGAGCGTGAAATGCATCTCTCATTTGTAACATCTGAAATGTGACACACTGGCAGTTCTAAATATGAGTTGTGGAGGACAAGATCATAAGACATTACTACTACATGGAGAGAACCCTTAATTTTTCAAAACTGAATGAATTCCCCTCCAGGATTCTCCTTGGGATCAAAGCATCAAAGCATTCTGAACATTACGGAGAACCAAATTAACAATATGGCATAAAATCTATCCCCTATGGCTTATAGAATACTATTTGTGTATTTAATAGCAGACAGTGAACTTGTACACTTACATTATTATATTAGTCATGACATGTTACAGCACAGTTTAATTCGATGCAACTAGCAAATTAACAGATACATTTGCCTCTGGGTTGGTCTTCACTGTATTCACAAAATGGGACCTGGTGGTACTTTCAAACCACATGTGTTTGGCAGCCTACCACTAGAAGGCACAATATCTATTTCAACACCGTATTCTAATTTCCAACCACCCTCAAGGGCTAAATCATAAAAGGAAATACTCACCACCCCAAAGGTTCTCACTGCAGGTGTGTCTTTCCTTGTTTTCCCGCCCGTCTTTTCTTATCCCTCCTCAGATAAATGAACTGAACACTTTCACCCCGTTTTCACTGCATTTTCTGTCTCCCCCACTCACTCACTCTCCCTTTCTGCTGTGTTCATCTGCTTGGGCTCATCACAGATTTAAACTCAAACAACAGTCGTAGCTCAGACATAAAGGCGGATTGGCAGCTTGTGCCAAAATGTTTTTTTTTTAGCATGGGGGGAGGGGACCACTTGTCAAGTCTCACTTGTGGAGATATAATCTCCTTTGAAGTTATCATCAGCTTGGAAGAGAGAGAGGAAATGTATTACAAACAGAGATACCTCTGCAGTAACGATATGCAGCCTATATTCACTAATATGCTGTCCCAACAGCTCTCATTCTCTGCTTAATAAATGTACCCAATGAAATAGATCTAGCGCACACCACTGTGCCTGTAATCTGCCTCCAGCATAAGGCCTACTAATCCTGGAGGTTCTCAAATGATTTGTGAATTCAGTCATCTGCTACAGAGCAACCAACAAGTGCACCACTCATATTAATTCACAAGCCACAGAGCATGAAATCTGAAAACAACGAGCAAACAAAGATGTTCCCAGTGGTGACAAACCACATACAGATGGAGAGGACACTCCCTGTGTCTCCTTATTCAGTCTAACAATGAACTTCAGTTATTTAGCAAAGATATAGCTTAATAACTGGCTACTCAGGAGATTTCATTGTGTGCGCCAAAAAGGATGATAAGAACATTGTTAACAATGGAGCTCCCAGAGTTGTGGTGGGAATGCATTTCTCTAGAGGCTGAAAATGATCTTACAAGCTCCTTTGCATTCTCAAGGGAATGCCAAAGGAGGTCTATAAGTAAATTCGGTAACACTTTATTTGAAGGGGTCTACATAAGGGTAACACGAGCCTGTTATAAACATTACATGACACGTATCATGAACATTAATGACACTTCACTGATGTTTATGACTGCTGTCATTAAGGGTCATTCGGTTTTTGTAAGGTCTGCATCCCAAAGTCTGCGTTTCAAAAACGGAATGACACTTAATGACAATGAATTAAGTGTCATTAATGTTCATGATATATGTCATGTCATGTTTATAACTCATGCCATAGGCTCATGTCAACCTTATGTAGACCCCTTCAAATAAAGTGTTAATGTAAATTCTCACCTCTATTAAAAGAATTCCCATTATGACCCTCAAGTGGCTGCATAGTTAACCACACTAAGTAAATAATCTTTTTGAGGCTGGCTATCCTTTAAACACATTTACAAAATTTAACAAAAAATGTATGTCATCTCCATCATTCCATACAAGCAACACAGAAAAGACATATGGATGTTAATATTAAACCTCTTCCGACTGTTCAATGTTTTTATGAGTGGAATAATAGTCACACTGCTGGACATAAGCCAGTCAAATCTACCCAATTAACACTGACAGACAAAGACCTACTGGCTTTGAAATCAAGAGGAAAGAGGGACAATAATACGATTTCAGGCTTTCAGAGCCCAAAAGCTGGATATCACAGCCAGCTAGTAAGCGTAAGCCTTTTTGGTCTAACAAGCATAGTAAATGTTAGTCAAGGGGTTTAGGGTGCTAATCGTAGTCCTTAAAAACAGGATTTGGTAAAGCAGTGTTGCAGTCTTTCACAGAGCTAGCCGACAGGTTTTTTTTTTTTTTTTTGCTTGTTTATTTGTTTGTTTTGTCAGCCCAGTCACGGGAGAGAAGGATAGGTATGACAGGCCTCACACACAGTGGGAAACTGGCTAGTGGAGGGACAAACTTCAGCAGAGCATTAGCAGGGCTCAACAAGGAAAGCAGTCAACAATTGCCTAGCAGTACAGTAATGAAGGCCCTGAGATTTGTGTGTGGGAGGGGGAAGGTTTCATGGCATTCTAAGAGAAATTACTCAGATAACGCCCAGACATAGATGTCAGCAAGCCTCAAATTACAGAACAGATGTAGACATCAAGAGGTAATAAATATATTAGATGCACCCTCTTGAACTCTCTGCACAGCTTCTTGTGCTGTGTGTATTTGCAGTTCTTGCAGTAACGCCTACAGGTGGAATCTAGCTTTCAATCTAGGCAATCTGTTTATTTGTAATTCCTAGTGAAGAGCTTCAGTCTACAGACATGCAGTGAATATGGCAAAAGGATCTTGAGTCAGGACTATGTTTGAGTATACCGATAGAACCATTACAGTAGAAATTTGTGAAATTCAACAACAACAACAATTAAAAGTATTACATTACAGATCTTGAAAATATTTACATTCAGTACTGTGTTCTTGGCTAGCTCACCTCCTACTGTTAGAGATGCACATTGAAACATTACAGCAGTATGAGGTGACCCGTGGCTATAAAGAGCATGTGTTTGTGCTTATGTCCCGGCTGAACCCACCCTTAATACCAGTGTGTTACATTGTCCAAAGGCCTATTTACCACCAAGCTGAAAATGGGGAGTCACACTGAACATACCGGTAATCTTGCCAAGTCCAGGGCCAACTAAGGACATAGCATCAACTGATCAACTTGTGGATAACAAGTTATAAAGGTGAGTTATGTGAACCATACTCCTTGACACATTAAGTAACATGCTGGCAGGACATCAGGGAGTGATGGCTTCAGCTCCTTTGGCATGCCTGCTTTAATGGTTGCTGGTTGCTACAGGATCACGTCCTGACTTGCAATACTGCAGATCTCTGGGAAAACTTTACCTTTACCTTTCAAATTGAGTCAAATGTTTTTAATGACAGATCAACAGACTGTTCAATAGATTGATCAATAGATGTTAATTCCAGCTAATATGTAGGCTTATTTGCCTTACTTCATTTCATTTTATTTTCTAATATAAACAGCATTCAGTCTGACACCTGATCTTGATTTCTCTGCCTTGTTGCATCTTGTAGCAGGAATTTTTTTGTAAAGTCTCTGAACACATTGCAGTAATTATACCCATGAGAGAATCCTATGAGCAGAACAAAAGAAAGAGAATAAGACATTGTGCAGAGTGTTAAGGCGGTATGGCTTGGTTTGTCGTAGTAAATAATTTTTTCTCTGTTGCAACCTCAAGTGGTAGTTGAGGTGTTTGGAGCAAAGGGGTATAAAACATGGATTGAGTGCCATGAGACAAAATTGAGTTACTCTCTACAGGACCTGCGTTCTCCACCGATGTAAGCTACAATACCCTGCCTGAACCCAGATGCA
This sequence comes from Tenualosa thibaudeaui, assembly GCA_027481765.1. Lineage (NCBI taxonomy): Eukaryota > Metazoa > Chordata > Actinopteri > Clupeiformes > Clupeidae > Tenualosa > Tenualosa thibaudeaui. The sequence goes on from JAIFZK010000016.1 coordinate 796,839, forward strand.
GGTGTTTCACAATTACACACCTCCTGTCCCATGATTACTGCTAGAACAAGCACAAGACTGACAAGCTTTTCCAAACTGCATCTTTTGTCATCGTACTTGGTCTTAAACTGAGCCTGCAGAGGACTTATCAATGTGACCAACAATTTCTAAGGAAGCAACCTGTGTCACTAGAGGCCAGTGTTTTCTTTGCCTTATCCATTCTATTCTCCATCAATGAGAGGCCAAGCATCTGTCTTGAAATCCTCCTTCCCTCATAACACGGCCTGGTTATCCATGTATCTGATCATGCATATACGTAGCAGAGTGAAATCATGTGGTTGCCAATTTTGGAGAGAATGTGTTTGATCATGGGCACGTTTTCAGTAGTATTGCACGTTTTGTTGTGTGTGTGTGTGTGTGTGTGTGTCTCAGTGGGATTATTTCCAGTGGTTGATTGTTTGGTGTGAGCTCTGCAAAGATAGAGATATAATCCTATAACCCCCTGGCCCATGGACTGGATGGTGTGTGTGTGTGTGTGTGTGTGTGTGTGTGTGTGTGTGTGTGTGTGTGTGTGTGTGTGTGTGCAAAATAACACAACCAAACTGGATGGTATAGAATAGACCAACCATTGCTACCATATGAAGAGAGGTTAGAAAAATTTACAGTCCTCACATTACTGTTGACAACAGTTCTGATCATCCTCTGTCTTTAGTTCTATTGATGATTCATTATGTGTTATATGTGTTAGTGTGTGTGTGTGTGTGTACGCATGCATCTGTGCAGTGTTTAGACCTGTGTTCATGTACATACCCTGGTATGAGCCCTGTGCATTAACTGACAATCTAGGGGTCAGCATTAATCAGATCTAGTGCACTCTGTCGATTTGCACAGAAATTCCGCTTTATCCCCCAGCATGACCAGTTCTATCCTCACACAGTTGTGGACAGCCAACCGATCACCCCATGCAACGTCATTCATGCCATTCTGTGCCATTTAGGTCTAAACTGTCTATAACTGTCATTTAGGTCTAAAAGGGTCTATAACTGTCATTTTGGTCTAAAAAAAAATCTTCCATGGGGTCCGAGGTTATATGTCGACATTGTGTGTGTGTGTGTTTATGTGTATGTGTGTATTTCTGTGTGTGTGTATATGTGTGTATTTGTGTATTTGTTGGAAAAAATCCTCCATAGGGTCTACATGTTACATGTTTTTTTGTGTGTGTGTGTGTGTGTATTTTTCTGCGTGTGAGTATTTAAAGAAATAGAAAGGGAGGGCAATACACACACACACACACACACCCTCCCCCACTTCTCTCTCTCGAATCGTAATCTGAGTGTATTAATCTGTTGTTTGAACTCCTTAAGCACAGACTGTCTATCACATCTGCTCTCTTCACCCTGGTAAAGCCTCTATTTATAAATCCACCCGCACTTTCCTACTTCTCTCTCTCTCTCTCTCTCTCTCTCTCTCAATGAAAAGCAGTTCTTCTCCACTCCATCCTCTATTAGGATCCCTAGTTTACCTTTCTGTCAGTCCCTCATGCCATCTGTCCTGTCCCCTGCCTCTCTTTTGTAAACATTCATTTCACACATCTCACAGCTCTCACTGTCTCTCTTTCTGTATCTGTCTCTCGTCCCTCTCTGGCACAACACACCTGTACCTGTCTATCAGCAGTTTTGGCTGTAATCTGGGTGAACACACATTTTCCTATGTCTCATCCCATCTCAGATGGAGCTTTTCTGAACATAATCCCAGCTCACAGCGTGAGCCAGGCTCCTGCCTGACACCTCTGCTCCATGCCAACATTCGAGGAACATCTATTGACTGCCCACATGCTCAGGGCATCATGCCCAGCATAATACAGCAACACACCAAAAAACACCAACACACACACAGCTAATACATCAGATGAATGGGATATTACAATAGGGTGTCCCTCCTGAGAATAGCAACATAAGAGAAGAGAAATACACAGATGACCAGAAATGGACTGAGGCACGTTTGCACCTGAGAATCATGCTGACCAGTGCAGTAGTAGAACAACTTTGAGGACAGTACATTGGAGCAGGAGGAAGATTGGAAGAGTCTGAATGGGGACGGGCAGGTTTGAAGGAGTTTGGAGAGGGATGTGTTGGTCCTACCTGTTGCGTGCTGCTGTCTCCCATCCACCAACACCACGGCATCGGGGGAGATGGAACAAGTGAGGATGGACTGGAGAGATGCTAGAGGGAGAGATAGGGAAGGGGGAGGGGGGTGAAGTCTCTCAGTCCTTGCGTCATCTGACAAAATTTGCAGATTAATGAAAACGGCTTGATTCTAAGCTTCTCTCTCTCTCTGTCTTTCTATCTTATGTACTCCTTCTCAGATTGTTTGTTTAGTTAGATTTTTATCTACTCTGAACACAAGCGCTGTATATTGATATCTTAAGTATGACTATCTGGGGTAGGAAGAGTATCTTAACATCAAACCAAGGTCACTGTTTGAAGATACAAAGAAAACAGGAGACCACACCAGACAGACAAGAAATTCTTTGTCCCCTGAACATCAAAGTAGAATATCATTGCAACAGTGCAACAGTAGAAGAGAGGAAGAATACTGCGGGCAGAAAAGGCTAGTGTTGGAACTCTCTAGTCAGTCTAGCTGACAATCATTTCTTGTGCATCTGGTTTTGTTGGTTTTTCCTTTTTCCTCCTTAGTTGCTTTGGTCCTGGAACATACATGTTCATGTCACACATCACATATGTGTGAAATGATGTCAACCCGCTTTATATATATATATATATATATATATATATATATATATATATATATATATATGTATGTATACTTTTTGCGTTTTCTGCTTTTGTACAAAAATTCTGAAAACCCTGTAATATATCTGCATGAATGGAGCTTTGCAATGAGACCTAACTATAATGTGGTTTTCCAATCCACTATTGTGTTTTGTATTAGTGTGCTATTGTAACATTGTAATCAGGCTACATTTGAGCAGGCAAGTATATTCTATTACGAAAGTGATGTACTTGTAATTGTACCCTAACTCTGGTCCATAACCCTGGTGCATAACCCAAACACCAATGTGACATCACTGCCCACACCTCCAGAATGGGGAAGAGCTTCTTCCCGCAGGCAGTCAGACTGCTGAACAACCTGTAGTGCAATTGGACTGGAATTTCTTAGTAACTCAGGATGCAAACCAGCACGTCACAGCACACTGCACCTTTATGCCCCCCGCACTTTCTTGCTGCTATCACTTATATTTATGTAGAATAGTCTCTAGCTGCTATTATTTATATTTATATTGAACAGTCTTCATTTTACAAATCACACCACTAGCCACAGTGCTCTGCAAAAAGCCATGCCCTGTCTAGCGTGTTTGTTTTAGGTCACCTGTATTTTGACCTGCAAATCGTTTACAACTGTGTTGTAATGTATGTACATATGTGTACAACAGTGTGCACACGTGCGTTTGTAGTTGTGTGTGTGGTGTGCGTGTGTGAGTGGGTGAGTGAATCTGTGTAGTCCCGCAATAGTGTATGTAGGCACTATTACGTATCTGTCTTGTCCATACTGTGTTTTAACAGTTGTGTATCACCAATTGTTCCCGGTGAAACGTTGTCTCGTCTCACTATGTACTGTGTATATGGCTGAAACGACAATAAAACCCTACTTGACTTGACTTGACTTGACATCATTGTGCAGTAGTTCTGTTACATGGTGGTCCATTTTGTGTTCATTTGACTGCTTAGTTTTAGTCTTATAATGATGCCATGACTCTCAAGACATGGGTAATAATCCATACTTAATTTACTGTGCATCTAGTATGACTGTGTTTCAGCCCTATTTACTCATTATGCATAGCCCCCTAATTTGTTTAAAGACACCTCACAGAGGAGGTGAAGGAGCCTCAGACTCACTACATGCTGTTCATCTGACCAGTTCTCTGGAGCACTGCTATCCTCTCCACAACCAACTCTTGAAGCTCCAGAGCAGTTCTCAACACAGGGCTTGTCTTCAGCTTGTTTGGCTTGTTAATGTCATTGGTTCTGATGCTGCCGCTATGCCAGATGGTCACAAAATGCACTTACGACAACAGACTGTTCACTAGTTTGCCCAGGGGAATACTTGATTTAGTGTGCTGACAATAAACATGTTTGGATTAGTAGCTGCATGGCCATGGCCTTCGGACACCTATGGGGAGATTGAATGGAAGTGATGTTTGCTGGCGCCTCTTATGATTTAGAGACAATGAAAGCTAAACTTGAGAGGGAAGGGGAAGACAGAATGCTTTGGAGTGCCAAAGCGTGTGTGGTAGTAGACAGATAAGTGTTAAAAGCCTGAGAAATTGAAAGTGAAACTGAGTGAATGATGACCATGGCCAGCAGACAGCCATCAGACCCAATGGCCCAATCGCCTAGCTGGTGCCTTGGCATCTCTGTTGAGGCCTACTTGACCTTCACTTATGGATTAGCTCTCCTTGTTAGGTAAACAGTAGCCTGGTAATAAAACCAGACCCTCATTCTACACTTTCATTTCACACAGAAGGTCTGGACATTTGGTAGTGAGAGTCGATTGCTTGCTTGGGGTGATTAAGTTTAAAAAGATTGGATCAGCCCCTGACTGATAACTTGTTTTGACTGATAGCATTCTAGCTTTGCATTCACAATACCCAATGATCCAACCTGTCAATCACCTCTTGACTCATCTCTACGACCAAGCTAAACCACAGCGCAAACTTTATGGTGAGAAATCACCAAAACCAACACTCCTGAGAACATCATATGCAACAACTTGCTGCACTCACTAAGGCTCCTGAACCCCTTCAGAAATTAGAGCCTCCCTGCATACAGCTTCTATTCCCAGTCCAATTATCTACAGCAGTTTGCCACCATCTCCACCTCGTTTCCCAGACACAGTGAACTGGTTTTCATTCCTGTGTGGATTTGTGAGCATCTGGTATTGGCATCTCCTTGTGTGGACAAGCTCGGCTGTCAGCAAACACATCCACAGTGCTGCCATCTTTGAGAGACACTGAACCAAAACCACAGTCAGATTAAACAAAGACCCCAAGCAAAACTAGCCCTTGGAGAATAGAGATCAAATTCAATACTACATACAGAAACACAAACTGACCAAACAAAAGCGGCTCAAAGTCAAAGCATCTTCTTAAGCAGAATAAATTATGTGCATGAACATATGAATAAATGATTATGCTGGTTTGACAAAGAAGAGAATATTGAATATTGTGAACAGCACTACTGAAAGACATTGCTGTGCTGTTGCAATGCTAGTCTCCTCCACCAGAGGGAGAGAGGGTTCCGCATGCTTTGTAAGGCCTCAGCTTATGTGCCCTGAAAAGCCTTAGGGCAAATTGCTTAGGCAGTGAAGTGTCAGTGAGTCACTTCTCTTTGAGTGGAGTCTTTCCTGCTGATTTGTGAGTATGGGACTTCTTCAGCTTTGGTCAGCTGTTCATAAGACTATCAAATGGTAGAACATAGAAGCATATGTATAGTGTGATAAGATTACTACCTTTGAAATCCATATGTTTTGGCAATAGTGTCACCGCAAACCTGAACATTTTAGTGTCTCTAGTATCATGCTAGTATTATGTGTCACTGATGGTGTATGTGTGTGTGTGTGCATCTCTGCCTGCGTGCATGTGTGTGAGTGTGTGTGCATGGTGTTAAAGACAAAGTGAAAAGATTGTGTTTCTCAGCAAACCACATTAAAGGAGATGACCTGAAATTTTGTTGAACACCTGTGACTATGTTCTTATACACACACAAACACACACACACACACACACACACAAACACACACAGACACACAAAGAGGGTCTCAAATACATATAGATCAAACATGTTGGCCATTCATCTCTCTCTTAGAGACAAAAGCTACTCTTTTGTACACACCTACAGGCTGACAGATACACATGTATATGTGTGCATCCACCCACCCACCCATCCACATACACGGACGCACACACACACACACACACACACACACACACACACACGCACACACACACACTGTCTCTTGGGGATGACAGATGGAGAGGAGTAGAAGAGCAGAACAGATACTGCGGGCTGGAGAACTGGGCTGGTTTCACTCTCTTTCACCCTCTTTCTTTCTTTCCTTCTTTCTTTCTTTCTCTCCCCCTCTCTTTCGTCTATTGTGTGCCATAGATGTGCTGTAAGTCTATCCCCTGCTAATTGCCTGAGTGGCTTAAGCACAAAGTCTGCCGCTGAAATCCTACACTGTGGGGTGTCGTGCAGCGAGTAAAATTTACAATGTTGAACAATTCTCCCCTTGCAGAAGAGTCACTGAAAGAGAGTGGGGGTAGAGAGAGTGAGTGAGAAAAGTGGAGAGCACATTTCAGAAGAGAAAATGTGCTTGTATGTTTATGTTCATTGAAGCATTGAAACAAATCCCTTTCCCTGAGTGCTTGTAATAGGTTGTGTTTTAGACTCAATAAAGACGTTTTAATCTGTCGTTGGATCTGCTTTCTCCTTGAACCCGTCTAGAATGCAGAGAGGCCTCTCACATTATTAATGAGACGTGTGGGCTTTTGCAAACAGGGATGGGAGGTAAGGCAGCTCATTTTAAACACACTGTACACATAAACAAGCTGGCCACCAGCATCACATGGTGAGCAGGGAGAAGTAAACTCTGCTTCCTCCGTTTTGCTTTCCACTGGGCCGAGCTCTGTGTGTCTGTGTGTGTGCCTTTCTCCCTCAGTGGCCTCCAAGGTAGAGATGTATAACAGAGAGATGATTCTTGGAACCATTTCCCAGTTCACATAACTTTCATATGAATTCAGAACTATTAAGCTGGGATCGATGTTTGGCCCAGGCACACAGAAACATAAACAAGTTAAAAAGTGCAAAATCTCCCAGCTGGGCAAACACAGAGAGAGAGAGAGAGAGAGAGAGAGAGAGAGAGAGAGAAAAGAGTTAGAAAGAAAAGTGGATGGGAAGGAATACAGACTTCCCTCTTTCCCCTTTACCTTGACCACCATCCACAGGAGACAGGGATGACAGAGAGAGAGAGAGAGAGAGAGAGAGAGAGAGAGAGAGAGAGAGAGAGAGGGAGGGAGGACAAGGAGGTGAAAATGCAATTACCAGGGAGGAACAGATGAGGGTGGAAAAAGAAGTTCTGAGAAAGGGAGAGAAAAGATGGACCCCTGAGACACAAAGCATGGACATTTTGTGTGTGTGTGTTTGTGTGTAAGAGAGAGCAATACAGACAGAGAGAGAATGAAATAGTTATGTTGTAGTTCGGCTTGCTTGGATTGCGCTGATTGTGAAGCATGGACTGGGTGTTTATTACAGACTGTGGCATTATAAAGAGTCCAGCAGGGCAAATCTGTTCTCCCCCTCTCATTCTCTCTCTTTCTATTTCTTCCCTACTTCCTTTTGCTCTCTCTGTCACTCCTTATTCATGCCTGTTTCTCATTAGCAATTAAACTAAAGTACGCCCTCCGTTCACATAATTAAAACATTCCCCCAATCATACTCTCCTCTCTGAAACACAAACCCGCTCTTCTCCCAAAGGTGAACATTCCACAGATTATAGACTCTGTGACCATACAGACACACATGTTTGTCAGAAGTAAACATTTTTCTGGAAGTCTGAGATTAGGAAGCAGACATGCATGTTTGTCAATAGTAAACATTTTTTCTTCAGGAAGCTGGGAATTGCATGTACATCTTTGTGGTTTTACATCTTCATGGCGGCCCCCATGTGAGGTGCACTGTGTGTGTGTTTGTGTTCTTTCATGCTTGTGTTTCCCTGTGATCTCACCACCTCTGACCCCTTGCATTGGCGTGAAAATCCCGTGTCAGGCTTGGCTGCTTCAGTCCAGACAAGCTCTATGGGCCTGCCAAAAACAACAGTCCAAGGGTGCCCGACAGAGTCTCCCCATGAGCAGCGCAACGAAAGGGATTTGAGGTGGGTGGTAGCACGGGGAGGGCAGGTCAGACGATCCCACAGGCGCTGCACCTATATCCACCCCCACACATTGAACTCTGACCCCTCACCTTCCAGCTCTCGGCCGATGGGAATGCTGCGGTTCGGCTGGTTCCAGAAGTCAGCCTAATTAGGTCAGATTGTAGAGACAGAAGTATTATGCCAGAAATTGGAAACATGTGTGACAACCCTGTCGATGCAGAGACAGAGAGAAAGTGTGTGTGTCTGTGTACGCATTTGGTGATGGGAGTGGGAGGGCATGCAGTTTTAATGGCAACTAAAGTCTGTGGAGAATAATGGATTCACCTTGAGCTAAAGAGTTTTAGGCTGAGTGAGAAAAAAGACAACTAAAAAAATATGAGCATGTAGTGAAGAGGGGGTAAGAGAATAGCAAGTAGACAGAGGGAAAGGAAAAATGAAAAAATGAGGGGAAGAGAAGAAAAGAAAGAGAGATTGTTGTAGTGCAATACAGACATGGAAAGGTGACAGGAGATTGAAAAGCATAGTAACTGACTGCTGTTGAGCCCTCAGCAGATGTCTGTGTGTGCACGTTTATGTCTGTGTGCGTTCATGTGTGTGTGTTGGTGGCTAAAGAAATAGTCCCTTTGACAGCCTGTGGTAATTGCTATAATGACTGTATCACTGATCATAATTGCTCTTGATATATGGCACAATTTTTTTAACAAAGATCCAAACATCCTGCTATAGGAAGTCAAACCCTATGTGTGTCAGGAAGGGTTCGTTCCTGTGTGTGTGTGTGTGTGTGTGTGTGTGTGTGTGTGTGTGTGTGTGTGTGTGTGTTGTTGCGTGCATGCTGTTTTGTGGGCATTCTTGGTTTTCTTCAAGCTGTCCTTAGGACATTTCTGTTTTTTATTGCTGTGTGGGTTGAATTTTTCCATACAGTGGATTGCTGACACCTGCATCATGTTACTTATGAAGTGCAGAAATAAACTCTCAGGATTGGTCTTTCGGTCGCCCTTAATGGTGTAGTTACCACATCTCTACCTGTGCCTGGAGGCCATCTATTCCAACACAACGATCCTAGAACGTACGAATGATCCCGCGACCTTGTGGTCCCTTGTAAATACAAAACTCTCACTAGTGAGAAACCTCAATGTGTGGTAGACATAAATAAGCCTCACAGCACCATAAAAGAGGGCTAATGTAGCTGCTGCACCTTCGATCTCACTTGCAGACACATGCCTTCTCTTCAGGGTTCTCAGTCAGGATTCATTCCGGCAGCCCCCCTTGTCTTGATTTATATGTTGTCTATGTGATTATAAAGATTCCTTTCTGTCCTTGTTTTTTTGTGTGGCTGAGTCTGGACATTTGTTATATGTGCTAATTTCTTTAAGATTTTTTGGTCACATTTTTGTTATTGGCATGACTGGGGGCACTTGGTGCATTTGTTCACAAGGATGTCCAGAATGCTATAATTAAACTCAGTTAATTAGTATGTCTGTCTTTTAGGTGTAACTGTTTTATGCACAAAGTAAGCTCCAAGTAAGAACCAATGGCATGATGTCCTGTTTGCATTTGCCATAACAGGAAACACACCTCAATTCTCAGTAACTTCTAATGGGGTTTTTCAGAACCATTCATTCATGTTTACAAAACATCAGTTCTTTTACAAATACAAGAAGTGCCTACGTGTTTTGTGTGAATGAGTTTGTGTGTGTGTGTGTGTGTGTGTTTGAGTGTGTGTACAAGAAGGCTGGGAGTGCCTGCATGTGAATACATATGCATGTACATTAGTGTGTGAGAGTGTGACAGATAGGCCTGCATCATCACAGAGCCTGTGAGAGAGAATGTGTATGTCTACTTAAGCATTATTGGCCTTGTGAAAAGAACTTTTGTTTGTCCGATTGTGTTTTGGGCCTCTCTTTTCCTTCCACACCTTTGTTTGTCTGTCATCTCTGTCAATCCCAGCTACGTCCTCTTTCACACACACTCTCTCTCTCTCTCTCGCTTTGTCTATTTCTCTCTTTCTCTCTCTCTATACTATTAACTCTGTGCCTCACAGTCTTTCGTGGCTTCTCATGCTCTCTCGTCTCTCTGTTGTAGTATGCCTAGGGCTGAAATTTTTAAGTGCAAACAGAACAAGTTCTGACAAAGGGGGAATGAGAGAGTGGTGGGAGGGTTAATGGATATGCTGTTGAATGACAATACATCGCGAGAGTCAGGAATGCCATGTGGCTACGTCTGAAGGAGATGAGATAGGGACGGATACTAACGTTCCCTAGATCTGACAACAAGCCCATATGTTCTCAGACCAACACAAACTTGACTGGCACAAGACAACATGTAATCCAACCTACGTACTGGATGTAGAACCAACAGCGGAGTACAGAAGAGTGATAGAGAGAGAGGGGGAGAGAGAGCAAGCAACCACATTAATCAGAATGGTTTAACCTGCTCAGCTGTAATCACCTGGAAACTACACTTCTGTGGTATAGTGCCCCCACCCACCCACCCACCCTAAACCCAACACACCTCCGCCATTAGTTCCCTCTCTCTCCCCCTCTTCCTCTTCATCATCTCTGCTCCAGTTGCTATCTCTCCCATCCCTAGACTCTTTCATGGGGAGTCTCACAGGGGCAGGGTTGTAACACAAACCCCATCCTCTTTTGTGCCTTTTCTTTCTCCTTATCCTTTCATCTTTTTCAACTTTCTGAGGGAAAAGGGGTTTTCTGTGGGGATGGAAAGTTCTGTTTTGGGGATGGGAGAAAAAGGGGATAGTGAATTGGTTTGTGAGAATCTAAATTGTGTGTGTGTGTGTGTGTGTGTGTGTGTGTGTGTGTGTGTGTGTGTGAATGGATGTCATGGAGACAGAGCAAATTTCCTCTTATGCACTTGTGATCTCCAGTCCATTGATTGACAACCCTAAAAAGAAACAAGCATTGCTCATTTTTTCAATGTGTCAAAAATAAAGTTTCTGTCCACCTTTACATTAAATGTGCTTTTGTTGATTTTAAAACAGGACTCAAATGCTCGTTTTATCATTTTTTTTTATATGAGTCATCTTACCTGCTCAAGTAGACCTAGGGGAGTTTGTTCATTATATAGAAATAAGCTAGTTCAGCTACTTAAGTGACAACGAGGGAACCGAGCTTACTGTGGGTGGAGACTGAGCAAGGTATGAAAAATCATTAGAAGTCACGCATAGGCGAATCTCTCAGAATTGCATTAAAATAATTTACAAGAGACGAATACAGGAGTAGGCTAGATCTCGAAAACATGCATTTTGAGTTACTATTTGAAAGGTTGAGAGCAGATCTATGCTGTACCTCAGACAGATGTTACTTGTCCCGTTTACCCCCTCCTCTCCTCTTTCTCCTGCTTAAACCAAACCCTCTTCGTTTTTTTTCTTCGAACTGTCTTCAAAGGACACTTCTTGTCGTGTTACAGGCGTTGGATTGGCATCGCAAATTGACAGGATTTTGGACTCGGTGACATTATTAGGATAGCTCTAATTGTTACTCTTGCATGGAACCTTTTTTTATCTGTTTCTATGATTCAAAAATCAACGAGAAGAACAGTGTGTTCCGCGTCGATAGAACTTTTAAAGTGGTGAAACGGCAACTTTTGAGCAAAGTCGTAATTAGGCAACAGAGCGCGTCGGTAATTCCAGCATTAGCTGAAGATGTCAAAATACGCGTGTCCTTAGGTTTATTTAGCAGTTGTCTTATTACAATAAGGCAGACCTCATGTCATTTTTTTACTCTTTTCTCTACTCTTTAATCGATTGTGATGTGGGTTTAGCCTACTCTTGGACTTGGTAAACGGATGTTAACCAGGGAGAACGAAAGGATGAATGTTGACACGTTTTCGTGTGAACTAGTTTCAAAAAGATTTATCTCGTAAAACTGTCACTGACCTTGGAATAAATGCAGTGTCACCCGACAGGCCGTGCGGTCCGAAACTCACCCAAACGGTAAGCATGCTGCACTTCGCTTTCTCAACGATCATACCGCTGTTGAACCCTAGTCTATATCGTGGCAAGTTATGTACATTTATTTCACAGTATCAGTGGATTATTATTTGATGTCCAAAAAAAAAAACATAATTGTTGTTGACAATTTCTCGATTTTTCTGAAGAAAACATAATTTTAAAAAATGTGGCTTATTGTGAAATTCCACGTAGGCTAGTCGATAAATGTCACGTCATAACCGAATTATAACTAAAGTAAAATAGGCTATTCCATAATATCATTTCATGTAGTTTTTGTATTATAATTAGTTATTCAATTTGTTAAATATAATTAATAATAATTAGTTATTTAGGAATGTCCCATAGATTGGCACATATTAGGCCGATTTACCTTGCCTGGGCCTGCTAACTTACCATGGTCTCTTATTGCATTAACCAGTATGTGCAGCATGTTTAAGGACCAATTGAGCTTTAAAGCAGAGCAACCTTTGGGGCAACCACCAGTCTGTCTTGGCCAAGAGAACGTTGTTGACTTTGCAACACCTTTGCAGTGAGTGATAAAACTGAAATGCCTTACAACCAGGCAGGATTACTCATTGGATGGTCAGTGAAAGTATGATGAAACCATTTTTGGCCAGTGATTCAAGAGGTGTGGATCCTGTGTGTGAGTGGGAGAGGTCTGTTTGTAGGCTGTGTGATGATTGATTTCACCACTCCTGTTACTCACACTTTCAGATAACTTGCATGGCTTTGGGAAGTTGGTCTGCAAAATTCTGGCCGATATCTGCCAGGTGATACTGTCAGATGTATGTGTGTGTGTGTCTGTTTGTATATTTTTGCAGGATGAGGTTGCTAATGGGTTTGCACAGTGGAGAAAGCTGAACTCACAGATGTTTAATGGACTGTGAAATCTCTGAGTAGACCTACAACCCAGCCAAACGTACCTTTGAACTCTCGCACACATAGAGGAAAAACAGTGGTGTTGCACCACAGGCCAGTAGTGACCACTGCCTTGCCTCAAAGACACACTGGAGCCTGGCACATCTAAACATTCTCTCACCTCTCTCCATAGCAACAGGTGTGGGGCAAAGCTGTAGCAGTGCATTTAGAGGGGATTATACTGTGGTGAGTTAATTGGGGTGCTGTCTCTGTGAGGTGCGAGGCTCACTCATCCCTAATCCATGTGGGTTTGAACAGAGAAGACCATAATTCCTTAATTACCATCTTCTCTCTCAACTCATGAAAAGTCAGATTTATATGTGCTACCGCACTTGGTCATGCAGTCACATGGAGTGTTTAAACCAATTGTGTAGCATGCTTCAGTAATGCTATCCTTTATCCTTTTATCCTTTATGAAAGGGAATTAAGGCAGGGATGGGGGGAGTTCCTCCCATGAAGCAGCATATAGTCAACTTTGAGTGTGGGCATGGATCTCTTTTGAGGCAAAGAGGAGGCCACTACTCTTTCTGATGGACAGCTGAGTTTCAGACCTTTAGGGGGAGCTCAGCATTTGAATCTATGGCATGTCTGGGCACCTTGTGTTTTCTGTTCATACAAAGAAGATGGTATGTATACCTTGTGTCTCTGTGTGTGTGTGTGTGTGTGTGTGTGTGTGTAATGGGGGGGGGGGGGAGGCTTTTATTCTTGGAATAGACTAAGTTCCTCTTGGCACTGTCAGTTCGGCCGTGTTATGAGTCTTACAACAGTAGCTGCACATGCCATAGCACCCAGTGAAACTTAGCTGGGATGAAAGAGGCACCGCTGGCAGCCACTGCCGCTGAAGTACATGTGTGTGCCTGCAGTGCCTACTCAACCACCCGCTGTTTCACGTCCAACCAAAACACTTAGGCACACTGTTTTGTCTCTCATTAGTGAACTAATGGTCACAGTCAAATGTCATGGCAGCCTTGTTGATAGAGGGAAGAAAACAAATTTCTTCCATCCAGCCCTTTCGGTTTCTTATCAGACTGGTTGCAAATAACCATAAATTTATGGTCAAATCACCATAAATTATTTCAGTTTTATACAATTACTCTGTCCAAGGTAGTGTAAAAGACTGGCAGAATGGCTATAGGTTGTTTGATTAATGTTGGCATGTCTTCATGGAGGTCTTAGCTTGTAGTGAGTGGGCTGTCTGCATTATTATTACATGTCTGCAATATTTCTGATATTCTCCTCTTCTGTTTCTTGTCTGTTCTTTTCCTATTCTTGTTTGTTGAGCATTTTTCAAGTGTTTTCAAGAGTTTAGAGGTACTAAAATTGCCTCTGTTTGATCTCTACCTCGGCCTAATTTGAATCTCAGTTTTTCACAATCATATTGGCTACCTTTAATGCATTTTGTCACTGCCATTCTTTGTCACCTTCTCTCATTCGACATTGCACTCAAATCCCCTTTCGTTCTCTTTCAGTGTGGAATGGAACCAGAGGGTGGTTGCCCTGTGAGTCAACAGCACTAGCATTCTGTGCATTCCTCCTATGGAGAAAAAAAGATTAGTCTTACCTGTCTCGTCCCTCCCTCTTCTCTCAACTCAACAACAACAACAGGTGATTGACACCTGGCTTTGATTTGAGGCCAAGCAGGAAGAGATCGGTGGGAGTTTAACTTATTATTACGCCCTGGACAGGGGATATGTCTAATCAGTTTGTGCATTCTTTTTTCCATTCTGCCTGTCTTCTGTCTATTCGTTTTCTTTCTTTCTTGCCATTAAATCAATCAAAGATAAATGTTGGTTTAACCAGTATCAAAATACTAACACACTGTTTTCAGTGGAAGTAAGTCAAGTCCTTGTTGACAGTAAAATGGAAATACAAACAATTTCAACAACTGAAGTCAAGTGCCATCTGATATAAATCTCATGGTGTCACTTGCCCTCTGGTGGTAACAGTGGTAATTGCATGTGTCAGAACTATGAGATGCCTTTTACACAAATTGATGTTGATGCTGACAGAGTCACTCCATCAATCTCAGCCCATGCCAAGCAACATGAGAGAGCACACAAGACACAAGACGCACTGTGGGTCTGGTTTTCATACAGCTCTTTCCCAGAGGAAAATAATGTTTGTTACAGCAGTCTTTGTCTTTCAGGGAGAAATCAGATCTTAAATTCATTTGAGTTGTGTTTTTTCTCTTAAGTTCACTTCAAATTCACTTCAGAATTCAGACCTAATGTTTCATATTTCTTATTCTAGCCTCCCAAGAAATAGTGTGGTATTCCCTCCTAACTAAGTTTGGAGAAATGTTGAGACTGTTGAGACATTGGTCTTCTCTTATGGGTTGCGCTTTGTTTCTTCTAAGCGTCCATGGAGACAAAAAGTTACATTCAAGTAGAAATGTACCAGTTTTCTAACGTGTGGCCTGTGTGTGGTCATCAAATGGAATGTCCTCAGATTTTGTCATCAGACGTCTTCAGACTTGTGGAGACATGCATCAGTGCAGCTGTAATTAGGCCTACCAGCATAAATAATGAATAATGATGTTTGATGTTTAGTGGCCATGCTCAGCCAAAGTATTCAAGGCGGATTTTTGTGTAGATTTTTTTTTTTGTGTGGTACCTACATTTGTCTTTGGTGGCAGTTCTTCAAGCTCATCTATGGTTTTCACTGAGGCCACAGTCATTTCAGGCTTTTCGTTTTGTGTGTCACACATCTGGTGTTTTTTCCTTAAGGTTTCTGCTTAGCCAGCTTGGTATTTTGGTCAGTGAAATTATACTGTTGCCACCATGTTACAGCTGTTCTAGACATTAGGTTTTTTTAATGAGGATTATAAACTCATATTATCAATTTATAGGCCTGTTTTACCACTCAGTATCTCATAGGATTGTGTGTGATAAATTGTTTTGGTAATCAGACTGAAAAAATGTCTTTCCCTCTCTTCTCTTTTCCTCCTCCTCTGTCTCCCTTATTTAGTTGATACGTCCTGGGAGTGATGCACTGGCTTCCTTTGGTTGCCATGGTGATTGCCTCGGCCTTGCCTTTCCCTCCAAACTCTCTGCCTAGGCTTGTTGCTGCAACAACCAACTCTAGCCAAAACTTTGACAATCGCAGCCTGGACAACATCAGTTTCACAGCAGCTGGGTCGAGCACTCCGGCACAGGTGCCTGTGAACTACAATTCTCATGGTAATGTTTCTCAAAAGAACTACAGTGCAGCTGCCAGGAAGGAGGGTGAAGCCTCCCAGCACGGAGCAGTTGACCACCTTCAAAGCACCGTGGAGGACTTAAGCTCAGTGTCCCGCAAGAGGCAGAGGGACCAAATAACGAAGGGGAAACCCCAAAAACCCTTGAAAGCCAAAAATGGGCTGAGTGACATAGTCCCAACTGACTTGGAGCAGCAGGCCAGAAGCAATGGGAAAGGCATCAGGCAACAGGACACTGGGGACTACAAAATACATGGTTTGCAGCCAGGCCAAGTGGACAGTACTCACAGGGACACCCATACATCACTGGACTTTAAGCCAAAGCTCAAGCAGTTTGGCTCACAGGAAAGAACTGGACACAGTCTGGACACAGTGCGCTCAGACGAGACCGGACTACTAGGAGCGGAGAGGGCTGATAGTAGCACACAGAATGGTAAGCTGCTGGGTGGGGATTACACATTGGAGCCGAGCGAAGGAGAACCAATGTCTGGGTCGGACACAGGGGACAGCACATCAGATCGGAGGGGGCTGACCGAGGAGAACCGAGGACGGGAGGTCGTAGAGGGAAACACAGGGGAGACACAGGGTGCGGGATTGGGTATGGGGCTCGGTGACAGGGGCCTGCTGGCTGATGAGGACCTTCTGTTCCTGGATTCGCACCCCAGGGTGCTCTTCTCCTCATCTCCGCTGCCCCCCAAGCACCCACCACTGCTGCTCATGCTTGAGAGAGACCTGCTGGCGGGGTCAGAGGGGGGCGAGGACGGGGACTGGGAGGATGACGAGGGGGGGACGGAAACGAACGCGAGGAGACCCCGCCGGAGGCGGCGGAGCCGCGCCAGCAGCAGCAGCAAACTGGTGCAGCATGGCCACGAACTGCCAATGTGCGCAGAGCGCAGCGACTGGGTGACGGACAAGCGCACCGCCGTGGACATCCACCATCACACAGTCACCATCGTGCCAGAGATCCCCACGCTCAGTGGCCCCATCAAGCAGTTCTTCTATGAGACGCGCTGCCGCGAGGACCGCGTGTCCCAGAGCCATGGCCCCAACGCCACGGGCCCCGGCGAACAGGCGGCGGGGGGCTGCGTCGGTGTGGACAAGCGGCAGTGGAACAGCAGCTGCCAGACCAAGCAGTCGTTCGTGCGTGCGCTGACCGGAGACGCCAAGCGCCGGCGCTGGAGTTGGATACGTGTCAACTCGTCGTGTGTGTGTGTGCTGTCACGGGTCCACAAGACCAAACCCATGCCAATAGAAGGGAAGAGATGAAGAAGGAGTGAGTGAGGCTCAGTTAGGACCATCAGGGAGGCTGAGGGAAGCAGAGGAAGGTGGGAGAGGAAGGAGGGAAAAGACACGGAAAGCAAAGTGGTGGGTGGGTTGAGAGGAGCTGACACTGAGACTCGTGCTCTGAGAAAGACAAGGGAATGATTGAAGGAAAGGAAAGATGCTGAGAGAGAGAGAGAGAGCGAGTAAAGACAGACAGGTCCCTAGGGACAGCTGAGTTCCTGCTATGGAGGGCACCTCCGTGTCTGTACTTCGGAGTAAAACTCCAAACTCAAATATCCAGATGCCATTCCTGTGTCAGCTATCAGATTCCTCAGATCCTCCCGTCTCTTCTCTCTCTGTTTCCTGCCTGCTCTTCTCATTCTCTCTTAACCCTTCCACAACCTATTGATATCTGTCATTGTTATCTCAGCACAGCAACGAGAAAACAACATAACCTCATTACTGGGACTTTAAGAGAAAATACTATCATTATGCATTTTATGTGTTAGAGGATTAAAATGTTACACCTTTTCATGTTTTTGTTTGCAATTTGTACTTGTAATTTATTTGTTGTGTTACTGTACGTTAACACCAGAAGCGACCAGAGCGACGGAAGTCATTATTTCTTTATGGAAAGTCGGCGAATTGGGCGAACAAAGCGAATTCGCCGGCAGCGAAGCGACCAGAGCGAAAAAGAGAAGTTAAAAGTCAGTTTATGGTAATGAGCTATGACGCGGTTCGGCGAATACGAATCGGAATACATAGATTTACCAACGTCCAACAATCAGGTGGGTTCGATGAAAACAAACTGCGTAACTTTAGTTCCTAGTTCCTACTGTGTATTAAAAATGGCAACGAAGTAGTAGTTTTAAGCGGGACTGCTTTGCTCTTGTAGACTGCCTCGACCAAGGCCAGGTTTTTAAATATTGCTACAAATATAATCATGTTTAAAACGAGATTGCAATTTAATCCGAAGAATGATGTGATTTAAGTATTTAAGATTTTGATGTTTTCAGTCAGCGGCTTAAATAATTCATGAATCATTGTATGAATATGAATATTTTTCAGCGGTCAGTGCATGTAGACGTTTTATACTCTTTAATTCCTTTATTAACCAAACATGTCAAAGTTCAAGTACATAGATGTTTTGCACTACGCATACATCACCGCTTTTAAAACTGTTGGTCGGGGAAGCTTCTTTTGGCTGCGGCCCTTTAAATGACTAACATTCCAAATAATACGTCATGAGCGAACAAAGCGACCTCAACATCGAAGCTTCTTCAGCGACCTCGGCGACCTGGTCGCTTTGGTCGCTTCTGGTGTGAACGTAGAGTTAGTATATCAGCATGAGAACTTTTATATTAATATATTGATTTATATATTATGTATGTATGTACAATATGTGAAAGCTATTCTTTGAAATGTGTGATTATGTAATTGCATAGAAGTAATTCTCTGCCCTCTAGCTGATTCTCTCAGACAGTAGATGCCTCATAATCTCCAACCTCACTCTACATCCACACACTCAGACTAGGAGTCTGAAAATTAATTTGCCAGCAGCTGCCTTTTCCAGTGAATGGAAAATTCCATGCCAATAAAAGATTGATGATTGGATTGGTGACCGATGGGTGAGAGTGCACTTTTCTCTCTCTCCAAAACCCATTTAGCTCTCCCTCTATTTCCTTACTGTCCTGAGCTGGAAGTAATTACTGTGGTCTCTGCTGCTGACAGAGTTCTTTATACCTGGTCAAAATCATGTTAATTGACTCACTGTTACAAACAGGACTTATTT
Source organism: Tenualosa thibaudeaui (assembly GCA_027481765.1). Classification (NCBI taxonomy): domain Eukaryota; kingdom Metazoa; phylum Chordata; class Actinopteri; order Clupeiformes; family Clupeidae; genus Tenualosa; species Tenualosa thibaudeaui. Next base: position 815,907 of record JAIFZK010000016.1, read on the forward strand.
GATGTTATGCTAGACAGACTTTTTTCTTAAATTGTATTTGTGAGTTCCATTGCAACCACAGACTAAGAGATGTCAGATACAAGAAGAAAGTGAGATTGGGAATAACGTTAAAAGAGCACTGCTGTGTGCAGCTGAGACAGCCTTGAAAGCTGGTTGCCTTTCCTTGTTCATTCAAACATGGAGGGCTGCAGTGATGGAACTGTGTCACGAATGGAAGTGGCGGGATGGCAAGTCATCTAAAACTAGTTTGCTGGTGTATTGTGTGCCATTCTGCTGAGAGAATGCCAGTGCACACCTATGCATAATTCATGTGCCTGAATTTTTATACAACATGTAGCTGTAAACAACTAGTACAAAATAATGTAAAGTAAATTATGAAGTGAAATAAACTGTTGTGTGGCGCAGTATCATTTGAAGTTGACCAACATGCCACGTACACAATACACACCATAAATCTGCACAATGGGCACATATTAAAATCTCACACCTGCAAAGACACCTGCAGTAGAACTCGAAGCACTTTATTTTTTTTTATCATCAACTCATCGTTATCATCATCAATGTTTATTTTGCAGACGTCATTTTTCGGTTTGAATCACTGTCATCCTGACCAGTATTAATGGTTCCTTTAAATCATAACAATTGGTTTTCTTGAAATTTACACATACAAGTAGCATATTTTTAATGACCATGTTTTTTTTATATTTCATATTTACTTTTAAACTAGATAAAATTAAATTACAGTCATAATTAAGTATTAAATTAACATGTACATACAGTTATTCAATACATACATAAAGAAAATAAATATAGTTATCATAAAAATTAAAAAATAAAAATGAAAATACACACATTTTACAAATTGTTCCCCAAGCTCATCCTTGTATCTTAATTTACACATATATTTTTTTTGTTGTTTTATTTTAAATTCACATTGTCTTCTCCACCAAAATGTTATTTCCATTGTCATCTTGGTTGTTTGACATGCATCGCAACACAGAAGCTAAACATTGTCCATCAGCCGAGTCTATACTGTCCTAGGCTCCCTGCTCCCTGTTTACCACCTGTTTTCTGTTATGGCTTGCGTGGGTAAAGTTACTCTGTAAATTAGGACATCTCTATTCTTGTTATTGTTATCTATTTTTTGCCAGATCACGCAATCTGTTTTATCTCTCTCTCCCCCAGTCCCTCTCCCTCTTTTCCTGTCTGTGCAACATTCCAATTTTTCATCACGCTGTAAACAAATGGGTCTCCCAGCTCCGCCGTATGACCGAAGGCTAACATAGACCTTTCCAACATGGCTGTCGAGCTCACTCCATGCCCTCCCATTTTTTTTTGTTAAAACACGAACCTCAGCTGCATCTAGCCTTGTTTGTCATAGCTATTAACCAAACTCTCCAAAGATTTAACCGCACTGATATTTTCCAGCTTCTGAATCACTGGCCAGGTCTGTGCAGTGTGCACATCAGGGCCCTCATGATCCAAGGTTCAGGCCTCATATTCCTACACTGAGTAGAGTTGGTTATTTAGGAGCTTTCAAACCATCAGAGAATAAGCACTCTGGCCCAGCAGTTGTTTTATTTTTGTCTCCCTGTCCCCTCTGCAACTGCTCTCTCTCTCTCTCTCTTAGCGGATTCAGTGTAAAACAAAGAGTCCGCACTCAACCATACACAGGACTGCACCCAGAATGTCCGCAGAGCATGCTTGCTCTCCCTTGCACCCTTCGGTAGGGGGGTTAGCGAAAACAGTATCCAACTGCTCTTACCCTCCTACCTGTGCTCTGCCATGTTGAGCTTGAACCCCAACGGCTGCTAGCATAGTTGGGAGAGAGGTGGTGGTGGTGGGGGGCGGGGGTTGTTAGGGGATGCACTCTTATTGCAGCACTCTGATGGAGCTTCAACTTTAGAATTTTAAATAAACAAGAACTATGGCAGCACCATAGAAATGAAAAAGAAGAAGAGAGAGAGAGAAAAAAAAGATTGAGTCACAATGGACGCCACTCGAGGTCATCATCAGCACAAACACAGATTGTGACAAAAGAACAATAGAGAGAAAGATAAAACAGTCGTCTTTTTTTGTCTCCCTCCTACCATTCCAAGTTCAGTCGCACACTCTTGTCTCTTGTTCGCTCAATGTATATATATATTTATACATTCTTCACGTCTTCTGTGTCTTGTCTATATCCCGTCTTCTCTGATGTTATTTTTTTTCTCCACATTTTCCCAATTGCTCCGTTGCTTTCTCTCTCTCTTCATTCTTTTGTCCTGTTATTGCAGAATGGTCAGACCGATAGATTTTATATTTATAAATAGACTCATTGCTTCTCTGCTTTTTGTTGTTATTTTTTTGTGAATTCCATGAATGAATGTAAGCAGACTCCTGCGGGTCCCGTGGCAACGGCGACACCTGTGGACAAACACAGGAATCATTTTGTGAGTGCTCTGCTTTACTGGATGCTGTGACCTGACTTCAACTTGCACAAGGATCCCCCCTACATATCACACCCAAATATGCATGCAATCTCTCTGTCTCTCTCTCTCACTTTCACACAGACACACACAAATCATGTCCTCATGGCCTCAGTGAGCCTTCTCAGTTTAAGCCCTCCACACCACACACCACAGTCAGCAATAACCTCAGGCTCTGCAGAATTAAAGTGGCTAAAAAAAACACCACCACCATATGTCTAACACATGGCATTCCTTCCGTGGCATGGAAATAAGTGGGGACAAGACAAGACAACAACAACATAAACAAAACAAATTGCTGTCTCCAAGATCGTGAAGGAGCTGTGGAGACAGATCTCCAAGATCGTGAAGGAGTTGTGGAGACAGATCTGTGTGTGTGTGTGTGTGTGTGTGTTTGCGTAGTGGTGGTTGTACAGTGGTGAAGTCCGCAAGATCATGAAGGAGTTGTGGAGAAAGATCTGTGTGTGTGTGTGAGTGTGGTTGTACAGTGTTGAAGTAGAAAGTAAGACTTAGAAAGATCAGCTCACCTTCCTGCCTCTCAGCAAGAGTATGTCCTCACTGATCCAGACTCTCCTCTGGGGCCAGAGTTTACTGAGAGAGAGAGAAAGAAAGAGAGGGAGAGAAAGAGAGCACTGAAGGTCAGAAAAAAAAGTTACCTGCCATTAACTTCTCTAATTACGTTGGCAATACTTTTATGCATTATACAATTATACAAAATGAATTGCACTTAATTGAGCAAACAGAGAGAACTACAATCATTTGGCAATTAAAATACAATTGTAAACATTATAAACATACTATTGAATTAGATTAAATTAAGGGAGTGGGGGGAGAGAGAGCAAACAGCGTAGGAAAAGAATGTGCGTGAGAGAGCACAATTATTATGCTGACCCATCAACTACCACACACATTTTCAGCCATTTTCTGAAGCCAGACATAATTTAAACAAAGACCACAAACCACAAATACCCAATGCCAAATAAAAACATGCAACAAAGCATTCAGAACTGTTATCACCTCTGTAAATTGAATTTGTGTGTAAAACATTACCTGATGTGTTTTTTTTTTTTTTTTTTATCCTCAACCATGCCATGCTCTTTGGCACACTTTCTATCCATACAGTTAATGTTCCCAGATATTTCAGATATAGGAAAAAAACTGTTCAGTAAGTAAAGGTCACATTAACAATATACTGACTGCTGAAACCTCTCTGCTGTGTGGGGAGCAAGATCTTGAAAGAAAGAAGAAAAAAGAGTTTGGCAGGTTTAATTGATCTTCATCTGATGTGGAGTATCTGGTAGCTTAGTTAACTACATTTTCTGAGTAGTTTGTCCAATGCTTGCTCCTTGCAAACTCATCCTACTCATGGGCTTAACTAACACTGTTTAGTTAATGAGTAAATAAGGAGCAAGTGTTGGACAAGCTCCACAAGCTCCAACATTTAGTTAACTAAACTACCACTTACTCTACATCAGATGAAGCTTCTACACTGAAGCTACCTGAAGACAAATTGTAGCTAGGTTAAAAAAAATTGCTACATGTGATGCTACTTTATAATTTATAAAAAAGGAATAAAATACAACTCAGTAGACAATAGTACAATACAATAGTAATTTGTACTTTCATATAGGTAAAAAGCTTTTAAAACAACAATCTTTGGTTGTTATTCCCATATTACACACCCAGGTAATCTCAAATGAGAGAATAGTTGTGTACTTGTGTGTACATGTGTACTTTGCTTTGTTGGGTCCTGATTTCCCTATGGTTACAAAACCTTAGGGCAATATATAGAACTTCTTATGATCCGTACAGCATTTTGCACTATAGTTTTTTTTTCTAGTAGGCCAAACACAATGCTTTCTAATATGATTTTATGCTAATTAATTACTAATTATATAACTAATTATATGCACACATGAGTGATAGAAGACACACAATTGATTTTTGTATGTACATTCTATACACTGTGTATGTGTAATTATGGCATCTCTTTTTCAGCAAATGCATCACACTTGCTGGATTATTGCCAAGAGCTGATCTTTCATGCATGGCCTAGATGGAAGACTTGCTGCTGTGAGCTGATGCTCTGGAAATGTAACTTATGGGAAAGCTACCACACTACAAGGCCAAATAAATAACTAAGCTAATAAAAAGCTCAGTCATTCTTGAGATAAGGGACAGAACATGTCCTCCATATAAAAATAGAGGACATGTTTAATAAAATAAAACATGTCCTCCAATAGGTTTGACAGAAATAATCTCTGACAAAATTCAAGGAAGGACACCAAAAGTTTAGTCTTGACGTTCTGTGTATACTCATGACATTAAGTTAATGTATTTCAGAATCTGTTGATATTCACTTAAAATACTGCCTCTAAAATACTTTTCAATTTCAGTCTGTGTGTCTGTAAAGGTGCTTGGTTTTAAAACAAAAAGCTTATGAGCACATGTCTTTGACAGGACAAGCAGCTCATCTCCTAGTGCTCACCCTCACTCTGGACCTTTCTCAGGGTCACTGAGGGCGTGGAGATGGCTGAGGCACGGAAGTTGGCAGGCAGCGTCTCCGAGGAGTCTGAGGTCACACCCCGCAGGTCCTTCTCCCGGAACATCTTCCTCCACGATGGTGAGCGAGTGAATGTCTTTGTGCCATCCTGGGCCGAGGAGGGGCAGGGTGGGGTGGGGGTGGGGGGTTGGTGGGGCAGAGAGAGAGAGCGAGAGCGATAGAGCAAGGTAGAAGGAGGAGAGAGGGAAGCATATCAGTTAAAAAGTCACAAAGATTGAATGAGTGAAAGAAGGAATGTTGACAGCGCCTGGCACACCCCAGTCATTCATGACACTTCCCAGAACTGTACTGCTTTACTCCCCTTGCCCCGAGTGATGAACTTGCCTAAACCTGCCTTAGTCGCCACATAATCTTCATAGTAAAAACTCATTGGCCAAGTAGCATGAAAGCACGCAAGCCACTGAAGTGGCATCTACATTATTCAGTGGTGACTACACAAGATAGCGTGATCTAGTACTTCACTGGCCCTCCTCTTGAGAAGCATCTTTACCTCATCTGGTCTCCTCTCGGTTCCCATGGCGATAAGTGAGTTGTACTCCTTCTCCAGGAGTTGTCGTGCCTGTAAGAGGAAGTTGCCCAGAGGGGAAGTGAGGCAAATATTTGTGTCAGACCATAATATTTATAAGGAATGGTGTCTGACAAGTCAAAACAGGCCAATTAATTATTGTTTATTTATTAAGCCTGACAAAAAAGCACATGCCATTTTCTTCAGGTATCAAATCAAATCAGTTCTGCATCAGTTCACTTAGTACATTTTCACTATGTGATGATTGTATGAGTGCTATCTAATATATTTTGAAACAGCAGTTCTGGTTGAAGGATTCTCTCATTTTTGGTGGGACTTTCAATGGGCAATTTATGATTGGGAATATCTTGGGTACATGTCCACTCAAACTACACTGCTGCTAACTACGTATGTATTTTCAGTATATCTGCTTCTGAGTGTCATACTCATGACTTTGGTACTCGAGCCACACATGTGTTCATTTATTTATTTATTTGCATTGCTAAATTCCACAACTGGCTGGTTTCAGGATGCTGATGCTACCTGGGTGTTCTGATTGGGTATCTGGAGCAGCAAGGCCAGGTCAGTGTAGTCGAAAGTGTCGTCCAAGGCCAGGAGAGCTCCGTGCACGCCACTCTCCGTTAGGTTGTCGGCGTACTCCTTCAGACCAATGCTCTGTACCCAGCACATCACGCGCTCATTGGACCACACCATTACATCTGTCACATGGAACCCAACCAAAATACACACACCCAAACAAATAGAAACAGAAACACACATTCGTAAGTACACACAAACACGTGCATGCAAACAGCCACACTCTTACATGTGTGAACACACTAACAAATACACACAGAAAAAAGGATAAATAGACAAATTTAGGAACTCTTTCCTGCCAATGAACAAGGCTTTTTATCATTCCTTTGTATCCACAGTTAACTTCAACATAGCCCTTTAAATGTCATTATCTAAAGGTCACGTAAAAGGTTTATGAAAAGCTTGCCAAAGCTCGTAACGTTGGTGCAGAGTGATTATTATTCACTCCCTTTTCTTTGTTTCTTTCCTGTTCGAGGTCCAATCATCTCCAAAGGTTGAGCGTCAGACACATAGTGTAATTTCTTCTGACACATGGGTGGGCTTTACAGTATTGTTAACAAATCTTTTACAGATGTAACCACCATCAACAGCTAAAGGGGCCTAGAGTGTCCTCATCCAAGACCAAGAAATACTAGGTGAATTCCTCCTCGTTAAACTTGCTAAAATTACAGTTAATGCCAGGACTGTATGCAAAGCGGAGAAATGTTCTGTTTCAGAGAACTGAGAGTTTAGAGAGGGTACACCTACACATTGGGGCAGTTTAAACATAATCTCTTCCTTTAACGTTCACCAACCATGCTAGTTAGTCTAGATAGCAATTACCCATGCCTGTGGAAGCCCCAAGGCAAGGTTTCCGAGGGAGGTAACTGGAAACCCCCAGATGTTGACAAATGACTGAAATTAGATTAGGATGACAAGCAAAGACAAGAAAAGGAAAAAGGGACGGATGGATGGATGGATAGTAGAGTGGGTGGTAGCTAGAAGCAAGGGATGGGTCATTCGTGGAAGTGGGACAAGACCTTTGTTCTGGTGCTGACTCTCATCTCTCCTCCTCTCCAGCTCTTTGCGATCATAATTCAAGCGCTTCAGGCACATGATGCCATAGTGCAGGCTGACCCTGGAGAGAGAGAGAGAGAGAGAAAGAGAGAGAGAGAGTAGGGGTCAAGAAGTCAAGAGGTCAGAAGAGGTCATAGAGTCAAGCAAACTCATTAAGGCCAGCCACACCCAAACAAAGTGGACTCTGTGACCTGTGCTCCCCAGCAGGCGTGCAGCTGGGGTCAAAGACTATCCATAGGACACACACCTGAGAGAACATGAACCCTGGGATCACACACACACACACACACACACACACACACACACACACACACATTCTCCTCAGCATAGCTACTGCTTTCCCATGCTTTCACTTGCCTTTCCCCTTCCTCCACACCCAAACACAGACAGCAAAGTGAGAACCAGTGAAAGGGAGAGAGAGAAAGAGAAAGGGAGAGGAGGGAGAAAGGTAAGCAGCCAAGAGTGTGTAATATAGCAAAGAATGTGTGAGAAAGGAGTGACGTGTATTGGCAAGAAGCACAAAAGAGAGATAGTGATCAGACAGCACGAAAGCCAGAGAAAAAAAGAGAAATGGAAAGAGAGATGGAAAGATGCACAAGAACATAACTGTGAAGAAGAATTGTGTGAAAAAGGAATGGTGTGTGTGTATGTGTGTGTGTATGTGTGTGTAAGAGAGAGTGAGAAAGAGAGGGGGGGAATCAGATGCATGTAGACTCACACAACAAACGTGTTGAGAATTTGTTGTCTAGGTGTGTGAGAGAGAGAAACAGAGAGAGAGAAACGGCGACACAGGGAGAATCTAAACCAGACTCGACACTGCGTACCTATGGAAACTGTCCACCATCTTGAGCTGGCCCCTCAGCTCTTTCTTGGTGAGGTGGTCAAGCATGCGGGCGTCCACCAGAGACTCCATGAAGTAGCTGCGGTACTGGGGCAGGCCTAGGCTGGGCAGCCAGTCGTTGCCCACCCACTCGTGGTTCATGTCTCCATAGGCCAAGATCTGGCACAGAGAGGGAGCGAAGAGAGAGGAGTGAATGTCAAAACAACAGATGTTCAAAACAAACAAAACAATCACTAAGTTCCATCATGTTTCTAGTTTCAAATGGGAGAAAAATATAGGAAATATGCAAATGTTTTGTAAGACTCTAGAGTGCTGGGTGCACTAGAAAAAATGAGTGCTTTGACAAAGAAGGTGGTAGAAAAAAGGAGAGAGGTGCTGTGACATGCTAAAAAGCAGCATAAGAGGCTCTGCTTTAAACAGTGGGGCTTCTTTTCAAACTGTTACTGATTTAATTAAAAGATAATCTTCCTAGACATACCTGATCCCAGCTGATCTCTTTCAGCTCCTGGGGGGCCGCAGCGATATGAAGACAGATAAAGAGAAAGAGATGGAGATAGATAGAGAGAGAGAGAAAGAGACAGAGAGCGAGAGAGCAGAGGGAAGCAGAGGGAAGAGCGGGAGCAGGAAAGACGCATGGAGCGTAGGAGCAGCGAGGTTGGAGCGGCGACGAGGAGAGAGAGGGAGGAAGAGTTTGTTAGTGAACGGATCATTAGTCGGAAGCAGTTTACAACCAAACAGAAACTTGAGGGGGCAGAAGAAGACACTCAACAAGGCCTAGTTGGACACACACACACACACACAGACACACACAGAACATGGGAGAAAGAGAGAGAGAATGAGAGAGAGAGGGGCAGAAAAAAAACAACACAGAAAGAGAGAGAAAAAAGAGAGAGAGGGAGAAAGAGAGAGAAAAAAGAGAGAGGGGGAGAAAGAAAGAGGGAGAGAGAGAGAGACAAAGTATTGTCAACAGTTATCTCCCACTCTGTCTTTAGTTTCACTAAAGTGGCTAAACCATTTCCATCCCCATTCCATGTGCTGACGAGTGTTTGAACCCTGGGGAGGAGTTGGGGGGGGGCTCTGATGCCTTAGATGCCTTGCTTTCATCTCACGCAGCTCAAAGTGAAGTGACTACGCTCTCTTGATCCATCTGTTTGGTAAAACACGAGACACGTTCCGTGGAAATACGTAGGGGTTGGAACACTGCAATCTGGACTCCATTTTCTCTCGCAAATGAGCTCATTTTGGGCTGAATTCCCAGGCAGCAGTAGCTGGTAATGACAGGCAGTATATATACAATCCATGAAATAGTGGGAAGGCAATCAAGAACCCTTTACAGTTCTATGGCAGCCTGCAAAGATCATGTTCTAAAGTTCTCCCCTCTCGCGTCTACATACATGGATCAAAACATGTGAGGCTCAGTAAAGAACCTTTTTTTAAAGGCATCCAAGAACATTGACTCTAGACTCTGTTTGCAAAGAAATGAAATGGGACCCTCCACTTGTAATGAATAACCCATACTGGTCCACACTGACCCAGAAGACCATCACCCTTAACCTTCCCAGTCCACCCGGAGGGCACACCGGGGTCAGGGGGTCACATTGCCTGGTTAGCACACTCACTGGTTTGGTTGCGGCAGTCAGAGACTCCATCTCGGCGTGAGTCATCCACACGTTACTGGTTGACTGGTGAGTCCATGTGGCAGGTGGTGGATGGGGGCCAGGAGTTTGGTGAAACAAAAGAAATGTTGTGAGATTATTTTGTGTTATCATAAATGTGACCATCTGAATATCTGTGTATATAGTTCTCCAGATGCGCATTAGCTCTCTAGGATGCTAAGCACATGACTACTTTGTGATCATGTCATTTGACCAGGTGAGTGTGTGTTTGTGCATATGTGCGTGTTGAGAGTTGAGAGGGTGAGTGTGGAGGCATGTGTCTGTGCTTGTGATTGTTTTTACACATCTGTAGGGCAGGTATGTGTGTATCTACATGTGTATGCATGTTGTGTGTGTGTGTGTGTGTGTGTGTGTGTGTGTGCGCATCTGTATGTTTGTGTGTCTGTACATCTTTTTGTTTGTGTGCGTGTATGTGTGTGCACATCTGTGTATGTGTGTGTGTGCGCATCTGTGTGTTTGTGTGTCTGCACGTGTGTGTGTGTGTGTGTGTGTGTGTGTGCGTGCGCATGCATCTGTGTGTGTGCGCGCATCTGTGTGTTTGTGTGTCTGTACATCTGTGTGTGTGTGTCTGTGTGCGCATGCATGTGTGTGTGTGTGTGTTTGTGTGTGTACGTGTGTGTACGTGTGTGTATGTGTGTGTGTGTGTGTGTGTGTGTGCACCTATGTGTATGTAAGTGCCAACTGTGCTTACGGAGCGCGTGCTGGCTGGGGCCGAGGGACTGGTGAGGGACACCATCTCCTGGATGGCCAGGCGCAGCTTGAGACGGTGCAGCGGGTTGCTGATGCCGATCTCCCGCTGGATCTCTGTGTCCGACAGGTTAGCCATGATGGCCCCGCTCTTCACGTTGGCACGGCATGCCGCCACGTACCACGCTGGCATGCCCACCCACAACTGGAGGATGGAGACAAGGAGGTCAAGAGGAAGAGACAGAGAGAAAGAGAGAGAACAATTCAAATCTAAAGTATAATGAAAACAGATACAGTGGTGGGATGGTGAAAACAGACAGACAGACAGAGAGATAGACAGACAGACAGACAGATAGATAGAGAGAGAGAGAGAGAGAGAGAGAGAGAGAGAGCACACAAGGCCTTACCTCCAGCCAAGAGACCACAGTGGGACCATCCCAGGATGCAAAGGGCAGGCCCTGACGACATGCCTCCTCCAGCAGCTCATGCCTAGGAGAGCCAGAGGAAAACACACCAAGTGAAAGAGCAAAGAGACAGAGGGGAAAAAGAGAGATGGACAGAGAAAGAATGAAAGAAAAGAAGAAAATCTGTAAGCTAATAACAACGAGGCTCAGACCCACCCGACCGTGAGCCGGTTGTTGAGAGAGGTGCTTTTTTTGTGTGCGTATGTGTGTGTGCACTCCTCTCCCTCAGCCTTATCCATGCATTCCCTCACGGATCATTCATCTCACTGCTCCCACATCCACCCAGCTGTCAACCCAACCCCAACCCCAAGCCCAACCCAGACCTCTCCTGCCCAGCAGCCCTTAGGGTTTGTGTACATGCTTCATAGTGTGCTTGTTCAGACACTTGACTATTTTGACAGAGCAGACACACGTAAAGAGAGTGTGAAGATAGGAGGAGAGAGGAAGAAAGCCCAAGTGAGTGGAAGAAATAAAGAGAGAGAGAGAGAGAGAGAGAGAGAGAGAGATAGATGTGTGGTCAGTAACCCACTTCTTCTTGCTGCGCCGCCCTTTCTCCACAGTCCCTGTCATCTTGGCCAGCCCCAAGGGATCCACTGTGCCCAGGTCATCTGAGGGTGTGGACGCTGTCAGATACACAGAGAGGGTCAGAGGTTACACACACACACATACACACACAAACACATGCCTACAGTGGCACACACACACACACACACACACACACCTGGAAATCCACACAAGCACAAATGAAAAAAAATGCACAAACAACTTACAAATATAGTACAAATTATGACAAATTATAAACATTGAAAATATGTCAGTCTGCATTGATGTTGGCCATATCTTGGTCACCATCATCCACACCATCATGATATTGTGGTTCTCGACTACAATCGGTAAAGGCAAATGGACTTTATTATGTTTAACCGATGTCTAATGTTATTTTCAGCAATGCGTGAATACTTAACTGTCTCTGGTAACCACATCTGGGATTTGATATCTGTGTGACAGCACTCAGTGAATTTGAATTTAAACTCGTAGCTGTTCTGGCTACTGCACGCTAGGCCTGCTCGTTGGCCACAGCCAACTATCCTTAAAGGTCAAGTTTGCTTTTTTACACTTAAAGCCTTGTTTTTTTTGACGAATGCCTCTGTTCTGACCATTTTTGGTTGTTGCATAAGCACCCCCCGGCCCCCAAATTAATAATCTTCAAAACAGAGGCATGCAATGCCCCATGTAATACTCTCTTTCTCTGTCCATTCCCTTTCTTTCTCTCTTTTTGTCTCTCTCTCTCTCTTTTTCTCCCTCTCAGCGTTTCTCCTCTCACCCAGAGATGCTGACTCCCGGCCTGGCTGTCCCATTCTCCCTTTCTCCTTCTTCCCAAAGAGGCGGCCGATGGAAGACTTGATGCTCTTCTTTTTGCTAGATTTGTGAAGCGAGTCCTGACTGCTGTTCGAGCTGGAGCCATCGGCCGAGAGACTACAAGAGAGAGTGAGAGAGAGAGAGAGAGAGAGACAGATAGACACAGAAAGTGGTAGAGAAGGAGATGAACGGAGAGAGAAGGAGAGAGATACCAGCCAGTGAGTTAAGAGGTACATTCCTGACCCAATGCTGACTACCTTGACTCTCCCTGGTGGGGGCTGGAGTAAGGATGCTGTGTGTCTGACCTGCGGAACTCGCGACTGTCATCCAGCAGGGCACCGGGGTGGGTGTGGGTCATCCGGTCCAAGCGCAGAGCACGTGGGGTGGGGGGAGGGGTGGAGTCCAGCAGGGCCAAGGACCGGTCATCCTCTTTGTTGTTCTGGACGTGGAGATGAGAAAGAGGTTAGCTCACCTGGACTAAACTGCATACGACAACACAACCACACAAGCATACACACACACACACACACACACACACACACTCACAACGCACATCCTCACACTCACCATTTACATACCTGAGTCTGTATTCAGTATATCAATCCCCATACAATGCCCACATATATCTATGCCCACACTCTACAACACCTATGTAGGATTCTTATCCACACTCACACATAATACCGATATGTACTAATACTTATATGCCACATGTACACAAACACATAGACATGTGTACAAACTCACACACACACACACACACACACACACACACACACATACAAGCTCAACACCTGTGTCTGTGCTCAGTGTAGCAATGTGCCAAGTTTGTGCAATGCCCACACATATCTATACACATACACTACATCATATATATATATATATATATATAAATAGGATTCTCATGCACACTCACAAATAATACCCATATGTACTAATGCTTATATACATGTGTACACACACACACACACACACAAAAAAAAAAGAGACTGTATTGTGCTGTCACCTGTCTCTCAGAGGAGGTCTCGCGGGCGGGCGAGTGGGGCAGGCGGGGGGTGGAGTGCCCAGAGCTGGGCGGGGAGGGCGAGGCCAGGGTGGATGAGGTAAGAGATGGCGGGATGAAGCCGCGGCCGCTGGCGTCACGCCCCAGGGAGGTGGGGGGCACCGGGAGTCCGTCGAGCGCCACACTGCTCACGCGGCTCTCAATCTCCTCCGCCCGGAGCTCTGTGCTCTCTTTTTCCTCCTGGATCAGCCTTGAGGGAGGGGGAGGGGTGAAGAGAGACAGAAGAGAGTGAAGAGAGACAGAAGAGGAGGGCAAAGGGAAGAAAGTGAAAAAAAGAAAGTGAAAAAAAGAATAGAAAGAATAAGAAAGAGAGGGGGAGAGAGGGATAGAGAGAGAGAGAGAGAGAGAGAGACGACATGGGGGGAGTGACAGAGAAGGGAAAAGTTAAACCCACCTTACAATAAGCCCAGATAGAATAAGCAGCCAACCAACATTCCTAAACTGGACTATTAACCAAAACACGACCCACAGGCCCTGTTTAAATGGAGCCCTCTTTAAAACTAAATCCCTGGCCCCTGAGGAACCTTCTCCTGGTCTTACACTGTAGATGGCTTCTGCAGATAACATCTTCTGATGCCTGATCCCCAGCCCGACACCAGAGCCCCAGGACTCTGTAATAACTCCCCCCTAAAGACCCTGTGCCTTCTGCACCTTGGCCCTGTCTACATCCTGCTCTTATTGACCCAGACCCCTGTGATAACCACCCCTCTCCTATGTTATCCAGTCCGCTTTGAGTTCTCTCTGGATCCCTCTCTTGCTATCACTCTCATTGTCTGTCTCTCTCTCTGTCTGTCTGTCTGCCTCTCATTCTCTCTTTTCTCTCTCTCACTCTTTCTTTTTCTTTCTTTTCTTTCTTTCTGTGATTTTCTCTCCTTCTCATTCTCCCTCTTACTCTTTCTTTGTCTTCATTTCTGCGAATTCCTCTCTCTCTCCCTCATTTTCTCTCTTTTTCTCTTTCTGTCTCTCATTATCCCTCTCTCCCTTACTTGATCTCCTTGTTGATGGCCTCCAGTTGTTCCTGGAGCATGATGGCCAGAGTTTGCACATCCGTCTGGCCGCTAGGTGAGAGTAGCTCCGAGCCGAAGGGCGTCTCTCGGTCCTCCTCATCGTCCGAGCAGCCGCCCTCCACGCTGCCCTCGAAGCCGGGGCCCAGCAGAGCACCACTGTCCCATTCACCGTACTGGAGGAGAGGGAGGGCAGGAGAGAAAACTTGGTTTCAATTCAACTCAATTTGACTATTTTTATATTTCATTCAATTCTACATTGAATACAAGACTACTGTAATTGTCTCAACTCTCAAGGGACTTTACAGAGTCCAGCGTCTGAATTCCCTTGCAGTCCCTTGCAGGCAGTCTCTATTTATTACATTTTATATTTACAATTGTAATTGTAGAGTTTCTTACCTTGAAGGTATTTATGTATTGTGATTCATTATTTGTTGGCACATGTCTTATCATGTGGCTTGTTGTTATCCTGCAGTTTAGGCAGTTTGTGGTCATTTTATTCTGTGTGGGTGTATGGGAGCATGAATGAGTGAGAGATGCCTTTTTGTTTTCCTGTATGTGATGACTGCTTTGACAATACCAGTGGCAATAAAACACTTCTGAGTTTTTCACACATGAATTTTGGAGGGTGAAAAAGAATAAAAGGCTAAGGCAAGGCAAAACAAGACAGAAAATGTTTGGACAAAGACAAAACACCAGCAACCTTTGTGAATCCCTATGAAATAACTGTGTCTGCGTGGAGACATAAACATTAATATGAACAATCTTCTCTATAAATGGAGACTCAAGCACAGTACTGTGCCCAAGGCACATTATACTGTTTACAATAACTATGCTAGGGTATCTGAGGGTCACCGAGGTCAAGGCTCACCTTGTTGCTGTCCTCGCGCGCTGGACCCCATCGGCCACGATGGGTCCGCCTAACCACGCCCCCTGTGCCAGTGTTGCCATAGTGATCCAGGTGGGCAGTGGAGCCGGCAGGGAGTGAGCCGCCCCCTTGGGAATACCTCAGCTCCAGGGCGCTTCCAGGGAGAGACCTGCGTGAGGCAAAACAGCAAGTCACCCAGAGGAGTTCCAAAGCGTGTTTGTATAAAATAGTTGTGTTTAATGTCAGCAGCTTTATCAAGCATGTTCATTAGAACCTTTGCACCCCTGAACCTGAAAAATTCACAGTCGACCACTAAATTGGTTTAATTTGTTAGATTGTTAGATAATGAAATATGTGTGACTGTGTGTGTGTGTTTATGTGTGTTGTGTGTGTGACCGTTCTCGAGAGACAAAAAAGAAAAAGTGAATCACTGGGTTGTGTTATTAAATGTGTCACCTGCAGTCTGGGTGTGGCCTTGAGCAGATGAGTGTGTATGGGAGTGGAGCTTACCGCGAATAGGCAGAGCCAGGCCTTCCTCGCAACTGATCCAGCTCCAACTGAAGTCTCTCCAACTCTGCAATGAGTTGGTCCTGAGGGAGAACAAGGAACAAAGAAGGAATGTGTGACAGAGACAGACAGATGACAGAACAAGGAAGGATGTGAAAAACAAATTATAGGTCTGCGGCTTTGTATAAAGGAAGTTGTAGTACATGAGGAGGAAAAAAAAAAGAGAACCGCAGTCTAGCACCTTGTTTGCGAGGAGATCGTCTTGGATCTTCTTCATGTTGGCCAGTTCCTCAGACAAAGCATTCTAATGGCAAAGAGAAAAAACAGCACAGAAAACAACTCATCACTTTAGCGTCCTGCTTGGCTGGCAGTGTCTGCAGGTGGAACGTGTGAACTGTTTTCAAAAGTAGAGGCCCTCAAATGAGTTGGACTCCGCTAACTAAGCCTGCCAGCAGTCAGGTCCAAGAATTAAACTGCCTTGTCGACAGGTCTTTCAGCAGGAGCTGTACTACTTAACTTGCGTCTGCACGGGATTCCTGAGAACTACGCTTGTCCAAACAACACTTTACATTATGAGTGATTGTGTATGTTCTGATGTATACAGTTGTGTTATTTTGATTATGCCATGAGCGGAGGACATTCCACCACAGCTTTGTAAACAGACTTTCAGCATGAGCTCAGATGTGCAGGAAAAACAGGCCTCTCTTGTTTAATCCGCAGAAGCCTTCACAACACACACCCCACAAAAAGGCTGTGTTTGGCTGTGTCTGAGTATAAAAATGATAAGTGACACTTGGTGGATACTTGAAGATATACTAGATTGTGTCTGATGGAAGTACCCTTTTGAAATTATGGTTTTAATTTGAAAGCCGTGACTGGTAACATATCAGCATTCTTTGAAAAATCCAGCTGTTCACTCACAGTTTCCAATGTAAAGAACGTTATTATTAACACATGGGTTTTCTTAGGCCACAGGCCAGTTCTACACCACTGGAACTCATGGCAAGACAGATGGCAAGAGGGGTTCTAAAAAGAATACTATTCTCAGCACAATCTTGAAAAAGGCCACAAGGGTTCTTTTTTGATGGGCACCCTTACAGAAACCTTTTTTGACACAGTGTATTAAAATGATTGTGTCAGATGTGTTTGTGTGTGTGTATTATAATATGGGCATTTTTAATTGAACAGTGGACTGGGACACCTTTTCCTCCAGAGCGGCCATCCTCTCCTTGAGGTGGAGCTGGAGCCTCTCGTTGGACTCGGACAGCAGTTTGTCCACGGTATCCGAGAGACGCTTGTTGTGTTCGTCATTCATCTTCTCCCTCTGTCTCGCCTGAGGGAGGGGAGGCAAGGAGCGCGGGAGAGCGAGAGGCAGATAGAGAGAGAGAGAGAAAGAAAGGAGGACGAGGGCGAGAGAAAAACAGGGGAGGGGGGAGGGGTTGAATACCGAGCATTATGCTTGACTGGCAATGAAGAGAGAAAAAGCAGAGGAGCAGAGGAAAGGGATGGAGGGAGAGAGGGAGGAGAGTGCGATACAGCAGAAGACAAGAGCAAACAAGAGAGAAAGAGAGAGAGAGAGATAGTGGGGTGAGAAAAGCAGTGCAGAGAAAGAGAGAAAGCACGAAGAAGAGAAAAAGTAGAGTAAAGGAAGAGAGAGAGAGGGGGGGGGGAGAGAGAAGGTAGACAAGGAGATTTAATCTGACATAACCAAAATAAGAAGAACAAATGACAAAAAAACTCCTTACAGAGAGTGTGAAGAAACACAAAGAACAGACAAATCAATGAAGGGGAAAACAATGAAAAAAGTGAGAGTGCAACAAAAAGTGTGCAACAAAATGAGAGAGAGAGTGAGAGAGAGAGAGAAAGAGAGAGAGGGGCAGAGAGAGAGAGGAGAGAAGCGAGTTGGTGACTCACTCTCTGCAACTCCTGGTTCTTCTCCTCCAGTTGTGCCTCCAACTGTCGCAGGCGCTCCTCAAAGTTGCCATGGCGCTCCTCCGCCTAGGCAACAGAAGGAAGAGAGAGACAAACAGATAGGCACAGAGAGAGAGAGAGAGAGAGAGAGAATGAAAGACAGGGAGAAAGCACAATGCTCCTTTATTCAAATCTGCTGTCAACAAAGGGCATGTGCGCTGGTTTTCTTGTCTTTCTTTCTTTTTTTTCAATGGTCTTCTGCTTTCCATATAAAACCAGCATAATTACACATGCTTGCGTGCTCTTATGTAAGACTGGAGCATGCTCAGATGCACCCATATCTCAGCACCCGAGTAAAGTCATCGCTAAACAGGAAGGAACACACATGTGCGGCCATACAAACGTGGCCCCTGAGACCATCAAAAAACATGCCTCTTTGGCCTACATGAAAATAAGAGCAGATCTCTTGATGTACACATGTGCGCACGTGTGCACACACATTCTTATGCACCAAAGCAAGCAATTACCATACTGACACATACATGTTCACACAGACGTGTCCACACAGGCACACACACTTTTATGCACATACCTCTTCAATGTGCTTATTGACACACACACATACACACAAACATCATGCATACGCAAATGCACAAAACATACATTCACTTCATAGGTTACATGTATGCATATACACACAGAAACACAGAGAAAGAGACAGAGAGAGAGACAGGGAGACAGACCTTATTGAGAGCCGCCACTCTCTGGGCAAGCTGGGCCTCGATCTCTGGCAGGGTCTCAGCGCGCTGCAGGGTCTGCTGCAGCTTCTGCTTGGCGTCGTCCAGCCGCTCCTGCAGCTGCCGATTCTTCTCCTCGCTCTGAGCACAGACGGGTCGACAGCGAGGCGGGGGGGGGGTGGGGGTGGGGGGGGTGGGGTGGCGTGAGAGAGTGCAGAGAAGGAGGAGACGATTAGCCCTCACCTCAAACCACAGAACATGGAGGCTCCCAGCTCCAAATCAGAGGGAGAGATGACAGGGGTTGTGGTTTGCTTTGTCAGACTGCTGCATGGGAGCTCTCCATCAGTTTGCTGATGTTATCAAGTCTCTGCAAGTTCCCTGACTTTGCCACTATTGTTTAAATGGGACGTGCTGTGTAAATCATCACAATTATATATTATATATTTATGTGTACAGTCATCAGTGATCTTGAGGGCAAATAACTGTTGCAACTCAAAAGTGTCTTTTTTATGTCACTGGCTGTGTGTTTTCATTACAGTATTTCAGTAACTATTACCCATATGTATGTAACCAGTTTTGACTGATCAGGTCTTTGTGATTTTGCAGACTTAAGACTAAAACTTAATGATCTGGCCCTTTTGAGGTCAATGAAAGAGACCTGCTCCTGGCTCACCAAAGCATGAGAGGAACAACCACCATCTCTACACAGCCACCCAAGACTCTCCTTTAGCCCTGGCCTCAGCCTGGAGTCCTGGGTAGGGTTGGGGGAGCCAGACAGGATCTCTCACTCACCTGTCTGTAGAGGGACTCTTTACTGGCCAGCTCGTTCTCCAGCTTGTCCTTGATGTCGTGGAGGGACGTCGCCTCCCTCTGGGCACTGAGGTACCTGCAGGTCAGACAGGACGTGGACACAGGCAACATGAGTGGGGTGTTAGGCCATGAGCGTGGGCTGAAATCTACATTGAATGTGTATGTGTGTGTGTGTGTGTACCTGCGTTCTAAGGTTGTTATCCTCTCCTCCATGTCCTCTCTCTGGCAAAGGGCCTGGTGGAGAAGTGACAGAGAGAGGGAGAGAGAGAGGAGTGAGAGAGAGAACGGGAGAGAGAGGATAGAGAGAGAGGAGAGAGAGAGAGGAAAGAGAAGACCAAAAGAAAGTGTTGGGAGGGAACAACAAATATGACAAAACAAAGCAGAAGAGAAGATGAAAGCACAGCATTTATTTATTTAGTGGGTGCAAGCAGTAGCCTTGTTGAAGTCGTGTCATGCAACACAACAACTGCTCCTGATAAACCTGTGGCTACCTTTGGCCACAAGTCCATGTGGAAACACATTAAATCTCAATGTTACTGGGAACTCGGTCAAGCTTTGAGGCAATCAGTCTGCCATTGAGGAATGCAAACAACCGACTGAGGCATTAGCATTTGCCTCAGGCACCACGATGAGTCACATCCTCCAAGGTAGGAGGTAAGAAAGGTACACAAAAGCATCAGTCAATGAATCAGATTTAGAACGCGGTGAGGGTGGGCGAGTCTATAGAGATGTCTCTCTAATTTGTCAGAAAAAATGTTAATTCTGGAGAACTTGACAGCTGGGATTCCAAAGTCGTTGTGAGACGACTGCAAAAGTTGCTTGTCAATGCCCCAGTTAGGTAAATTCCTCCATCATAAGATTTCATGGACAAGAGCGGGCATAGATGCTGACAGAAATAACACCTGTTTGCCCAAAAGGCCCACCTCTTTCACATCCCTTTGGAGCTTCTGATTGGCTTCTTCAGACTTAGTAACCTCCCGTCTGGCGGCAGCAAGTTGTTCCTCCACCTCCCCCACCTGGGCGAAGTCAGAGAAGGGGGCCAATAAGGGAGGGACGATGGCACACTCTTGTATGCAAATACATAAGGCTATCTTAAGGCATGCTGTGTTTCTTTTTTACTGACGTGCTTCACATAAATCAAAGATTCAATGTTACAGCTCAAAGGCATCTTCTAAGCACTTGCACTGATACACAGATACCCACATATTACACCCATCCACACACACACACACACACATACACACACACACACAGAGTTTGGTGTGGAAACAATTGCATGCATGTACACACAAACTCGCATACACAGACACACACAGAGTTCCCACACACAATGCGTGGCATGCACACATGCCACCTGCTCAGAGCTAAATCAAAGTGGTAAAGAAGATTGTGAAATAGAATGGAACCTATAATTTCTCCCTAACCCTAAACAATTAGGGTGTGCAAAAGAGGGTTCATGTTTGTTGTCACATATGTAAGTTTCCCGTAAGTGCCTTGTAAGTTTCCATCAGCATTCTCCACCCACCTCTCTCCAGTGAAATCACTTACATCACACTGGTTGCAGTGCTCAATCTGACCACAAGAAGGCAACCCTCACACAAATTACCTCTGCAGGAAAAAAAGAGCTTTTCCCCTTACTTTCATCCTCTCAGTGATTCCCAGTGACTCTTCATCCCTCCCTCCCTCCCTCTGTCTGTCTCTCTCTTTTTCTTTCTTTTTCTCTATCTCGATCTCTCTTGTTTGTGCTTCCTTGCTTGTTTTCTGGATTGCTTCCATCTAATGAGTTTGCCCTCATTTCATTTAACAGTCTTTCACCTGTTCAACCAGTTCTCTCATGCACCAAATTGATCCACCTTTTTCCCATCTTTCTGTTTTGTTTTTCTTCCCCCCCATTCTGTTGTGCGTCTCTCTTCTACCTGTCTGCACATGAGCGCCAGTCTCTCTTTCAGCTGAGCCAGCTCTGCCCTCTGCCGTTCAATCTCTCCCTCCCTCTGTCTGTCGATCTCGCCGTCGTCCAAAATAGAGGGTCCATTTGGCAGCCGCTGAGGTGGGGCGGGAGAGAACACAGGAGGATAAAATGATGAGTCAGCGCGAACTCTTAATTTAAAGAACAACAAACACACACACACACAATCAGACAGGGCAACAGTTACATACGTTATATCATTATATGCTAATATATTTCTCATATTTGGTTTTGATATGTATAAAGCCGTCATCATACAACCATACAACAAACAAACACTGTATTACACATGTAAGCTTATAATGCCTGCCCAGCATCCTTGAATAATAGTCGACAGAGCTGCTGAGCCTTTCTTCTGTAGTAAACAAAAGGGCTTTTAAAATATGGACATGCTGTGACCTCAAAATTTGCCTTAGGATAAACAGAAACAATGCCATGCTGGTACATTAAAAAGAGGAACATATTCAGCTGGACATTTATGCACTATTTTCCCTTTTAAGTTCTACAATTGCTGATTATTTTGTAATCCTGAAGTGGAGGCAACGTCTTCTCCTAGCATCTCTGCATTTGACCTGGTGGCCTGCTGAACTGCACTGCACTACCTCTGTGTGTCACCTCTAAGATGAACTGAGTGTGCGCAGACAGAGGAACCCGACGGCAAAGGTGAACTGAAGCTCATTAACGGCTAATTATAATGCTTTTTGTTTTGTCTGCCACTAGCACACTGTCTTGCCAACAGCCTTTTTTAGAAATCACAACTGATGCTGACAGCAGCTTAATACGTAGCTTAATAGCTCACTAAATACCTACATTTCAGTAGCAGGTGATGGTTTTATTTGTCCTTCATGGACTCAGAAAATGAATTAAATTAATTTGAGGAAAAAAAATGCCACAACAATCTGCATACCATTCCTTTACACTGGATGGCATTCAGAGGTCATGACTTTGAGGTCTTTTCAAAACATATCTGTGAAATGACAGTTTAGAAGAAACATCTCTAGGTGAGGGGACAACTGAAAACCTCTCACCTCTTTGCCATTATCCATGCCTTGCTGTCGTCTCTTAATTTGTTCTCTTAGAGAAAGCACCTGAGGCAGAAAGACATCCAGGAGAATTCAGTAAAAAAAACAAAAATGGAGCACAATATGGGTAAAACATTGTGTGGTTCAGCTGCACACAAGCAGGACTGTTTGCTGAGTGCTTGGGGTGCTGCGGTGTGGGTTGGCGTCGTGAGGGGCCTGCTTTGTGAGCTTTGTGGGCCATCGCCTTGTGAGCTCACCTCTTGCGTGGAGGACTCGAGCTCCTCCTCCAGAACAGACACTCGCTCCAGGGCCACGCGTAGCCTCTCTCGTACCTGCATATGAGTGGTGGGGGAGTCAGTGAGAGTGCCATGGCACATGGTCCAGGAGAGAGAGAAATGTGAGACAGAGAGCAGGAAAAAAGGGAATTGTGGGAGGGAGATGAAGAACAGAACACAAATGCAAAAACACCACCGTTAGAAAAAGTGATTTGTCCAAGGAAGAAACAACAAAAATACCACATTAAAATGTTAAAGTAGTAAACTGAGAGAGAACAGAGATTATGTAAGACACAAAAAATATGACCACCACGATGAATACAGTAAACTCTGGAAAATTATTTTACACTCATGCGACTGAATGGCAGATTGATGTTAGTTTTGTGATACAGGGATGGAGGTGGCCTGGGGACGGACCTTCTCATCCAGGGCTTTGTGGTGCTCAAACAGAGACTTGAGGGCCTTGAGCACCTCCACCTCGCTGGACACTCCGGCCGGGGACTGGGCCTGACGCTTCACCACCGTCATCCTGAGAGAGCGCTCGTGACGGGACACCAAACACTCCAGATGCTCCAGCAGAAGCTGACGGAGGGAAAGAGAGACAGGGTAGACCGAAGGAAGAAAATGGCAGAGGCAGAAAAAGAGAGAAGAGAGACAGAAAAAACAGACCAAGAGGGAGGAATTACAAATGAGGCGATGAGGAGGAAACATTGTCAGACAAGTGATTACTGAACCAAGCCTTGGATAACAAATTAGCACCGAGTCTACCAAACAGGAGGCTGGAAAGACATCAAATGTATATGTGAGCAGCTTGTCTGAGGCAGATGGTAATCCAAAGTACATCAGGTCTGAATAGTGAGTATGGTACTGCTAATGGGACCACTCCACTAGTCTCTGGATTCAAAGAACCAGCTTCAAACTTAACTAGAAGCGTTTCAAACATTGACTTTGACTGCATTAACTTATAATATAGAATATAGAATATAGTAATATAAAAATATACTGTATGTACTGTATACATGTGATGGTCAATTGCATCTACCTTGAATTTTTAACAAACCTTCAAGGAAATGTTTTTGTACAACAGAATTGTACACCGGAAAGGTGCAAGGCCGTACAGTTGATAAGTTGTGTTGTGTTGAAATTGTGTAGAAAACACAATGAAATTGGACAATAAATTAATAAATAATTTAGTTGCATACTAATAGATATTCTTGTTTATGATCCACAACCAAGATTGTAATAATGTTACTAGAAGTGTAAAACACTACAGGAAAGAGAAGCAGACGTTCCTCCTGAAGAGAAACATGTACAGTACACATGCATGCACAAAGATACACACACACACACACACACACACACGTAGATGCGCAGAGACACACACAGACACCCACAGTGTGTACAGTGACCTACCCGTGTGTTGTTCCTCTCAGCTTTGAGCTCTGCTATCTCCTCTTCTCTCTCCAGAAGTTGCTCACGACAGGCATTCAGCTCTTTGGTCAGCACCGCAAACTCCTGTGGACATTCACCATGTGCACGTGTTACTCACAAACAGCAAGACAACATAACCTAGTCCAAACAAATAATCAAAAAACAAAAGACAGTAACACAATAAAACATATCTACACACATTATTGGATAAGACATCAGTTATATTATGAATTCATACATGATGCTGAATTATGAAGCACAAGATCACATTTCAAATCTATACGTTTCACTCAAGTACAGGGGTCCTCTGATTTTTGTGTCCACTGATAACAAACTCTCCTTTTTGTACAGAGCCTTTCCAGCATTCCAGAGAAAGCAAAGTATTACTCTTATCGTCTTATCTGAACATAGTTATGCATACAATAGACATAGAAACATAGGGAACATACACACACACACACACACATACACACACGTGCACACACACACACACACAGACACACACAAGGAGCATGTGCGAGCACACAAAATATGCACAGACAGAGCGGAACCAACTCTAACCTCTTGTTCAACATCCCACGCATAGGCTTTGATAGCTCCTCACTCTTACTGTGTGCTGTCTACTCATTGGACTCCATATATAATATGCAATAACAAGCCACACACACCTACAGCACCATTACTAAATTGATAAATACGTGTTAAAATGCTAACTGGAAGATTTTGGTAGCATTGTTCCCACACTGTAATGCTGTGATATGAGGGCAAGTCTGACATTTTCATGGACTGGTCCATCCCTGACCACAAAACTACACTGTGTGCCTGGATGGCTAGTGGATGAAAGGGGGCAAATCTTGAGAAATTGTTGAGAAGTTGCATGCAAACATATAGTATCTAATAATCTTTTCAATCAACAATCTTTCTCTATTATCTACAATATTCTGCAATTGTTTTCCCAACTGTCCACCATATAATGCCTGTCAAACTTGGCCAAAGCATCACAACTATTCAACTATTCAACATATTCAACTTTGAACCAACAGATGCATGGTGAACTCAAAACACACGCAGTCCCATATTATCTCTGCAACCAGGATCAGCAGATATTTCCAAGACATCCCATCTCATGCAGAGCACAGCCAAGACATTTCATCTCTTCCTGAGCTTTGGAATGATTAGGATCAGGGCACCCGCAGGTGTCCATGTCTTTGAGGAGTGTCAGCACTCTAGAGTGACCTACATCACTCAGGTCATATCCTCTTAGTCTCAGAAGTTGCAATCGCTTGTGATGACTGCCATGGGTTTGCCCAGAGCTTCGTTAAGACTGTTGTGTCTTTTTAGATCTCTTGAAAGTTTGTGCCTCTCAACATGACACTCACGTCTTTTACCCCTCTGGGCATCAAGAGCTAAAAAGTCACGTAATATCTTAATCTGAACAAATTCTGCCAGCGAAAGGTGTTAACGTTGAGGTGTCAGGGGATTGACTATGAACATGAAGACTGCAAGCAGCTCAGTTTACATGAACACACAACTGGGATGCTGTTTGTTAAAGTTTACTGACATTTAACGGATGCTTCTGAGGTGACATGGACTCGCAACTCAAAACTCAGAATCTAACCTGGGCCACCCAGTTATCAGATGATGACATTACTGCTGTCATCATTCTAACACACCCATACTCTATAGATAACCTAGGGTCTTCCTAATGTATAATATACCAGTAGACCTTCTTACTGTGTGATACAGCACTAAACCTACTGTCTGGCTGTCATGAAAGCTAATAACACTGATCATGACTGGAATGATAGGGATTAATGGGGAGGAATCTTAAACAGATGATCATGGTCTAAAACATATTTAAACCCATTCATTTTGATGGTAGAATTCTGAGATGTATAGAACATGGTACACATACGGTATGCATTTATGCACACTATAGGTTTTGAGGTACAAAAACCAAAAATGAAAAGTTAATACGATGTTTGTGCAAAGCCATAATATGTGAAAGTATGTGATATATAGTGTACAAGTTCCTCTATATCTACTGAAGCAAAGCATCAATGACTATCATGAGTGCAATACTCACATAGTGATGCAAATGATTATCTCTAGGCCTACTGAACAGTGAGTCACACTGAATAAATGCATCTTGCACGCTGCCAAGTGTAAATGTTAATATGAAGACCTACTTCATAAGGCCATTTCTAACCCACAAATATGCCCACATTTGTTTGGCCCTCTACCCGATAAAGAAGGTCGAGTCCCCTGATGGCCCTCCATGACTCCCCAGTGTGATGTCATGCTGTGAGGCACTGTGCTCCACTGAGGCTGGGTTGTGTTGTGTTGTATAAGTTGACATATGGCCTCCATGCGCCTTCCACAGAGTGCCACTCACCAACACCATTTTGGCTCCACTGCTGTTGGGCATAGGGAGCCCACCCATGCGTGAAGTTGTGTGACAAGCGTGCATTCACGCACACACACACTCACACACACACACAAACACAGGCCATCTAAGCCATGCACACATCTCAAGTTGTGTGTCACATGTTTCATGTCACACTAGTTCCCATTTACGCCCCTAATATGGGACATATCCGCCTCTGTTACAGAAATGACAGCTGTGGAGTGTTCGTGTTCGTCATCTCGGGTTTCTCTTTCTCGCTACATGTTCACTAAACAGTCACAGGGCTGACTCAGAAAATGTGTTTAAATCATGCAGCACCCTACAACAGGGCCCATTATCTTTGGCTTTGAAAAGCTTTTTGATGGTAAAAATAGACAGTTCTTCTCACAGACACTCGATAAGTCCTCACCCCATTCACAACCCAACGGCCGAGGATCTGGAGGCACAGAATCAGAGAAGCATTCACCGCGACGGCAACAGCGACTGACAGGCATTTCAAACATGAGAACAGTAGCCATGGCAACACAAACACTTCACCAATTGCGAAAAATCACAGCTAGGCAAATCCAACCCCCTCCCCAACCTGCCCCAGCCAATAAATTGACACCTACCTTTGGCTGCCCTCTTTGTCTACCAATCACATTTGCCCTCCATTGCCAGCCCAAATATGAACCAATTGCGATGCTCTGGGAGGGAAAATGACAATAGCTGAGAAATCTACCTCTGGCTCAAACTAATCACAAGAGAAGACAGTGGAAGGAGATGAGTCTAGAGCTGGAGGAGCTGAGGTATGGGAGGAGAGGGGGATGGGAAGGAGAGGGGGGTGAGAGGAATGCTGGGAGAAGGGAGAGAGGAACAGGCAGAGGGGAAGAGCAGAAGAAAAAGGGAAAGATGGACAGATGGTGACTCAGTGAGCCCATAGGACTCTGGCATTCTGGGACTGTGTCTTGCTGTGAATGGGCTAGGATTCCTTTTTTTGGCTCCACTGTCCTGCAATTCAGCTGTGTTTGTCCTGTAGTAAGGTCCCACCACCCCCTCCCCCACCCCCCACCTCAAACTGGCATGCCTGGCCCAACACCCCATTCCTTTTTTAAGAGCATTCTCATAGGTACCAATCAAGGTCCCTTAGTACAAGACATTCCCTCTCTCACTCTCTGTTATCTCTCTCTGTCATCTCTCTCTCACTCTCTCTCTCTCTCTGTTATCTCTTAGTTTCCCATCAGTTTGTCTCCTACTTTCTCAGTGTCCTGTCATCGCAGTCTCTCTCTGCTTACAGTTTGCCCTGTATCTTCCTCTATATGATCACTCCTCCTCTCTCTGTCTGTCTCCCTCTCTATCCCCTTCTCTCTCTCCATCCATCAATGGAAGTGATAATCCACAACACCTAAGAATAGATTCCAGAACCCAACTAATTAGCATGCAGAAATATGCAAATAGACCCAATTCGTTAGTGTCTGTTTTTACAGCAGTGATTTCACTTCATCTCCCCCTTTTCCTGCCTACATTTATCCTCCTCTGTCTCCTCTCTCCTCCTCTCTCTCTCTCTTTCATCAGCTCACAATGCACTGGATGAACTCTAATGATGGTTAATGTAATACACCTCTCTCTCCCCTTCTTTCTCTCTCTTTCTCTGTCTCTCTGGTTTGGTCTCTCTGTCAGGATGCGTGTGTGTGTGCGTGCGTGCGTGTGTGTGTGTTTCTGTGTTTGCTTACACATTTATGGGTCATCTCCTTCAGCCTGATACCATCACTCTTCCATATAGCTAAAATGAGTCATTTTCCTCAAGTAGTGGCCATATTACAGTCATTTACAGCATAGCAATAGTGAGTACGTGGGTAGGACTACACCATGGGCCTCTTACGACTCGTCATTGAGTTGCCAATAAAACTGCCTGTGTGGAATTCAAAAGCAGGGCTAAAACGACAAATACACTACACCACAAATGCACACACTGCCTTCAGATGACTTACATGAACCAGTTACCAAGACAGTGAGAGGATTCAAACACACAGGGATAACCCTGACAAGCCCACTGTAGAAGGCTTATCAAAATGGATACTGACATAGAGTTACTGGAAACATCAATACCAGGGCAAGTACAAGAAGACCAAGTGCGTATTTCCGGGTAACTATACTAAACCAGCAACGTGGTTTCCACTGAACAAGAAATGTACAGTGAAGAATAAGAAAATGATAAAAGGATTTAAAATGGTTGAAATGGTCAGAATGAAATGGTTAAAGTGGTCAGAATGACCCTTGATGTTTAGGAAGTACACTCTCTCCTCTTCCCTCTCCTCTGTTCACTCTGTCCTCTTCCCTCTCCTCTGTTCACCTGCTTCCTTACCAACCACCAACATCCTTGAACTTTCCTTGATTACATACTTACTACCCCTTCTAAGAATCTACAATCAACCAACTGTGAGTTAGGCAAACTACACTTTCAAATGTCCTGAACTCACTTATGCCCCCACAGCCTCCTAGGTCACTCAAAATCTCAAAACATGTACCTCAGACACAATCAAAGGCACTCTAGGCAACTTATTGCTAAATAGCCAGTTGCTAGAAATGACAGTAGCTCACCTAGCTTCTTCCAGATGCGCCACTAGAGCACACTGAGACCAACTTAAGTAGACACAATGATGTGAAAATCTACCGGTACCTGATCCACATTGCAAACATCACATCATGAGTAGCAGTCTGCAGTAGATACAGATGACAAAATAGAACTAAGAACGAAGGGCAATATGGCAAAGCACCTACTAAATAACAGCAAAATATACATTTCATGACCACTCAACTTAGTTTGCTCTCAGATACCATCACAGAGTAATTCTGGATACATACATGATGGAGGAAGTGTAACACAGCTCGGAAAAGTATTTAATCTTAAAAAAAAAGATGAAACACACAAACACACACACATAGGCAAGTTGACAGGAACAGAGAACCCTTACTGTACCTGTGGCAAAGCAATGGAGAGCTGGCGCTGCAGTGAGTCCTTCTCGTGGCCCAGCTCGCGTAGCCTCAGCTGGGCTGTACCTAGGCTGTCCTGGGTCTCCCTGAGGTTCTCCAGGAGCCTCTCGCGCTCCGCTAGCATGTTGACCATCAGCGATTCCAGGTTGCCCGTGCTGCCACCCTCGTCGCTGCGCCCGTCCCGGCCTCCGTAGCCACCACCCATGCCGCCCATTCCGCCACCCATGCCACCGCCTCCGCCCGCGGGAGATGACGGGCCACCCCCTCCTGCTCGCCCATCCTCTGAGATGGTGGGCATCACCTCACACATCATCTTGAGACCGTGGAGAGTGGTCCAAACGCAGATGGGAAAGACTTGAGTAAGTGTGGGTAGGTGTAGTGTGGGTGTTCCCACCTACGTTTGCCTGTGTGTATGCGTGGTGTTGTGTGTGGGGTGGTGAGGGAGGAAAGTGTGACTGTGCTGGTTAGAAGGCTTACCAGACTCTTCACGTTTGTATGTGTTGTGTGTGTGTGCCTGTGCTTGCTAAAGTGTATATATTTATGTTATGTGGAAGATATTTCTCTAAAGAAGTGTGCCACCTGATGACTGTTCCCAGTCTTTCCGTGCCTGCCTCTGACCCGCCTTTCAGACGCTTGTGTCTTTATAGTCCAAGCTGGTCTCTCTTCTTGGGGTTCTGGGAGAACACAAAATCTCAAATTCCTGAGCTGTTCTTTTTTATGGAAAACCTCCAAATGCAAATGGCAGGCTCTCTGGTTCTGCCTTTAATGTGTGATGGTGATCTCTTCAATTTTTCTGCCTTCTGTTTGACCGCAAAGCAGATCCACCTGTGTGTATGTAAGCGCCCCTCCTCACTTCATCTTGGATCGTCTCTTCTGTGTGCCACAAACTTCTTAAGTTGACTTGGTTATAATTTGCCATGCACTTACTGAACTTGTCTGGCTCTCCTTAGAACTATCCCAGTAGAGAGAAAATGAAGGAGGAAAGAAAGAGTGGAAAGCAAGAAGGGGTGAGGTTTGTGCGGATAAGGGTGCCTGACGGAGAAGGTGTTCCTCAGGGATACGGGTGGTGCAGAGTGGAGACACTTTTGGGTGGCGTGGTGGGAACAGCTGGGCAGGGCAAAAGGGAGAAGGGTGTGCCAAAGAGTTCGAGAAGGGGGAGGGGTACAAGGGAGGGTGGGCATTAACAAAGCCCCTGGACCATCTCAGTTTGCACCTCCGAAGATTTTATGACAGAACTGTTGAGCAGAAACAGAAAAAAGGAGGAAGAGAGACAAAGCAGACAAAGGAGTTACAACACCAAAGCATGACAGTGATTAGTACAAGAGCATTTGCTTTGTTTGATTAGAAAGACTACTTTGGTGGGCCTATTTCAATTACATCACTTGAATCACTCATCTACAGAAATGATTATCCTTGAGAAAACCTTGTGGACTAATCCTAATTTTCGTATCATTACATATTACAGGTTCATATGAACAACTAATTTACTTGCATGAAACTGTAAGCTTACATGCAAATGCAAACCCAACACACAGCTGGTTTTAAACATTGGACTTAAATGCATCTGAATGTAAGAATGATAGTTCTACCCTGAGAAGGTTTCCATACCAAGGTAACATACCAATGTAAAGTACCAACATACGGCAAGATATTTACTGTGTATTACATGCTTTCATCTACTGGTAAAGGAACAAGCTATTTGATGACCATTTATTGGGCAAATTGAATATTTCCTGCAGCCAAAATATTAGAAATCTTGATAAAGGCAAAGAAGAATACGTTCTTGACCTAAGAACACATTCTTATTTGCTCAGCGTGTGACCTAACACAACTCCAAATGTAAGTATAGCTAAGTGAGTGACACTGCTATTAAATGATACATATATTATAAAATATATGTATTATCCAAAGTAAAACAATCACACAGCACATTCAGGCCACAGAAAACAAAGGGCTGAAGTGTTTTCTCTGGTGAACACAAATTACATGCCCATTACTTCCCTGTCTTGTCCTGATCAGCAACTTATTCTCATCAATGCTTTGAAATCCAAGGAATGCACACCTCACAGACACCTAACACTGCACAAAAGGCATGCCACACCACAACAGAGAGAATCAGAAACCCAAACAATGGTCCTATCCCAGTGCGTCGGCCTGGCCTGCTTTCCCTGCCATCCTCTCTGTCTTTTTCTCTGGTGCCACTGAGTTAGGAATGAGCAAGGGTGCCCAGCTAGCACACTTCTGCTGCTGGCCAGAAAGCTGTACTTTGCTGCTACCTGTATCTTGTTTTTAAGTCAGTGGTGACAGGCCACTGGAGGTAAAGTAGAAAACACTCTAAGATGTGATAACAAAAGTCGTTCATTTAGGTGGTGTGCTGTATAATCTTGCTTCTATTAGAAAGATTTTTAGTTTTAGAACGACTTGAGTATAAAGCATCAATATGACATGAACCCAAAGGCAGGCCATCACACCTGACAATACCAAAGGAATGCCATGGCCAACTAAGACAAGTGCGTTAAATAGACGGAATCTTAATGCCCTGACACAATTCAAGACTAATGCATTTGGAATAACACAAATGTCAACGTTCCTGAAAGGCCAGGTGTGGCTTTTTGTCAAGGCCGACATTAATCCTGAACAGCCTAAATTATAGGCAAAATAGTATGAACGCTAGAATAGAACAGTCTCTGTTAGGTGCATTGTTGATCAATTACCAAAGGGAGTGTGCGGAAAGGGAGCGAGGCGGAGAGAGAGAGTCCACCCTTACAATGGATTTGGACAGTAAACGCTTCGTTAGAATCGATAAACACGGAGACAGAGGTAGGCAGCTGTTTTCCGAGCAGGCCACAAATCGTCTTATATACCCACTGTCTTGATTATTAAGGATAGTGTGGAGATCGCTCTCATTGTACAGCTGAATATGCCCACCAACCCGATTGTATAAAGAAATGCCATTCGTATCGAGTCAACACCCCACTCCAATCTTTTTTTTTCTCGGTGACACACATACGCACACACCTATCTCGAATTCTGTTCCGACACAATTACCATCTTAGACTGGGGAAAAATCTGCCCCCCAGCAAAGGCTCCACATTGTCATTTCCTCCAGATGCTTGGGAATAATGCCATATTTGTCGCTAGATGGACATAACAATGATGCGTGTACATTGAGACTATTAGTCAGAATGCTAATAATGGATGCGCATGATACACGGAAATGAGAGCTATGGAGGGTTACGCTCATCCAGCCATCACATTCTGTACGCCGACACCTCATCGAGAAGCAGACACACAGGAGGCAGACCAACACCGACTAGAACCGAACCATGCATAGAAAAAAATATAATTTCCGTATATAACCTGCAGCCTAGACATTTGAAAGAGGAGACCATCGGATGCAGCTGTCGATGAGTTTAATCATCATCATCGAGGAGTGGAAATTGAGGATAGCCTACCATTGAGAGAGATGCGTCTGCATTTTGAATGCAAATAGGAAATTTTGACCGAGAAAGAAAATCATCAAAGGGTGCGATAGATCGAGCTAAGTAAAAAGGCATATTTCGTTAATCGCACAAATATGAAATTAAATGCCTGGATGTTGACGTAGGCTATCCCTTCCCGTTTGCTATCTCCCCCCACCCCTTCACCCCCACCCCCATCCCCATGATATACATCCCGGTGTTTCTGCAAATATACACGCAGACCTATAGGCGAAAATAACCGTCCGTGATCCAACAGGACGCACCTGCTAATTAATGCACGACACAACATAACAGGTTTATTCTAAATTTTCTTGCATCCAACCACCTCACCCCTCCCTCTGCCCCATCCATCCATCCCCCTCTACACATACACAGCTGGTCTATCATATACACGTTTACACACCCAGTGATTTCACAATAATTCATGCAATTGATAAACGTCTATGTCTTCTCACCCTTGTCATCGTCGAATGAAAGAATGCGACATCATATCCCTGCTGACCCCATCGGCGGAGTGCCTGGTTTTTCGATGCTGGAACAGCCGCTGGATCCCGGTTGTCAGCCTCCCCCTTCCCCTCTCCCTCACACATGTAAACGACGGCACTGAGCGAGAGCAACGTTACACATCACCATAGACAACCCCCGTCTCTCTCTCTCTCTCGCTCCCTCTCTCTCTTTCTTCCTCTGTCTCCCTCTCTCCTTCTCTCTGCCTCCCTCTTTCGGATGAAAAGGTGTTGGGTCTTAAAGAAACATTCTCACAGCTCTCGCGCGCACGCGACCGCGCACGCATGATTGACTATAGGCTATTATGCCTACACATGCATTCCCACAGGCTAAAGCACAGACATTGATAGTTGCGAGTATGGGGTTGCCAAACCTAGAGCCAAATTACACCAGCACACTGACCCATGTATCTCAAATAGCTAAATGCACCCCCGCGTGCTGTTAGTAATAGATACTTGCGCAGACATCACTTTCCAATAACGCCTAGGCTGTGCTGGCTTACACAGCCTATGATGCATCACGAACTGGTCTATTACACACTACACAAGACTAGATACTGCTCTATTATAAAGGTTGTCACTATCTGCATAAACTGTGGGCTGTAAGACTTCAAGTGAATACACACGTCCACCTGATCACTTCACACACATATTCGAAAATTACCACGCCATATCTAGCCTAATAAGTTTCTCTATGGTAATGCATGTTTAATGACAATCAATGCCAAAGAATGCACATGTGTAATAGGTTGCATGATTTTATTTTCCAGTGGCATGGCAAATTATGTCAGACTGTACTGAGAAAATATCTTCTTTATATAATGAACTTCGTGGCTCAGGGAGACGGCAAGAGGGGGAGACGAGCATTTCAATGACGTATTTGATGTGCCTGGAGAAACCAAATTACCCGCTAACCCTTTTCACTTGGACATCCTCGTTCAAAGGTGGGACACATACAAACATTTAACCATTAAACCAATAATAAAACGGACAACGGTGTTGTTCCCACCAATCCAGTGCACGAGAAGGCGGGTTTCCACGCCGATGAACGCCAATGGGAAGCATCTGGTGATATAGAGAAAAATCGGGTGGGGCTGTGCGAAGTGTCCCGAAAGGGGTGACGTAATGTGCTTTTAGAAGGTGATGTCATCTATATGTACAAGAGTCGTTTAAAGAAACAGCGATAGGCTGCTCATGCAAGTCTCATCAAACGTACACTGTACTGGTGACAATGTCAGATTGAAACCTGAACGAGGTGCATCAATCTTCTTTGAAAGAAATGTAGTAATCGGCTCTCCTCAGCCCTTAGTTTTTGTATGGAGCTCAGTGATCACAGGCGGATCAGCTATGGAGAATTCCTCTCACTGCAGACCTTGTGGAAGTGAAAATATCCTCCTCCATTTCTAGGAGGAAATAGTGTTCAGTCTCTGGCCAGTTTTTGAGAGCTTACCACAGAATGCTTGCATTTAAATATCCTGTTTTAAACACCGAATAACTAGTGTCAGTGGCTGAATGAGTTAACTGAAAATCCACATGCAAATACTGACCAAGACGAAAAAAAAAAAAAAAAAAAACACCTGTGTGTGCCTCTAGCTTCTATTTTTAGAATGGTGCACCCCCTCCTCTGAGTCAAGGCACTTCACTGGATTATTCTGTTCAAGAAGATTCCTCTAAAATGGTTTTGAAAGCAGTTCATCCTAGATACCAGAGGGGTGATTTGGAGTCACAGGGGTTACTCCAAGATCCACATCAATGACAAAAAGTGTAAAAACTTCTACTCTACATTGTGACTTGGATAACAATACATAGCAATTTATAAAATGGTTAAACAGGAACATGGCATATAAAGAGGTCTTGCTCTTATATAGTCCCACACAGTTAGGTAATGTCACTTAAAACCAATGCAGGCATCCAGCCACATGCAGTAGGGTATCTCTTCACCATAGCAACAGTCACAAACAGACTGGTCACACCAGAATTACCCAGCAGCTCCAGCTGGAGAGAGGGAGAGTATTTTTTTTCATGTTGGGATTCTAGGGATCCAAGTGCATGTTCCTGAGGCAGGCAGCATGGACTCTAGGTATTTTATACCTGTTTTATGCAGGTTCAGGCTTCATGTGGATGCTTAAAGCATCAACAACTGGTCAGCCTTCGGTCTTTTCATAGAGCACTCTAACCACGCTCCCAAATTGTACTTCTATTAAGCTCTCAATGGCAAACAAGATAAAGAGAGGCTAAAAATAGGAGTTAAAAGAAAAGAAAATTCTCTTTCCTTCTCTGGAGTTTTATAGTGCAGCCAATTCTATTGCACATTGGGGTCAGAGAGAGGTCAGTAAGAAAAAAGTGAACTTATCTTGACAGGACGATGACAAACTAAGGAAAAATATGTGATATTAGAAATCAACAAAAAATGTATAAAGTATTTGGTAATGCAGTTCATGGAGACAAGAGGAAACATGGGGAAAAAGTGTACCCAAACATATATATTATATACATTAATACAGACAGACATGGGTGAGCAGTCTAACTAGCAAATTAATTCAGCATGTATGTCAGAGGAGAGAACAGATGAATACCAAGGCATAGAATAGTGGCAGAATAAGTGAACCAAGAAAGACTATAGGGTAAAATACCCTGAGTTTCTTTCTTTTCCCTAATCCACTGACACCTCCAAATCCAAATCAAGTATTCACAAAGTTGAAGATAGCAGTTCCAACAAACTCAGATAACATTTCATATTCCCTTACATTCTTGTTTTCAAATATATATATTTTGAAGCTTATATATATATATATATATATATATATATATATATATATATATATATATATATATATATATATATATATATATATATATATATATATATATATATATATATATATATGGGGGGGTCCGTCATTTCTTGTGTTGGGCGGCTACCTGTATTGGCAATTCAGTGTTGGAGTTGGGTTTGTGTGGCTGCTTGTCTGGAGTCACATGGGGCAGGTCACATGACCAGCTGGGAAGCTGGCATTATAAAGTTTGGGTTTTCTTGAGATCACTCTGTCTTGCTGCTGGTATTTGCCACTGTGACTGGGCTCATCTATCATGCAGGTAACAGAAATGAGGTTGGATGTTTTAATTTATTATTTATGAATTCTTATACTTGTTTTATTTTTATCAGGATGATTGCAATGACATGTGTTGCACATTAAATGGAGGACACAGAGGTGACTGCCTGATTAGAGTTTTGACCTCCTGTTGAGTAGCTGAGCTACAGACATTGATGTTTGGGTAATTCATTTTATATTATGACTTTCTCAATTGTTTTATATTGATTTTTTAAATATACTGATTATGCCTCTATGTATCTGTAGCACTGGAATGTTCCAGTATCCTCCTGTGCTACTGTGTTGTGGGTAATATTGAACGCTCTTACAAAGTAGGCCTGCATTTATTGTACTTCAGTTTTTCATTTGTGTGCTATGAATGAAATAAGGTTTTGATATGTGTTGTTTCTTTTGAAAGAGACCAGGCCAGCCACTGTTTTTCTGTTAGTTTCCAAGCTTCTCTTGGGATTTATTTTGTTGTTTGATTTCATTTCTTTTGTTTGGTTGTTTTGTTTGTCCTTTTAATTGTTATCTGTCCTGGGCATCCCTGCCTGGATAACATCTTGTAGTTTTACTTAGCTAGAACTCTGGTCAATGTGGCGCTGGGAGCTGGCTGTTTTCTCCTTGTCCCTTTGTAGGCCATCTCTGTACAAGGCTGGATCCACACCTGGCTACTACTCCCTTTCTGTTGGGGGTCCATACTGAGGGGGCACTATCTGGTGTGTGTCTTGGTACACGTTGTGGTATATTGTAGTGATATTTACAGATCTTGTGTGTGCAGTGCCTGCTGTGTTGCATGCTTGTGTGGTGTGGGGTTTGCTGTCTCTTTTCCTCTCACCAGGGTCTCCTGAGAGACCTGTGTGTGCTGACCCGACCTTATTATTCTGAGGAGTTTCAGCCAGTTACCCTCTGCAGTTGTTTCTATTTTCATTTATTTGATTAATTGTATTGATATTAATTTGTAATAAATTTGAACTTCTTATATATTCCTCCTGTAAACTGTTCCTTTGCTAAGAGTAGGTATTCTGCATGTCAGGTACCACACACACACACACACATATATACTTATATATAACAGCCTGCGGGTGGGAGATGGGTTACGAAGGGTCTCAATGATGTGTTTGAGTCCCTAGAATGAGCAGGGGGGGGCAAGTTCATTCTCAAAAAGAGATGTGGCTCTCCGACTTCCTGCACCATTCACTGAACAGAGCATTGAAAAGGGGCTAAGATGCTTTCAAAAAGTTCAATGTGTTTCACATGTTTGGTCAAAATTATGTTTTCTATTATTTATTATTACTTCTATCCACTCCGCATGCTATTAATATAGCACTGCACACACTACAATCACACATTACCAGTGTTTTTGAAATGACATCAAAACAGCTGCTTCCCTACATCCTGTTATTTTTATGTTATTTTCCCATGTTTAAAGGGATCCCTGACAAGTAAGACATGCTGGCTTTATAAGATTGACATTGGTATCAGATACATGAACGTGCTTTAAAATCACTCAAAATGTTTTTGGTTTCTTAAAAGCTGAGAAAATCCTGTCACTCATAAACTGCTACTGTTGTAAAGAGTGACGTGGTTGAATCTAACCAAGGTCCGATCAAGGTGTAGCAATCAAGACACCATCGGTATTAACCAGGAGACGTCACTTTTTATCCAGAAAGCATTGAAATGTAGATGCAATGGCAGCATACATGCTCTTTAAATGAAGGGAGTTTTAAAAAAATATTATAAAAAAAGAACATATTTTGAGTGTTTATAAATAATATTAAACATAGCTTACAAGACCAACATGGCTTACTAGCCAGGTATCATTTTAAAATTATAACATCACATTGCACTATACAGGTGATAAATAATTTACTGACTGGAATTGGATAAAAATTCAACAGAGATTCAAAGTGATTTTCTTGTCTGGAGTGTTTGCCATGCTATAATATCCCATGTACCTAATTTTAAAGATCATGTAAACTAAAATCAGAGGCTTGTTAACTCCAGGTTTACAAGTGTTTTCACTACTTATCATCCATCAGGCCTTATCAACCCAGACAAACCTGCTAGTGATATGGTGTATGGCATTAGCCAGGCTAAATTATACTAAATAGTTGGAGCCATTAGGACCATGTTATGACAGTGTTTGGACATTGTGGCTCAGCGTGTTTAGGACAGTGTTTGCACATTAAGTTAGGACTGTGTGCTGCTGGGTTAGGAGTGATTTGGGACTGTGTTAGGACAGTTGAGAGGGGCATTACCTATACCTTAATTGGGTGTAGCTTTAACACCATCAACTCCAACACCATCAATGGACGTCCATTACACTTAGAAAATTCAATGTCATCCAATCCTAAACCCAGGCTTTAACATATGTAATTAGCTTCCCATTTGCAACAACTTTCACTCATCTAAGGCTTTCTACATGCTTGCATGGTCTGGGAAGTTTTCTCAGGCCAGGCACTGATGCGGTAGAACACCTGGCTGTACGTTTGCAATGTCTGTTTAAGTTCATCCTAAAGGTGTTCTAAGGTAGGCTATACATAATCCTGTTTACACTAAGCTATTCAAGTTCTTCTATACTAAAATCACGTCTTTAAGGAACTTGCTTTGAGCACTGTGGACAGTTATGCTGGGACAGATAAAAAATACAAAATGGTTTGCCTTTCAGGTGTTGTTTAGTGAACGGACAATTTTATGTTCACAGCACATGTTCCATCATGATTGCGCGCAAAACTGGATGAAGAAAAAGCGAGATAGCAAGACAAGCCATTGAAGTTCTTGTTTGATGGCCGGTTTCCCAATACTTGAATAGTTCAGGTGATCGTTTGTTGCATGAAACGGAGCACTCTTGACACCTCCGCATCCTCTGCACGCAGCTGTGGGATGGCGCTGGCATGCTGATATTTTGCTGACGCCGGATTTCGCTGCTAATGGCGCCCTCTGGTGTCTCAGTCATGTATTGCAGCATGCCCTAATTTCAGCCTTTCTCAGTCTTTTAATTGTGAGAGTGATGATGTTGCACCATGCACACTGAGCATGCGTTTTGGAAAACAAATGGCAATAATGAACATGTTCTTGATAAATAGAAGAGAGAGGAAATGAGCACATTCTATAGTATAGCCTACAGCATCATCCAAAGCACAAAGACATGAATTCTAAACTGAAATGCTGTTGTAAGATACATAGGCTAATTTATTAATCCAGTGTGAAGCCAAACAATTGCAGCCTTGAGAGGGTATGTGCACAGGGAAATGTCACAGAATTCAGTAGAGCTGTAACTGTCACATGAGCACATTGTGACAAACACACACACACACATTTGAATCTTGATTAGATGATTTTGTCCTGGAAAACATATTAATGCTAAACATGTGCTGATGATGCACAAAAGACAAAGACAACAGAAACCCATCAAGCAGCCAAACAAAGTCAGAGCAAACAGACATACAGGCATGAGGGATAACCGCAGTTGCGAGGGTCAGCCACAATCCAAGAGCAGACTCTCCTTCTCTCGCTCTCTCTCTCTCTCTCTCTCTCTCACACACACACACACACACACTACAAAGAGCGGATGATTCATCGCCTAGCCCACACAGCCACGTGAAGGATTTAGACAGTCATCCTTTTCACACACTCCATTGCATCCTCTTCGCCAAACCAAGGCCTTTCTACAGTGAATCATCTCTGCTTCAATATATTTTCTGCTCTCCCATCCTTCTGCAGACACACAGGTTTCTGTTTTAATTCTGTGTTTGTGGCTATCCTTTTAATGTTTCTTGTAAAACGATGAATTGCATGGCATCACATTGTCTTCCAAGGACAGTCTTGGCTGGGCCATCTTCCTGACAGAGGTGGTTCGAAATGGGGAGCTTCCACACTGACATGAACAATATGATACAAGTCAAATCCAAAATATTCAGTCAACAGTGCTGGTTGTATCATACTAGCCTCAATCTGCTGTCCAAATCAGAGCCACTGGGAAATTCAGCTTCAAACTAACCATAAGAAATTGGTACATGTTCACACACGCAGACAGAGAGACATAGGCAGAAAAGAGAGATTGACAGGTGACAGCTGGACTGCCACCCTGAGAGATGGAGTCACCGGAGGTCTCAGGGGGTCAGAGAAAATGTGTCAATCAAATGCAACAGAATGTGCCGAAGGAATACATACCGTGAGAACAAGTGTGAGCAAATGCTTACAATATATGGCACAGATGTGCCGCCATCACCACAAAGAGGAAGAACAGAAAACTCACAGAACTGCCATACATAGAATACAAGAGATTGACAGAAAAGTCAATTAAATGACATTCCTCCATTTCTCATGGTCCATTAGGAAACAAGACCAGAAAATTCCAAATATTCACATGTTGAGCAAAGGGGTCAAGGGTCATTATACATCGGTGAAGAGAGGTATGCGTCCAGAGCAGTGGAGAATTATAACGTAAACTCTGACATGTATTCACAAGTCAAGGCAAGGCACGCAGTAAGGTAATACCCAACTCAAGTAGGCTCATCATACTTTTACCTAAAAATGACTGAAGTACTAAAGCACACCACGTTGTATCCTGTTAGAGGTCTTTATTAAATGTCACAAATAAACCACTGACATGAACTCTCCATTGAGATGGATTTGAAAACAAAACAAAAAAAAACCACACACATTGCTACCACTGTCCAGATCAGGAAGTTTGCACAGCAAAAACACAGGCTTAAAAGAAACTGCATTTGTCTTGAGTCATCCTTGATGCCATTGATATTTCTCTATTTACCATGTGGCTTGGAATCACAATTTAGAAAAATATCCCAGCAAGAAAAAAAAACAGTACTGAGAAAAAACTGATGAAACCATCACCAAAACCTTGGCTGGGCTAGCTCACTATACTTTAAAAATCCCCTGGAGTCCATCTAGGAAATACAAAAAGGGTTCAAACATAGTATCAGATCACATCAGGTACCTCACCTACCAAGATTCACCTGAAAAAAACTGCTTATATGACCACAGACCATAAGGAGGACAAACAAACCAATCTACTACTGACAATGTATTTGTTATGTTTTATTGCTGAAAATAATTTCCATTTCATTGGAACTAGCTGTAACAGATCTTCCCCAACTGTTCCCCAACTAACCTTCTGGAGTACAAGGTGCCCTTTAGACACCATTATTCTAAGCTCTTTTAAAAGCCCATGCTTGATGATGATGGTTTCAAAAGTTAGTTCACTTCTTTCCAAACAGGCACAGTACTTTAGAAAACAAAACAGGCACACAAATAAAAAGAAGCATGTGAAGGAAAAAAAAAAATCACGTGCTTGTGTCACTTATCTAAAAGTAAATGTTTAACCACACACTCCACCACACAGAATATGCTTTAAATGCTTATTTTTTCAAACAATACATTCACAATGCCACCATCTGAAATCATAGGAAAGAAAATCTCAAAGCCACGATTCAGACCCAAGCCTTGATTCAGACCAAAGCCACCTACTAATTCCAGATAGCAAGACGGTAGTCAGTGAAGAGACACCGTTTGGGAATAGGGAATAGGGTTTAGGGAATGTGTAGGTAGAACTACAAACATCATGCATGCAGACCTTAGGGCGAATGCAGCCTAAGCTAACCAACAGAAAGAGGACCAGAGGATGGTATGGAAAGGCACCATACACACATATATACACATATATATACACACACCCACACAACCCCACACACACACCCACACACTTTATGGAGTCATGAAATGCAACTTAGTGCAGCTATGTTATTATGTCATGTGTGCGTTGATAGTCATAAGACACTGTGTTGAGGTACGATGAATGCAGACAAAATCTCACCCAATAGGTGTGCAAGGAGCTTTATGATTTATGTTACTGGTGCATTATGGGTCAAGTATGAACCGTTACAACCTGTAGGACATCCAGGTGACATGTGGGAAAAGCAGCAGCCGATATATAAGGCAGGGGTTTGAGGGGAAGGAGTCTTAAGAGATGGGGCTCTAGGGCCGTGTACAGGGCCATCTAGTTGGAGCAGATGCTGAAGAGCCCCGTGTTACGTGTGCTGTGGGAGGTTCTGTGGGGGCTCAGCTGGGAGACTGTTCTGGATCTCTGCGTCATTTTCAACAGCCACTTTCCCAACTGAAAAACAGAGACAAATAATACAATTACAGACAGACAGGCACACAAATAGATAGATAGATAGACAGATACACATATAGACAGACAGATAGATAGACTGATAGATAGACAGACAGACAGAAAAGCAGTCCAGCTGGTGTAGAAACAAATACTTGGTCATTCACAGCCTGCAGGCTCCTGAAGTAAATTTCATGCCAAAGATTTATACAAAACGTAAGAGAAATAGAAATGATCATTTTGCAACTGATTGTGTCTATTCCTTCTTTTTAATTTTGTAGACACAAATAATCCTACTGTTACTAAGGTCCCTGTCAGTAAGATTGGTGGACAGAAGCTCTTAGATCCCCATTCCACAACAGAGCCCCATGACCTCCATGATCTCCCCATCTACTCTAGTCTATACTGGCTTCCTGTCCATGATCTCCCCATCTACTCTAGTCTATACTGGCTTCCTGTCCATGATCTCCCCATCTACTCTAGTCTATACTGGCTTCCTGTCCATGATCTCCCCATCTACTCTAGTCTATACTGGCTTCCTGTCCATGATCTCCCCATCTACTCTAGTCTATACTGGCTTCCTGTCCATGATCTCCCCATCTACTCTAGTCTATACTGGCTTCCTGTCAGTCTTCACCTGGCTCATCCTGCTGGAGCTTGTTTAGTGCCTGCTGAAACTGCAGCTCCCCGTTAGGACCTGATGGGGGCTGCTCCTTCACTTCCTGTTGCTGTTTCTGTCTCTGGGCCATTTCCATAACAGCCTGTAAACAAAAACAAGCAAACAAACAAACAAACGGAGATCAGTCCTGTACCAGACAATAACACAGTTTCAGTTTTAAGAATGTTTCCAGTAAGACAGAGGGTCAAATTCTGTGTGATGTGTGCTTACACCGTAACATTGTGCAAGCTGTACAAAGCGTGGCAGTCACACACACACAAACACACACACACACAGAACTGCTGCCATTATTAGAATCTCTATAACGAGGACAGAATCAGCAACATGTATCCTTACAAGTCTCCATGGCAACAGCAAATGAAATCATGCTTTCAGAAAGCTCATTTACTGCACTGTTACGGTAGGTTAATTCTGGTACAGCTCGTTATGCTATAGGACACATCTAGTTGTAAAACTGAGTAAACAATTATTACTTAACAAGATTCCTGGAGAGTAGTAGGCAAAGCACATGTGCATAAAAGGAGCCTCTGCGTACGGCTAGTACGTACTTCAAAGACAGGTTGTTTATGTCGTGTTCAGAGGAAGGCTTAACCTCACACTTATCACTGTCTCAAAGGGCACTGTCCACAGTGCTCAGGTCAATAGCATTATAGTTGTATGCCAGACCTGGACACGGTTGGAATATGTGCAAACCAGTGAGGAGGAGAAAGGGGCATGGCTCCATGGCTCCATGCTCACCTGCTGGTACTCTCTCTTCTGGGCCTCTAGAGCTTTGCCCCGCTCCT
This sequence comes from Tenualosa thibaudeaui, assembly GCA_027481765.1. NCBI lineage: Eukaryota > Metazoa > Chordata > Actinopteri > Clupeiformes > Clupeidae > Tenualosa > Tenualosa thibaudeaui. Next base: position 859,774 of record JAIFZK010000016.1, read on the forward strand.
TCAGGATCTCCTGCTCCTGCCTCAGACTCTCCGCCCTCCTGCCCAGCTCCGCCTCTTTGTCACGGAGCTCCGCCTCAAAGCGCTGGAGCTCCTCCTCCGTGTACACAGGCTTGCCGTCGTCTAGGGTCTGATGGGACACGCAATGCAAAAAGTGTTGCAGTCTTATTCTATGTCTATACATACACATGCATGTTTTAAATGCACTTCAAACAAATCCGACCACCACAACAGGCAAGGATGATTAGGCTCTTCTGACAGCTTCCTCACCTGCCATTCTTTAGCGTTATTAAACTCCTTCTTCTCTGTGGACTTTAAGAACTCCTCCAGACTGACAACTCGGTCTTGATTGAGGTCCACCTGCAGTGTTACAGAGGAGAGCAAAGGGGAGCACTAATTCAGGACTCCAACTAGTTATTTTTTTAAATATATTCTTAAGCAAAGTAACATTGTATATATACTGTATATATTTATTTTTTCTTTTTAACTTTTGATGCCTCAAACTACTACTACCACAGCTACTAAAAGAGCACCTCTGCTTTAGGGAAATGTTGAGGACACTGGTTTCGCTTTTCGCTTTTCTGTAAAGAGGAGTGTGTTTGGGGTGTGCATATGCATTGGGGGGAGAGAGAGACAAAAGATAAAGAGAGAGGGGGGGAGGTGTGTATGTGTTTGTGTGTGTGTGACATTTCACTATACATTTTTCATCACATGCTCCCTCATTCGTAGTCTCTCCTCCTCCATCTCCATCATGTCATCTTCCTCATTCTTTGGGTCATACACCTTCTCCAGCTGAAGCACACACAAAACAGTGCATAAACATGATAAGGAAATGAATACAAGATACAATGCAAGTGAGGATACTGCATGTAATAATGACTACACTAGGTGCAGAGACTTGAAGAGAACCGGCAAAGCAATTGGGTTTGAGATGGGATCCTCTCTTACCTCTTTGGTGAAGAGAGCTTCAAGCTCCTGCTCATCCAACAGGCCATCTCCATTGGTATCTGCTCAAAAGGAATACACATATACACTCAGCCAATCTCAAGATGAAAATATGGTTTTGGTGTTTGGAAATGACTACATGAAAATATGGTTTTAGAAATATTAATAACAAAGTCTGATATGGTAAAAGAGAGAGAAACGCACCGTGCAGCTTGAAGAAGGTTTTGGGGTTAAACTCTTGAGGATCTAGACCATCTGTTTCTTCCCACACCTCCCGCAACTGAGCAACACTGCCCTGAAAGAGAGAGGGTTAAAGACATCAAACGTGGGGAGGAAATTGAAATGAACAAGAGTAGACATGGACAACAAGGACAAGAGTGACAAGCAAAACTAACAGAAAGGTAAGTAAACAAAGCTATGTTTACACAAGTAAAGAGTCATAGTTCTCATTCATGTCTTCTATTACAACATGGTTTCTAAAGGTTTCAAAAAGTAAAATTTAAGACCTTTTAAAGATTATTTTGATTCAGATTTTAGACCAACTTGGTGTCCTGTCTGGCCAAAGAAAAAACCTAATCTGGTATAAGCCCTGTTGTGATCTGTCCATGTCTCTCATACCGGGGCATTGACTTTAGGGTGCTGCCGGTGTTTCTCCTTCAGCTCCTCCATTCTCTTCTCCTCCTTTTCTCTCTTTTCCTGGTCGAGGCCCTTCAGGTACTCCCTCCTCTCGTGCTCCTTCAGCATCTCGTAGCGCTTGAACTCCTCGTGACGTTCCGCATCATAGTTCTCCAGGTCCTTGGTGGCCTGTAAGCATTACAATGTTTGCTAAAGGACTGGAATTTGAAATCCAATTTCAACTAAATTCTAAAGTGTATTAGATTATATTATGCTTAGATGTCCACAACTTTAGCACCACAACAATGTATGAAATACAGCTACTTGACAAATGACTGAACCCTGGTGAAGGGGGGGGGGGCAAGGCTTATGATATTAATAAGGTGTTTCAATGGCAGAGGACAATTTAAAAACTTTATTTACTAAAAAAGTGAATGACAGTCAGGAGGTCCCTGATACTGTTAAACTTAGGACAGAACTTTTCTCCAGTAATTCACAATACAATCGACACAGTACAACCCCACACCACCACACATATTTAGTAGTGCATCTCAGTACAAACAAGTTTCTCTTCTAAGAAATAAACAGCTATTAAATGCAAGGCAACACTGAAATCTTCTTTACATACTGTAGCAATGAGAAGCTCTAGGTCTTTGGCTTCAAATGTATTCTGGTTGTGAGGATCCAAGTGTTCAAATTGTTTTAGGAGTGCGGCATGATCCATTTGCACACCTGATAGAAAAGAGGTGAGAATATCAGTTTATGAGAATTTGCTTCTGAACTCACACACAAAGACTGACGCAAACTCACAGAGAGGTAGACACAGAAAGACAGACAGACAGATAAAAAGAAAGAGCGAGACATACTCTGTGTGTTGGTGCTGTCCATCTTGGCTTTAAGAAGCATTCTTAGGCGGGATACTTCCTGCCTTTTCAGCTCATCCAGTCTGGTCCTCACATGGTGGCCCACCAAGTCCAGTTCTTTACTCAGACGCCCACTCTGGCATTATCAAAACAAAGCACAAGATCAAAGAGTGGACTATGGCAAATATACAAAAGCTAAATAACTAAAGGGGACAGACACAGGATAAAACAACAAGCCTTTCAAAAGGATCAAAGACACAAAACAGGACAAAGTGTCTAAAATGAGGTAGAGTCAAGGTGGGTGGTGTTGAGGTTGAAGGGGACACGCATACTTTAATGTCTTCAGTGTTGGCTGTCTGCAACTTCTCTCTGAAGTGGGGATCTGTCTCCAACACCTCAATGACCTCCCTCAGATAACGATCATAATACAGCCCTGTGTCCTATAAAAAAAGAAGAGACTGGTCATTCATAACATATGTGAGACCACAAATATGTGTGCTGTGGTACACAGCCATGGTATGAAATTGAGATCCTCCTACCGCATTCTCATCTGGTACCTCCTCCTTAGGAGGAGGACCCTCTTGCTGGCCAGGGTTGCGATCGATTGGCACTGCCATGACCCCCAGCGAGAGAGACAGCAGATATAGCCATTGAGGAGTCATTTTCCTCCTTAAGTAAAAACAAGTGGAGAGATTAATTCATTAAACACATCACATGATGTCCAACATTTTCAAATGAGCTAATAATAGGCTTTTACTCTTTACTTTACACTCTCAGGTATAAAAACATAGGACCTCTATCACATTCCAATACTCATCTAAAAACATACAGGATAAATAAGATAATCTTTATTAAATACTGTCAACTTTCTGAGCCTTATTTTGTTTTCAGTTTTAATTTAAAAATTCACTTGATAGGCCAAGACATCTTCCTTCTCATATCAGGAGCATCCCGTTACAGAGGCGAGTCTCTAGGTTAAGTAAACATTAAGAGGGCTAAGCAAAATATATATCAGCAGACCTAGAGAACCATTTAGAATCGAGACGATTCTACAATCAAAAATTGATAATATTTTGCTACATCCACTGAAATCAATAGAAGCCTAAGGACAGTCCACACTACAAACTGTACAACAGTGTGATGGTGGATCAAGTGCTCACTGAGGAAACAATTTTTAAACCAGGAAAACACACATATAACGGACACACTCGTTCCGGTTATGTGCGTATATTTTTTCAGAAAATATATTTTCAGAAACCGAAGCAGGCTGAGCAACCAACAGATATTGAGCAATTTGGCCGTGACTGTCAAAATGACATTTCTAAAGATGTCGCAATTTGGAGCTCAATGCTCACATTGGAAATGCGTCAGACAGACATTTTTACTTACTTTACGATTATCCTGTTATGTGTCCCTGGGTGTTTAAACGAATATTGATTCAACTAAACAATCAGAGAAATTATTAAAAAATAAGGGTTTACGTGTACGTCTGCCTGACGGATGACTTCCTACCACCTACCAGGTTCCAACAAGACACAACTTGTTTGCGCTTACTTATGACGTATTCAGTCAGCGACGGCACCGAAATATTTTCACAATAAAAGCCATCGGATAAAAGGCAGAAAAAGCCCTACAGAATGAGAAATTTGATAATATAGAGCTAAATATACATACTTACAGTAAAAATCGCCTAGCGTATAATTACCAAGCATATGCCTAAATTGTTTTAGTCTTTTTTAATGTTGTTCAAAGAATAAACACTTTTTAAGATAAACTTTATTCTGAAAAATAGATTATTTCAACAACAACAGACACACCGTTATCCTGAACGAATTAAATAAATATATTTGTTCATTATAAAACAACAATGAATAAATAAACGTTTAAATAATAAATAAGGAGTGATAAACAATTAAATAAAATATCATAGTGTAAACACAGGTAAATAAGGTAAACAGTGCAAGGAAAAACTATAAATATGGCACCAGAAAAACACTCAAATGAATGGAATAAATTATAAACGCATAAATAACAAGTTATATCAGAAATAAATCAACATTCAGCAGTACAAAATGTGACATTCACATTAAAATTTACATCAGTTTCACTGATCATAATAGATGTATGAGAAGATTGATTCGCATTTTTCCCCCCTGCAGCTTGATGAGTCTTCCCAGATTAAAAATCAATCTCTCGCAGATCTGTTGGGGTGCCTGCTCTTTCGTCCTCGACCTCTTCACCTTTTGCATCTCCCAAACGGCCGCGGTTTCGCAGGCGTTCCTGGAGAGCGCCCTCTATCACATCACTGTAGTATTGCAGCACTGCCTACATTGTAAAACAGTGGTAAGTGGTGTTAATGCTTGTTCTCAACTCTCTTGGTTGCTTGCTGTTGTCTTTATACGTGATTAATTAATATAATTAACGTATACAACCTATGCAACACACCTCAGCCCATATATAAAGAAAGAGGCTGTATGTCACAGCCTTGGTTAATTAGTCTACTTTAGCATGATGTGTTGGCCTACTTAAAGCTGTACTCACCAAATCAGTCTGACAAAGTGCAGCTAATGTTGCAGCCATGTAACCCAGTTGATCTGGACTTTCAGTCCTCAGACCTCTGAGAGCAGAGTTCACAGCCGCTGCAGCCACCAGAGAAGGAGGGCTCCCTAGGAAACGCGAGTCACACACACACATGGCAACCAGTGTGTCACTATGGCGGCGCAGGGTGGTCAGAAAATCCCCTGAGTCAGGGGCTCCATCTCTCTGCTCACCAAGAGAGGAGAGGAAATGTGGCATAAAATCCTGAGGAGTTACAGAGGCGACGTCCCACCTAAGTGTTGCCAGAACGATACGTTCCATCTCCTGTAAAAGGACATTGCCGTGGCCATTAGCATTCCCAACAAAAAAACTACTGTATGTGTTTGAGTGAGTGAGTGTGTATGTGTATCTGAGAGAAATAGAGAGAGAGAGCTGCATCAGTGAGGGTCATCCTTGCAGCCACTCACCCGCAAGTGCGAGGGCATGAAATCGTACTCAGCAGAAGCACAGAGTGTGTCAGCTGTCACTGTGTCGCTTTCGGTCAGTTTGGAGGCCAGCAGCACACAGGCGGCAGTCAGACAGAAGGGGGAGACGGGCAGGCCCAGGGAGGCCGATAGGAAACGGTCCAGCAGAGAGACAGAGAGGGGGAACACAGCTTCGTCACAGCCACACTCACAGCAAACCTGACAGGAAGAAAGAAGAGGGAGGACTCAGGTCAATTGAAGATGGAGAGGTGGGGGGCAGTTATAAATCTTTACATTTTTAATTCACTATGCTGTAAATTTGCTGAACACAACTCAAGTTAAAAACCAAACAAAAAGTGGGTGAGTGTAGGGATGATTAATCCAGAAGAAACCAACTGAAACAGCAAATCAGTGCATGCCTCTAGTCATATGAGTTATAAATAACTTAAAGGGTTAAGAAATCAAAGTCAGTGAGAGACAGGGATAACACAAAATGTCTCTATGCATTCTGGAAAAAGTGAAAATCCTTTTTGAGTCTTGAGCACCCAAGATAGTTTCAAAATAACTGTGAACTGTGAGCATACAATGCAACTGCCCAAGGTGCAAACCACAGCTAACAGCAGATAAAACTTCTCTTACCTCCAAGGCCCATTTGGTGAGTTCATCTCTACGCTCAGGTTCTCTTTGGATGAGTGCGGTGTAGAGGGGCGAAGGCAGGTATCTGGTCTCCGTCTGTAGTAGCCTCTGGATCACCCTCTGGCCCGACGCGTGAGGGTCCCACGGGGCCCGCAAGAGTGCTGGAGCCTGGTTAGGTGTCTGTTCTTCCTCCATGCACCACAGTAAGACTGACATGCTGCTGCTGCCGGCTGTGTTGACGTTTGGTTACCAAGAAATAGTTAGGTCCCAGTTCGAAAAAAAAAAAAAATCAGTGTGTATGAGATGGTAAAGTCCTTGTTGGGATTGGGAAGGTAAAAAAATGACAGGATACTTGCTGTTTGTGTGTAAATTAGCCGGTGTTCTGGATGTTGTCTCCAAGAGAGAGAGTGTGTTGGTAAGTTTTAAATGAGAGAATAATAGATCTATGTGAGTGAGTGCACGTCTCACTCTCCCTCTCTCCTCTTCTCTTGTGAATCCTGTGTTCTCCCTCTAATCTTCACCTATTTATACCAGTACCCTAAGAGTTGGACAAAAGTGGAGGAGTGACGAAAGAGAAAGGGAGAGAGAGAGAGAGAGAAAAGAGGGATGGATGGATGGATGACAGAGAGGGGTGTGTAAAGTGAGCATAGTAAAATAATAAAAGCTCAACAATGCGTCTGCCTAAACAATGAGCTCAACAGGTGGAGAGAGAAGAGAGAGAGAGGCCGAGAGTGAAGGAGGGGAGGAGAGAGGGGGGCACAGACAAGAGAGGGAGTAGCCCGGAGGGACAACGCAACAGCTTGTCTGCGACAGTGAAGGAGAAAAGAAAGAGAGGAGGAGAGTGACAGAGAGAGGGGTGAGGAGAGAAAAAGGTCATCTTCAAACTCTGACAATGAGAATGAATAGCTGTTGGGCCGTAAAGGCCTGTTGACAATGGAAATCCTTTTCAAATGAATAAATATGCGATCAATTTGTCACTTTTTGTCATTAACAGACTTGTTATTTTTGAACATCACCAAAATCTTCCATCTGATTTTGGCAGATTTTTCCCCCCACGGTACACCTTTATGTTTTGGTTGTATGGTTTAGAGTAAATCTCTGATTTCTTTTAAATGTTCTTTAATTTTCAAAATAATTTTGTTTAGCCTATAGAAAATCTAATGTTTTTTTGTCCACAACCTAACTGTTGTCTACAACACAACTGCTGTAACAGAACAAATATTTATTTTATATAAAATGAAATAGTAAAATAGGCCCAAGAAACCTCTTGGGTCAAATCACTGAAAACAATCAGTCAGAACCCCCCCCCACACACACACACACACACACCCCTACCCAGGGAGTGCGTAACTTTTATTTTGCACCCCTTCAAAAGTCACACTTTGGTCACGAGGCTCCTTTTCTCCAGGGCTTTGGCCCCTCCCCAGTGCAGAATCTCATTGTCAATGCAACCTGAGCAGCCCATCGTCAGGGGTGGAGGGCGTGGGGGGTCCCACGAGGCCTCCTGGCTCGAGCCTGTGTCAATCTGCTGCTCCTGTTTAAAGGGCCGTTCCACCAGAGGGGAGGGCTGGGCGAGGTATGTGCAGCAGACAGTGGAGCCGACCAGGTCAATGAGCCGTATTGTCTCCCTTTTACAAATCAGTGTCAGACACCAGAGGCGCTGCCTTCTGCTCAGTCAGTATTTACGGGTCGGGTAAAGTGGGGTGGGTTGGGAGGGTTGCAGTAACATGGACAGGGTAAGTAAACACAAAAAACATGCTTAAAAGAATATATGTCAAAACTCTTCTCACACACGGACCTAATGTATGTTTGTATATATATGTATGTATATGTTCACATATACAACTACAAGAGATTTAGATTTAGATTTAGATTACATTCAACCAGACTCACCATTTGAAGAAAAATATGGCACATTGTCTTCATTTATCCATTGAGTTAGTATTTGTTGATAGACTTAACCAGGATTAACCAGCTAACTAAGTTTTAACAAATTAAGGTTTGTGACATTTAATTTTAAGTTTAAGTCAAGTTTAAATTTGTTAAATTTTTAAAATTCTCCTAATCTTTTTAAAGCCTGTTTTATTGATAAATCATGGGTACAAAGTATATTTTTAGTGGAAGCAACCTGGTGCCTGCACCAGCAACCACTGACCACTGGTTTGCATGCTGTCATGGTCTGGACCACAACAATGACATCAACTGTGTTTGACAACATCAGTCAACAGCCACTGATTTTACCTTGTTGACCTTTATAAGCTGATTAGTAGTTATATACCAGATTATGCCCAGAGTAGATTTAGCAGAGTAGATTTAGCAAACATGACAAAAGCTACCAAATTGTTTTCAGAATGTAGCAGAGATTATTTGTCTGGAGGATGACCTTGATTGGCATGATCCATGACACAAAGTTGTTGTTTGGAAACCTGTTGTTTGAATCTTAATGCAGAAATGTTTTGACACCATGCATTTACTCTAATTTGTTAAACATTTTGTGCAAAATTGCCAAATCAGTGATGATGCTGACTGGAATGTGTAGCTCTAGATGCTTTGGTATTTGAAAGACATTAACTACTGCACTTTACTTTGCCCCCTAAATGCTTAGCAAGCTTCTTTTGGTCATGAAGAGCCTCATTTGAGGAACATTGAAAACAGATTGGGTCAAAATGAAAAATTCATCACATTTTTTTTGTTCCCTCACTTGGTTTCAGAGACAGCTGAGGTCAGGTCAGCTGAACACATGTGGGGAAGGATGGGACACACATACACACACACTCACACACACACTTATAGGACAAGTGACAGACTGTCAGGCAGGTTGTTTAAGTGCCATGCTAAATTCATATGTCCCAGCTGTATTCAAACAAACATGGCGTGAAAGGATAGGGAGTGGTAGGGAGAGAGTGAGAGTGAAAGAGAGGACAGTGAGAAAGAGAGAAGGAGAGACAACAGAGAGGCAGGCACCAGAAAGAGCAGCACCAGAGTCAAGAGAGAGGGGCGTAGATCTCCGCCTCTCATTTTCCACCTCATTTGCTGGGACAGTGGAGAACAGTGACCCTATTCACCCTGCCTTTCACCCCACTCAGACACCTGCTGAGAGAGAGAGAGAGAGAGGAGAAAGAGAAGGCAGCATGGGAGAAGAGGGAGGGTGTTTACAGCGGGTGATGGACAGGCGACCATGGGTGCTTAAGTTCAATCACTTAACACCCAGCCTAAGTGGCTGTGCACTCTTGAGTCTGTGGCAGACATGTAATACAACATCAGGCTCTCAGCACTTGAAGCACCTGAAGAACGTTGAATATCTGGAATGTTGACAGACAGATTTAGTGGACTTTGGACAAGAAAACGTCAAATTCTGGGAACATAAGTTGAATTCTCTCGACAGGTTTAGAGACAGCAAAATCCAAAAACACACTTCCATGTGACCATTTCCCTTTGACTCTCACTCTGGTCATACAGACTACAATGGAAAGGAAAACATCTTAAAAAACATTTTAGTGGATCTAAAAACAACTTAGGAGGATCCAGATCTCACTTTATTTTGCTTCTTTGTAGGATTACCATGATAACTTCAGTCAGTAAGATGGACATGCAATGAACCAGCATCATTTGAGAAATTATTTATTGATTAAATGTAACAAACATGGTGTAGTACTCATATCGCAAACAGGTCCACATTGTTCATAAAATGTAGTTTTGGTCATGTTATTCAGTTTTGTTTGTCCCTTGAGAATTTTAAATTCACATGAAAATGATACACAAAAGTGGAATCAACTTAAGAGTTAATTGGCAGTTATTTATTTGTTACTGTTTCAATAAACGTTAATAACTGTCATGTTTCTGTCATCATGGTTTAAAAAAGGAAAAGAAAACCTAAAGCATGCAGCATTGTACTGGGCTGGGATAGCATCACGCAAGAGACATCTGGCTGTCAGTGAGTGATTAGCTTGATTCAGCTCCTCTTCAGACATGGGTGACACGGACTTAACTTACACATTAAAAAAGGCCTGCAAACATTTTCACAGAATCGTATGCAAACAATGTATAATGAAGACATGACAAGCACATTTTAGCAATCTCTTTCAACAGATGACATACAAAGCTCACTAATACAGAGAAACAATCACAGCTTTTTCCTTCTCCGACTAAAATTGCTCTGCCTCTCTCCCACCCCTCCTATACCACTTCCATATGTCACCACAAAGTCTCACCAAAGAACACACAAAGAACAGAGACCAGAATTAGGAATACTGAGAAAGACTTGCAATGTATTCTGCATACTCACAAACCAAAGTCGGCACGGGAGGAAACATATAGGCATGACAGGTGAGAAACTCTAGAGCAATATATGCCAATACATACTTGAAGGTTACTATGGTTGTGCAGCACTTCATAGTCAGACTGACACCTGTCCACAAGGAAAACATTAACATAGAGAGAAGATAAGCATCTTTCTGGGCCACACCGACCAAACAAAAGTGCTCCTCTTTATTCTGCCACATGTGAGGGATCTTCCAAAACAACGATCGCGCCACACTTTATTATAAGGTGTATTAATTACCGAGAAGTATATCAAAAATCCTATCATTACTACAGTACTATCATATTATCAGTCTGTAATAAATCCCTTCTGGTGCCTGTGCATTTGATTAAGCAGAGGCTGTTTATTGCACACATCCCCATCACTCTTGAGTTCCTTTTAATGTGCTATATAATGCAGAACAGTTACTGTAAAAATGCCTTAACCAAGAATATACAGTGCCAAAGCACAACCTTATAAATATGAAAAATTACATATCGAGTCATTAATACACCATTAGGGTAAAGTGTAGCCAAGTGTATATAGCTTGTTTACGCCCTTGTTTGCACACATACAGTACAGTCTTTCATGCGTCATCCACACACTTCAATTCTTTATAAAAGGTTATCTAATGCCATCCAACAGTCCTCAGAGTTAGGGGTATGTTGGGGGAGGGCGGGATGACACACTGCAGCTGTTTGGTTGGCTGGCTGCTGGCCCTGCTCCAGCCACTGATTGGTTGAGTTGACAGTCTGTCTGGTAGTTTAGTAACACAGAGCTGTCTTCATCTGACCTAGGGCGAACGTACAGGCCCAACACCTCCTGCACCTTAACTGGGAGCTCCTGAGTGAGAGAGAGAGAGAGAGAGAGAGAAAAACAAAAAAAAACAAAAGAAACAAAAAACAAAAGGTGTGTAAAACACTAGGCAGACCATAAGAAGACAAAGGGGTTAAAATACTTCAGAGGTGACTGTCATGTCAGGCAGTGACGCGTGTCCCCTTCGTGTCTCACCTTACAGCTGGCCAGCTGCAGGTAAATTGCCTCCGCACCACAAACCACCGTGTGGAGATCCAGTTTCATGGACAGCTCATTGATGTGCTGTAATCACACGTGCACACGCACACACACACAAAGCAAACAAGCCAAACATTGTCATTACCCATAATTTTATAGCAGATAAAACATGCCTCCACTGGAAACAGCCCAACATACCTTGAGGATAGTGTTGAAATCATGATTAGAGCCAATCAGCTCCCCCTTCTGTGACTCCAGAATGGAACAGGCCATCAGAAGGTGGAAGTTATCACACGGCAGACGAGTCCACATAACCTATGGGACAGGGGTCACACATTTTTAAAGATATAGGTTCAAAACCATTTCAAAGCCAGTGTCAGCATGGGTTCATATCTACACACTGTCTCACCTCCCACAGAGACAGGATGTCCTCGAAGGAGAACTCTCTCTTGAACCAGATGAGCAGCCATCGGAAACAGAAACAGAGGGAGCCGCTGTCTTGGGAATCTGTGAGTATGTGTAAGGGGGAAATACAAACATGTCAGAAAAAAAGGCCATGATGAGACACCTCTCAGTACTTCAGAAAGACCACTAGATATAACCACTGCATAGTTTTGGTGTCTACTGGTGTAAAAGGAGTTGGTCTTTAGCCTCTCACGGACAGAGTGCTGCATTCACTGATTGATTGATTGACTGACTGACGAGTGAACTGATTAGTTTACCCAGATAGTCACAGAGTTCAGGGTCCAGCGCTCTGAGGAGCAAACTGAGCTGCAGGAGCTGATGTTTCATCGCCTCCTGAGATTCTTCAAAGTTTTGGTGCTGAGAGGAGAGAGAGAGAGAGAGAGAAGGAGAGAGAGAAGAGAAATAAAAAAGAAGAGAGTGACTTGATTCTGTATTTTTATGATGTTCTATAAACACGAGTATTTATATATACATATAAAACACTGTATTGCTTCTGTCTATGGAAACTCATAGTTGAGTAGTGCTGACACTGACCACCATCTCCATGAAGCCTGTCAGACACCAGAATGACTCCACCTCATTCTGCGTCACAAAGAGCAGAGGAGACAGGAGGTCACTCATGCCCTGGACATAACCTGCAGGCACAGCCAGAGAGGGACAAAGAGGAGAGGGAACACACGTCATGGGGGAAGCTCTACTCACACCACAGTGTATTTACCAAAAACTAAGAACAAAAAGAACAAAAAGAGCTTTTTATATATATATATATATAAAATCCCTTCAGGTAAATTGCCTATTACGTCTGCAGTTAAGCCAATAGAGAAATGCTAACTTACTTCACACTTGTACTACATAAAAGCTTGTGACAAGTAATAAATACTATATATATATATATATATATATATACACGCTATATAATATCATCTTAATCTTCAGTTCATGTAATCAGGTCTCAATCTGATGCTTCCACCAATTCACTGTGGAGGATGTCATAAAATCTAAAACACTGCCATCTAGTGGTGTTAGATGAATACTTCAGGAGACCTACCCAGATCGAAGTTGTACATGCAGTAGGTCATGAGGACGTCATGCAGCAGTACCAAGCCTGGATTGTCATTCCCAGAGAAGAATGTGTTGTGCCTATCTGTCCGATTTACATCCCGCTCTGCATGAATAAAAGTAACAGAAAAATGAGAAAATCTGCTGTATTCACAGCATGAACTTCTGCATAAAACAGTCAGAACAGCTAACAGAACAAACCTATGAGGCTGCGATAACCCCTCAGCAGAGAATTCCTCATTTCCTGCTCTTCACTGACCGACTTCCACTGAACTTTCATTCTGAAATATTCATCTCTGAGAACAGTGACAGTTAGACAGTTAGAAAGACAAACCAACCACAGTAGCTGACATTTTTGCACAGATGAAGTATTAGTACATTTTTCAGGCAAACAGAGGAAGAAGAGAAAGCACAAGACAAAAGATAACTGGATGTAGATACACAGTAAGCAACTCACGTTTTCACTCTGACAATATCTTCCCTTTCTTTAGAAGTGCTTTTCCAAGGATAGAATCCTAGCAGAAACTTCCATACCTCCTTTCGCAGAGTTGGAGTGATACCCTGTGTGCGAAAATCATCCAATGATTATTTGTGTAGTGGGAAAGTTCAAATCATTAACTAAAACAATAGTCACAGAGGACACAAGGCATGGTTCCACTATGAGAGAAAATCAAATGACCAGTACTCTTTTGTGCTTCCAAATACAGACTTTTACTAGGCAAACTTTATGAGAGATGATTAGGCTACTTAGTATAGGACACAGGAATGAAGACTGTTACCACATGATACCACAAAAAAAACAAGCAAGAATTCTTAACCTACCCCTCTGAAAACCAGCTGTTTAACCCGGTCCGGATCTATGACCCGCCCCTCTGGGTCAAGAAACTCCTCCCAATTATCCAGGGCAGGCCCCCTTGTGACATCTGGTCTGGGTCCCAGCTCTGCTCCCTTTGGGTGAGAGAGACAGAGTAATGGTAAACAAGAAAGAGTCCAAGAACCACAGATGATAAAGAACAGAAGGGGGGGGGGGGTAAAGTTAAACTCCTTTCACCCACTATCCCTCTCCTTTGCTTACAGGGGTGATGAGTTCAAATCCTGGCTCATCATCAGCAGCGTGAGGTGAGCTGGAATCGTGAGAGGACCTCATGGATGAGTCAGGGGGTCGCAAAGCCCCCCTGAAGAAGTTGGTCACCTTGGAGAAACCCCCTAGTGTGGTTGCGTAGGGGTCCTGCATGAACCTCTGCAAAGACAAAAGTGAGTGAGTGAGTCAGCAAGGCAGCAGTCAATAAATAAATGAACAGACAAATATCCACACAAATATCATGTCCACATCCTCATCCCAATGCACTTGTCTGATAACATACAGACACAATGTCAGGACTGTTCTCATCAAACTGTTCATCTCCTGCCTGTGAGGCAGCATTGGAGTCTTTGGGATAGGCCAGGTAGAGACGTCCATCCACAGGAGATCTGCATAACAAACAGATTTAAATGGACAGTCAATATAGGGCTCTCAGGGAGAAATAAATACATGGACATAAGCAACATGCAAAGAGACAGAGATTCAAAAAATGCAGGAACTGGTTTGTGTGTGTGTGTGTGTATGCGTGTGTGTGCCTCTGAAGTGAATGGCCCAGGGAAAGGGCTAGGCACTCACGGGACCAGGCTGATGTGGTGGCGAAGGGCTCGCAACAGCTCCTGGGTGCCCCCTCTGTGGAAGTGCAGCGCAGGCAGCGGGTGGCCCCCTCTACTGGTCACCACCAGGAAATTACGGCCCAGCGCAAAGCGGGCCCGCCGCAGGGAGTACAGCTCAGACAGGGGAAGAGAGAAAGCGCCCCAGTGACCTATCAAGACAGAGGAGCCTTTTACTTACAACCACTGACACTTAGCGCATCATTGCTCCTAAATAGAGCAGTGCTATTTATAGTCATGAGAACACATAGAGCACACAGGGAATCAATGTGTGACAACATTTAGCTGATTAGTGCCAACTAAACATGGAGTACAATTCCATAGTTGTACTAAATGCATTATCATTACACATCTGGCAGAGCAACAAGGGTCGCTTGTTCCGAGAATTTTGTTTAAGGTTCCTTTTAACCATGCAGAACTTCCCCGCATTCTCTGTGGAACATAATTATGTCTTTGTGCTATATATAATACCTGTCTCTCGAACTGGGACACGTTCACGGTCATGCTCTCGCTTCACTGTACTGATAACGGCCCAGTCAGGTTCATAGCCGGGGTCAAAATTAGTCTCCTCATCACCTCCATTCTCCTCCTAACAAAAAAAGCAGACACAAAAAATGATGATTAAAAATGACTGATTAAAAAGTGTGAAAATTAAGATGTATTGAGGGTGCATGGTAATACACTCCTTCTGACCTTTTTAGTGTACATAACTGCTGGGGTGCTTTTCCCCTGATCCTCGAGTGGGCTCCATTCCAGAGCAGTCTCTCCATCCTACAGAAAACAAATTAAAGAGACAACAGTGTGCAATGTTTAAGTCTGGGTACATGTTATATGGTGAAGTAGGTAAAACAAAAATCAAAACCAGAGAAAGATTTTTTTTTTTAAAGCATTACTCCTACCCGTTCCACAATGCGTATGAATCCAGGAATTGTAGTGTCCTGGTTGTTTCTTTTCGTGTTGGTGTGGAGATACACACCCTCTTTTTCAAATAATAGCTGGAAAACATTAACATGAACGATTAACAAATTGATAATGCGTCATCACTAAATGATAGTGACCAATCGATATTGTTAGCGATGACAGGAGACATGAGCGGCTGACCCTTTCAACTAGTACATAACATAGGCTAGCCTGTATATAAGACAGTTGAAACAAAGTGAACGTTGTGGGCCCTCTCTCACGTAAATTTTCAGTAATTAGATTGTTTGGGCACTCTTTAAAAAAAGGTGTATCTGGGTACCCTCTTGTAAAAAGGTCGACCGAGCCAGTAGCGTTCGCTAGTAGGCTAATATCATTATAGCTACTTCAGTCTTTTCAGCCTTGCTTTGAAACAGGTGCTCGAACTGATGCGTCAACATCACGAGATAACATGACTTTTGGGTCGCGACTCGTGACATTACATCGATCGAAATACTTATCATTCATGAATGGTTAATACGACAGGGTTATGATTAAAGAGACGGCGAACTGCTTCTTTTTCTGTGCCAAAACAACAACTCGCTAGGTAGGTAGCTAACGTTAACTGGCCAGCTATCTGGCCGCAATTAATTTAGCTGAGTATGTGTTTGTTTGTTTGTTTGTTTTACCAAATATGACGCGTGATTTTACCACACATATTATAACATATTTGACTTTAGGTCGGAATCGACAAAGAGCTTACCTTGTGACTCCCTGGCTTGGGCTCCATTTTTCCGTCGTCAGAACACTTTTCCAAAACAACGCAACGTCAAACGACACTTCCGACTTCCAGCCCCGCCTTACCTGACGCATGATTCCACAAACCAATCATGATTTGCAAATTGCATTTTATTTGCCAAACCCTCATCTCACGTGCAAAAATGAGTGGACTGGACCCTCCTGAAGAGAAAAGCACAGTGCATGCAGGAAAAAAAGAGCATAACTGGATTGTTCCCTAGTATTTGAATGTGTTGTTACTGTCACGGGGACGGGGATTAATTTATGCTTCGTACATCTCTAGCTTCTCTTTGCTCGGAAAGTTGGGTATTTTAGTATCAGTGGAAATTACTTTCAACCAAAGGCTACTGAATGTTCACTAGTTCCCATTTTAAATGGTCATCTTCGGTTGACCGTGTAACACTACCACGTTACACTAAACTTTTACAGATATGATATACTGTTAGCCACAGTAAACACCTAAACATTAAGAAACATTTCCAAAGTAGAGACACAGTGATTAGTAATTCAAATACACATCAATTAGGATGGCTATGGGTAGACGTGGACGAGCCCGTTCAGTCACGCGGTCTGCGTGCGTGGGGGCTCGCTGTAAACAGCGCCATGCACGTAACGACGTTGGAGTCTAGGGGAGAGCTGCATGAAGAGAGGGAGAGATAGACAAAGAGGGATAAAGAAATTAAGTTTGAGACCGTAAGAAGTGTGCGACAGTTACAGGAGGAACCTGAATGTGTAAGTAAATATATATTCTTTACATAATTTTATATCTATGAGCCCATTTTCTCCCCTTATGCGAAATAACTGGTTGAAAATTTGCTGGTAGGTAGGGTGGGGGCATTACAGTGAACAGCTAACGTTAGGCTAAGGTTAGCCTTGCTAGCAAGCCTGCGCTCTCATGGCACACTCACATGTAAACGCCAGAAGCATGCATGTAATGTTGCAAGCAAACAACAGTGTACCCTTATGAACATTACCCAGCTGGAATTCATTGCAGCTAATGCTGACACTGTAAACAGCACAAACGGGCAAGACGTCAGTTGTTTCGTGTCACGTAGCTTACTCGGCGTTGGCAGCGCAAGTTGCTGTGCACAGAAAAGCGAGCTAGGAGCAGGAGGGGAGGGGGGTTTAAAGGCCTGATGGTAATAAAGTAACAACGTTCGCAGGAGAAGGTGACGTGAGGCACGAGCGTCGTCCCAGTACGTATAAATACTCTGTTTATAACATGCGGGGTTAACAGCGCCAGATTGCTGTTACTCATTGAGGCAATTACAGATTTATTAGTTACAGTATTACAGATTATTTATATCACAGCATGGTGATGTATCATTGCTTAATTTCGATGACAAACAACTAGAGACATCAGACGCAATTCGAATGTGCGTAATCATCTTCCAAAGCTGATTGCTGTTGGCAAGGGATGGCACTTTGTCAGCTTGCCTGGGGTGAGGTCGTTATCGCTGTCTTTGAATTTTGTGGTTTTCCTTTCATTCCTAGGTAACATCCGCAAGTGACATCCTCCCGTCTCTCCCCTAGTACTCTCGTGCACGTAGACACGCTTAACATATCCAACACCAGCCACGCTGTGCCTATTGTAGTTGTGGTGTCCTTAAAGGTTATCACTTCCATAACCAAAGAATAGTCTAACTTAAAGTAACCCGAACACTTGGCAATCAAAGGAAAGAAGTATTATCCCTTTTCAAGCAGTTATTCACCTGCTTAAGTCAATTCGACCAGTCACTTACCCATCCATTTATTTTGAAGTAACTTGCCAACATAGCAAGACATTGTCAGTAGCACCTCTAACTAGACATTCTATTGAAGCTCACATAAATTGTTAATAATTTGCATTGGACACCATACACTGTGAGCCACCAGCCGACCAATTAAACATTGCCACACATTCCTTTAAAGCCCAAACTGACAGAACGAGCGAACACCACAGAGCCACTGGCTGCCACTCACACCCACCATGGCCTCTATGACCCACTCCTCCAACCCCGAGATCCCCGACAATCACAGGGAGAGCTGGCTGGCGCTCCTGACCGCAGCAGAGGCCTACAGCCAGAAGTCAGGCTGCGACATGGCCATCCTGACTGCCTGTAAGAAGTTTCACCTAAGTGCGGCTGAGGGCGATGGCGGCAGGAAGCTAGGTACCAGTGGCCTGGCCCCGGGTGGCAGAAAGTGGGATTACTCTTACCACGTGTGGGGCCAGGGGGCGTTAGCCGAGGCCTCGCGGCGATACGTGGAGGACATTGCGGTGCTGCACTCCACCTCACTGCTGACGGCACAGCGGCACACGCGCCTGCCCGCCGGGGACGGTGGGGCCAAACTGGGAGTGGATTTCACTGACACAGGATCACGGACGGTGAGTCAGTCACGCAAGACGAGGCTTAAAAGAGCTAGGATCCTTGCAATAAGATGCACATGTTATTGTTGAATGAGTCATGCCATTGTTCTGCAGTGATTGTTTTTAAAATGCTCTCATTCATGTTAACTGCAGATTTATGTTTTCCAGCTAATGTTTCATAATGACAGCCTGACTTGTCAGACTTGCTTGTCAGCACAGCTGAAAGACTTACATTCAGAAGTGACTTAAGATCTTCATTTGTTGCTAGTGTATAGTTAAAGAGCTGTTCAAGTACTGAATGTCAATCTTCTTTCTAGGGCTTAACTGGGGACAGTGGTGAGTCAGTCAGCCCCAACACACGACTCTATTCGCAGAGCTACCCATCAATCTACAGCTCGGGAACTGCTATTGGTCCAAGCGGGCCTCAGCACGAAAATGGAGAGAGGGAGAGAGAGAGGGTGGGACTAGAGGAGGCAGAAAGAGGAAGAGAGAGGGCAGGAATTGTGGACCTGGAGGAAGAGGGGGAGGACGAAGAGGAAGAAGATGAAATGGAGGGAAGCGGACGGAATTTGAACGAATCTGCAGGTATGGGGTTACTGTGTTTCCATATAGTTGGAGGGGGCAAGGACAGATTCATTAAGTGAGTCAAATCCTATCACTTTATCCTGTTACTTTATCTTATCTTGCTTGATCACATGTACACCCATGCAACCTAACTGTACGACTAGTCATACAAGACAAATGAAAGCTACAATAAATTTCCCATCCTCCCTCTCCTTTCTTGTTCTACTTTTTTATTCACTCTCTTGTTTGTGTTCATTGTCAATTTCCCCTAGGAGTGTTCTCTATGGATGAGGACTCACTGTCCAGGGACTGTGAGCCGTTCTTTGAGTCTGATGGTGAAGAGGAGAGCACTGATGGTGAGTATACCTCTCTCTCCACTCCAATAATGAGGCATGTCCTTGAGGGTTGGTACAGGGTTAGAGCAGATATTGGGATTTAGCCACTGTCTACCCCTGTATTCAGCATCTTGTTTTACAGTAATCCTAGCATTTGACCATAATGGTACCTTATGGGAACTGGTTGGTGTGTGTGTGTGTGTGTGTGTGTGTGTGTGTGTGTGTGTGTGTGTGTGTGTGTGTGTGTGTGTGTGTGTGTGTGTGTCAATATCTGTTCCTGGGCTATTCTCTTACTGTGGGTCCTGTGTTGTGGTCTAGGGTCTCTGAGTGAAGAAGCACCCCCTCCTTCCCGGTGCATGGCAGTGGGTCACGGGCCACTGGCATCTCGGCCCCCTCCCCACCCCATGGCCCTGGCCCGCTCGCTCCCTGTCTCAGTACCTGTGTGGGGCAGCAGGAACAACAGGGCACCCCCAGGGGAGAACCACAGCGGAGAACGAGTGAGTCCCTTAACAGTGCTCAAGTGGAAAATGAACTTGAAAATTTGTGTTTGATGAGATGTATGAAATATTGTACTAATAGCAGCACGGTTTTCTCTTAAAGGACCTATGTGTAAGACTTATATATGTAAGTATATCCAAAAATTACCAAGAAACAACAGAATGTAAAGAAACTGTATTGACATTATGTCAAAAACGGTTAACATCACGTTGACCAGATGTGCACTGAGGTTAGCATGCAAGTCAACTAGCTTTGTTACATTCTAACAGGTGTGGTCACTGTATTAACTATAATGTACTATAATGAGGCAATGTAAAAGTCCATTTTAAGATAACTTGAAACTGAAAGTATTCCACATGACTTGTACATAGCAGCTGTAAAGTATTAGGTACATAAAACAAGAAGTTGCTCAGATTCCCAGAGATGTTCTTCAAACAATGAATAAAGCTTAGGCCTTATCCATTCTGGGAGGTTTAGAACTAGACAAGATCTAAAGTGCCATTTGTAGGCATGTCAACTCGACGCAAAGGGCATGTCGTTGCCTCACTGTTGCCTTGCTCATGTCGATTCAACGCAGAACCATTAAGAAGCATCTTTTTCTTTCTTTTGCTTTCTCTCTCTCTCTCTCTCTCTCTCTCTCTCTTTCTTTCTCTTTCTTTCTCTCTCTCTTTCTCTCTGCAGGCTGGTTGTGCTGACCTGGACCATATTGCTGCCAGTATGAAGGCACTGCTGGCTCCAGGGGCAACCGATGGCACAGAGATGTTTGGAGCACTGCCCCGTCCTCGCCTCAACACTGGCGACTTCTCACTCAAACACTGAGAGACCCAGTGCTTGTGTGTGTGTGTGTGTGTGTGTGTGTGTGTTTGTTTGTGAGTGTGTGTGAGTGTGAGGGACAGATAAAGATAGTGAGATGAGAGAGAGAGTGGGCGCGTGAGCAAGTGTAACAGGGCAAGAGTAATGCACGGAAATTTGTGTTTATGAAGTGGTGAAGAGTGAGCAAGTGTCTAAAAGAGCGCTGTCAGAAGTATGAAGATGAGTGGAAAAGAAAAAAAGGAAGCAAGAGGAGGAGGAGCAGGAAGAAAAGATGAGAGGCTGAGAATATGAAGAGTTAGTGCTTACTGGTGGAAGATGCCACCTGGATGAAGAGGTGGTAAGCTGTGACATACTTTAACCACATAAACACTAACCAAGTGAACATACACCAGTATACCACTAACTAAACACTGCAGGCCGCCCCGCATGCAGGCTATGACACTAACGTGACCGCTCACACACTACACACTGTGACAAAAAAATGGGAAAAGGAAAAAAAAAACATGCAAACCTACGCAGCATTTAATGCAACACTAAACACCACAATACACGGCCAAGGCCCAGAGGCAGCACGCAACGTGAGGTGCAGGAACTCGGCTTAGTGTATGATGCTGTGTGAAATACATTTGAATCTTCTTGTACCAGCACGCACACACACATCGACTCACACAAAAACACATGCACGCACTACAGAGAGACACACACATACATACATACACACACGTACACACACGTTTATAAAAAAAAATTGTGTTTTGACTTGACACAGACAATACAGATTGTGGCTCAGTGCTTTTTTTTCAGTGGCTAAGCTCCATTTCGGAAACGGAGGAAGAAGGGCTTTTCATGCAGACCCCACGTAGTTCAAGGGTAAATCTAAATGTGATTGTAGGCCGCTCCCCCCTAAAAGGAGCTTTTTGATATTTGAAAAGCCAGGGCCTTGCCCAGTGATGCAAAGCAGTTTTGTTAACATAATTTTTAACCGAGTGAGATTGACCAGCACAGTTACTTAGCAAACGGAACTGTATGATTCTGTGACATAAAAAAGCAATGATGATTTCTGATTATAATAAAACCATGAGTATGAAAGATTTTTCGGTGGACATTGGTGATTATCTACATAACACTACAAAAAAAGTGCATTTCAAATTGAAGTGCAGTCCATCTGCATAATTTCAAACTGTTCTGTGTGTTATACCAATGTGTTTTCAATAAACCAGTCAGTCTTCAGTTGTGTTGTGTTTTCTGTGGGTTTGGATGTCTGCATTTCATGTCCTGCTGACAAAGGTCTGTGCTTCAGACACATCATAAAAATGCAACCTGGTGGCTACTAAGGACGGACATAGAAGCAAGTGTTTGTTTGGATATGCTTCTGAAACTCTATACACCTCTATAGACCCAATATTCAACAGTTACTGTTGCAAAAATGCTATGTCTTATAACAAAAAGACACGAGTTTCATGTACTTGTGGATATCCTTAGCTATTAATGTGTTACCGTTTCTTTTGGCTGACCTTGTAAACAGCTCAGGTTTAGACAGCTGGCTCCATTATTGAATCAAGAGGTGTAATTAGGGAGGTCAAATAGGGAAAGAACTCTGCCAACTTTTCTGAATGTGAAACTGGTGTTGTGGGCAAATGATGTGTGCAGGGCGTTACCATGTCAAATTCTGTAGAAACGCTTGATAGATCCGCTACTGTCATGGACACAGCATATAACTCATAGCTCTAAGGTTAATGACTTAATAATTTTAAATGTGTTTTTGTGTGTAAAAGATTTGTTTTTAATTCTTGGCTTGACTATGACTTGACTACTCCCCCTTGGCAATAGATGGAGCTAAAACACACCTCAACCCTCTGAAACGAGATACAGGCATGTGCCTGGAACCAGTATCTGGTAGGTCCCATAAAGCTTCTTAAGAAAATTACATTGAAATGATAAGCTATAAATTGGGTGAATTGGTGATTTCTGAAATTGTGTGTGTTTCTGTTACAAGACTCCAGACTCCAATAACATTCAAATTAGCTGTTTGACACAACTTGTTTATTCAGTGAGATTTTGGTTTTCACTGTTACAACACATTCAGACACATGGGATATAAAAGAAATACCGGCCCCAGAAACAACATTTCAAAACCATTCATAAATTAAATTTAAAACTCTTATTCTAGATAGAATTACAACTTGTTACTGCTAAAACATATTGCTATCAAGTAACATATGAACAATAACTTGCTCCTAATATTCTACACTTAGCATTCTATTATAAATGTGATTTTAAGTAATTTTGCTGACAATAACTCTCTATGTTTAAAAAATAAATGGATAGAAGATTAACAGAAAAGTGACAGATTTTGTGGACTGTGTATGACTGGGAAAGGAAATAGACCGATACGATACACTAACCGTATCACCTCCCTGTAAATGACCCTTTTCCCTTTCCCCCACTACCACATCAATGCTGAAATGTGCAACAGGCAGCTATGGACACTGTGTATCAAGAAGAAAAGCTGTTTAGGACATTCACTGAGGGCTTGGAATTGCTTTCAGGTAAGATTCAGCACAAGGTGTGATTCAGCACAAGTTCAACATTTCCAGAACCTGTTAAACTAAAAAGGTAGTTTATGGAAACCATTTCTTGACAAACGTCATTATCTAGTTCACTATGACTTTTGACTTTTGTCTGATGTTAATAGGAGGAGAAGCTGCCTATTGTATTTTTGAGTGATAAATGTCCTCTCCTCATATCGCTGTCACAAGCTTTGCCACATTTCTGTATCCTCTGACTCTAGCTTTCTCTATTTTTTCTCCGCGTTTCCCTCCTCTGTTTCTTACTAGTCTTTCTTGCTGATCCAGCAGTAGGACTGCCTGCCCACCCAAAAGCCAGGGAAAACCTTCTCACTGAAGGTGGTTTTGAACTGATGCAGCAGCTGGACTTCCTTACCACCCTCTACCTCCATGCTGGGCTCCACCATGAAGAACTTGATGATGCCCGCTGGTTGATCCAGGTAGACGCCCAGTGTGTTGGAGAAGTTGCCCTGGACCACCACGTTAACACTGTTGTGCCACACGTGATAGCAGGAGCCAGCCCAGCCTATGCCCCAG
This sequence comes from Tenualosa thibaudeaui, assembly GCA_027481765.1. NCBI lineage: Eukaryota > Metazoa > Chordata > Actinopteri > Clupeiformes > Clupeidae > Tenualosa > Tenualosa thibaudeaui. The sequence goes on from JAIFZK010000016.1 coordinate 883,718, forward strand.
GACGCTTCGTTCTCGCCCAGGCCACAGGGGCCGTCCTTGACCTTGCGACCGCTGCTCTCCAGTGCTACGCCCACCACCACCCAACCGTCGTACTCTACCTCCCAGTAGCCCCTCCAGCCCTCAATGCCCTCCTTGCACAGCACCTATTGGGAAGGAAGAAGAGGAGGTGGATAGAGGTGAGAGAGTGGTAAGTTAAACGAAAAAAACCCTATCTTGTAAGTATGACAATCACCATATTGTCAGAAATATTGTTGCTGTTGTGTTCCTGGTGAGCCAAAGACAAAATTTCACCCCCAGTGGTCATTGAAGGTACTCTAATTTCACCCCAGTAGTCATTTAAGGTAAGTTGTAAAAGGTTCTGTTTTATTATGTTATAGACATGTCATAGTAAATGCCTTATCCTGCCATTAAATATAGTACAACCACTAATAGCCAGTGAAGTCTCACACTAACTTTATTTATTATTTGTGTGATAAATATGTAGAGTATTAGTTTGTCTGAGTTTGAGTATTTTTGCCTGGAACAGTTTAGCTGTCTGATGTTCATATGACACTACTGTATGCATACCTACTGTGCACAAAATATCATAATACCTTTTACTAAGTGACTGCCATATCTGAGAGAAGCTTCAAGTATACCTTGAAGCCTTTGTGTGATATGTCTGAACAGCTCACCTGGGGAGAGTGCTCATATCTCTCTGGTCTGTCCAGGTAAGGGCACATCTCATCTGACATGCGGGACACCTTCTGACCTCCCTCGGAAATCCACAGGAGCTTCTGTGCCGTTCTCTCATCCATTGAGACTGGCACCCAGTCTGCGCAAGAGCGAACGTGCAGAACAAGTGGAGGAAGTTGGAGTGAGTGACAAAGAGAGATGGAGAGAAAGAGGGATTGAGTAAGAGAATGGAGGGCAGGTCAGTGCTCTTTGACAGACAACCTGTTATTGCTATCTACTTCATATTTATTTAGCCTGTTCCATGGTAGCAAAAAGCAAAGACATGCTCATGCAGGGCATCAGCAACAGGGATTTAGCATCAAACACTGGGCCTTATGGGCCCCTAAGGTGTTAAAGAGCAACATTATGTTCCTTACATTTCAGCAGGTCAGCTCTCGCCTTGGGTTCAGGGATGTTGGGCTCATATTCTGGCGGCTTCTCTGTTATGGAGCACAAGAGAGAGAAAGAGGGACAGAGAGAGAGAGGGATAGTCAAGAGAAGGAACGAACACAGTAAGAGGGTGAAAAAGAGAGGTCATTCAAGTATCTATACAGTGATCAGTGGAGTCAGCTCAAATGACAACACCTGTCCAGGGGGTAAGTGTGCTTCATATGACTATATTATACTTTTATACTCTTAATCCTTCTGGTGGTTTAGGAGAAGGGGGATCGAGGGGGCATCTATAGGTGCCAAGTGACTGACTGTAGAGTAGAGACTTAGAGCTAACCTTTAGGAGCCAATCAGTGCAATGATTGTCATGTCATTGTCACAACTTTAGACATCTTATCAGATTGAGCTACACACTGATCTCAGGCCAGCACTGGATGACCAGTTGTTCCCCCTGGTCTGTTTGAAAGTGAAATTCAAGACAGTATATTTACGACTTGGACCAGGACAGAAAATAGCCAAGGCCACTTGCATGCTAATGTTTTTAGGAGAAGGAATTGCATTACCAATAAGGCAGTAACTTCTTTTGCTGCCACTTCACAGCTAATAATCAACTTTTTTGTGGAAGTCAGGTCAGCATAGTGACACCAAATGGTATTTCATGTATAAATATTTGTGGAAAGGAGCTAGCTATGATTTGTCAGCCTTGTTCTACTTGCATTATTCAAACATACAAAACATTTAACTTCTGTGTTTTTCAAGACAGAAAATAGATACAAAAAAACCCTATACACTGAAACAAATGGTTTTGTGTTTGTCATTTGTCAGAATCTGTCCCATATTGTTTGTCCTAGATCTCTAGCTCAGCACCAAACTGGGCTTTGCAATGTTTCCCTGTTTTAACCTTTTTAAAAGACACCATTTTACACAAGTCTTCTGTAATACCCATGCCTCTCATGTCTTACCAGTACCAGTGTGACATAAAACATAGACATCAGCCTACCTACTGGAACAGCTCCTTTTGTTCCCTTTTTTCCTGAGAGAGAAAAAAAAGAAACAGTGAGAAAAGCAATAATGAAATTCATCCACAGTGGCATTTCATTACTGAAGATAATAATCGATACAGTCCCATTCCTACAAAGACAACACATTGAAGGGACACTGAATAGCTTGACAGACCTGGTTGCAATAGTGTCAGAGATAGTCATTCCTCCCCCTCTGTACTGGTCTCTGCTTCATTCTTGGAAATATTTTACATAAGTTTGGCATCCCTATCTGCCTTGTGGTCTTTTTTCAGGGGGCTTTCTATCACTGTCAGGGTCTCGGTCACTCAGATGCCATCTCTCCCTCTCCGTGGCAGAGTGGGTGTCGGTTCAGAATGGCTGCTATGCCTCAGACTCGTTGTTAGCTCTGATTCATGTAGTTTACTCATGCCACAGACAGTTAAGGTTACAAAGGAAAGGCATACCAGTCCTGAACTTACATCCACCACTGACACATATCACAGGCACTGACACCAGATTCTAAGAATACACGTGTCTGCCACCATCATTTATCCTCCACGGCCACGGCATGTTTGTGTTTGTCAGCTCCTGGGCTTTAGATTTTACCATTGTTCATGGAGGACTTGCATGACTGTGTGTGTGTGTGTGTGTCTGTGTGCATGTATGTGTGTGTGTGTGTGTGTGTGTGTGTGTGTGAGTGAGTGAGTGAGTGGAGTGTGTGCATCTGTGTGCCTGTGTGTTCACTCATAAGTGTGTGTGTGGATGGGTGGGTGGGTTTGTGCGTGTCACTTTTGCACCTCAGGCTTTCTTGGAAACCACGCAGGAACTTTAGTCGTCTGTCACCACCTGCGACTGCGGTCTTCCATGTGTGCGGTTATGTCAAACCTGAGCATCAGGTTTGTGTCTACGGTGTTGGTCTACGGTTTGCCCCCCACTGCACCCTTTCTCACTGTTCTCTCCCTCGTTGTCCTTGTGTCACCTGCTCTGCATTTGCTCTAGCTGATCCACACTCCACCTGTGCTCAATCCTGAATCATGAAGACAATCACTGTTGTTAAACTGGGTCAGGCTTTATTTTTTTTTTTGCAAACCACTCTGAATATTTCTGTGAACCCCACACAATTTCATACTGACTGGACTTTAAAACCACCTGCTTTTGTCCAAACTTAGAAGCTGCATGCTTTGCCTTACATCCAAAGAGTCTGAACCACTAGCCTGCTAGCATCAGGCAATCATATCTGGCCACCTAAGATGTCTTGTTGTGCAATAGTCAGACACACACACTTGCACTATGTTGGGAATGAGGGAGGGGGTTCCTTGGCCCATTTCAGGGTCCTGACCTGTGCCGTCACTTCTACTGTGGAGGTGATGTGCTGTGTCGCAGAGCATGTGAGTGTTCAGCCAAGAAATAGCAGAGACAGTGAGATAGATAGATGGATACATAGAGAGAGAGAGAGAGAGAGAGAGAGTTCCCCTAATATTTCATCTTTCTTTAGATTCTCCCAGCGTAGATCCGATGGCTGTTGTGCGTGCCTTTGCAGGCTGTCACCTGATCAGGCCTCGCTGGCTACTGCATAGTGGCGAGCTGAGAGGGTCCTCAAGCACTCCGTCGACGTCTGCTTTCTGACAGACCCCTACTTCACTGAGAGTTGACAGTGCAGTGATATATATATAAATATATATATATAAGGGGCCTCTTCTGGAGTTAGACTGGTGGATGGGGAGAGAGCTGTCTGTGTGAGTGTGTGTGTGTGAACTGGAGTGTCTGTCCATCATTGATCACTGCCTTGCCGCCAATGTCACCACAAAAAAGGTGGCGGTCAGCTCTTTCAGCGCTGTGGCCACTGTGAGGGTACACTGAGTCCCTGCAGCTGTCCCGGAGGGGGCTGACAGGGGGCCGGGGACAGAGTGAGGGGCCACTGGGACTTGGGGTTGAGAATGGAGGGTAAAGCTAACAGTGTGCTGCCATGACAACACCAAAAACTGTGTGTGTGTGTGTGTGTGTGTGTGTGTGTGTGTGTGTGTGTGTGTGTGTCTGTGTGTGTGTGTGTGTGTGTGTGTGTGCGTGCTAATAAGGTGATCATCGGGGATCAGTATTTTGGATTCGTAGCCATCTCCACCACAGTTGGCTGCACACCTCTTTCGACCCTCTATGTCTCCAACAAGTCACAAAGACAATATCCAAGCACTTTGCACGCAATCACTATTTCCTAATTTCATCTTATCACGGAGATAATGATCGCGACTGTGTCACACACGTTACACCGTCGCTAAATTACAGTGCTGCAGTTCATTATGACACTGAGCCATCACAAAGCATTCACTAATACTAAGTTAAATTAGATAATGCACAGAGAATGTGGCACAATTACCAAACTTGGCTCGGGCACAGAGTTGGATTACACAAGAGAATTAAACTCTCAGACCGGACTCTTACCATCTGCACAGACAACTGAATGAATAGTGGCATAAGGTCATAGAGAACAGGGGAGACAGACAGAGAGAGAGAGAAAAATAGAGAGAGAGAGGGAGGGAAGGAGAGGGTGAAAGAGGGAGAGAGGGAAAAGAGAGTAAAGGTTGCCAGTCTGTGTAGTACAGTAAATGGAAGAGTTGGCTAGGATTGTTGCTGACATGTCATACCTTCTTTTAATCTTCCTCTCACAGATCTTCCATATATGGACTTTAAAAGGGAATGACGGTGAGAAAGGTTGGGACAGAGTGGAGAAAAAGAAAACAAACTGATGATGATCACAAATTGGTTGAAAATCTTTTTTTTTGTTTGTTTTAAGATTAGTCATGATGTAAAACTGCACTGAAATGCTGATTTGATTTGATGATGTGTCTATACAGTCATGGCGTGTCCTCTGTTAAAGGGTGACATTAAGTAAAGACACTTTTGTCATTATCATGGTCATCAAAGCCATACTGTTTTCCAGATATGTAGGTTTTATTATTTAACTCTTTGCCACCAAGGATGTTGACCATGTGAAGTGTTTTGTTTTGATCCTCCAAGTCAGTAGAAACCAATACAGTCAGTAAATCTAATAATCTGCTAGCCCATCCAAAGTCTCCTTGGAGTCACCTTGGTATCAACGTTAGCCTATGTGGGTGAAAATGGTATTGGAAAGGGTATGAGAGGAGTGTGTGTGTATGTGTGTGTGTACACAAGTGTGTGTTTGCACACACATTATCCCAGGATAAGCTCCCTCTCCCTCTGAAATCCTCTCTCCTTACAGCTGGATCAGATACAAAGCCTCGCACACACATCCACCTTACACAGATCTGCAGATACTTGTTGAGATTAATGGAGCATTAGCAAGATAGAGACATAAAGAACAACAATAAAGAAAGGCCGTGGGGATGGGGACTGGCGATGGGCATCAGAGCCTGCAGGGCAGCCAGAGAAAATGAAGGGGGAATATGCTACAAGGACAAACCGATAAAATCAGTGAAAGTGAATCATTTATTACAACATAAAATTTGCAGTGTGCATTTAAGTAGGGAGCAGCCCTGTAGGGAGAGTGGTCCTGTTAGGGCAGGTGCAAGTACAGAATGTCTAATTAAACTCCTCAGGGGTATTCTCCATGTTCCCAAGTTACAGAACAGGATTTCTCAAAATCCGTACATCAATCTGTCTCTGGTACCCCCCTTCCCTCCACTCCTGTATCTACATCCCCCCTTTTCGATTTCAACAGGGGCTCTCTGATACATGCCTTGGGTCACAAAACCTGACCTGGCTCCATGGAAAAAGAAGCTGTTTGTTTTGGGCATGGATGAGAATCATCCCTAAGCTCCCCTCCGCCTGACCCGCGTCCAGACGATAACACCCCATTCTGTCCTCTGCCGATGTCCCGCAGAGTTGCAAGTCAGACTGTATCGTGTTCGGGAACTTGGGACCAAGCTGATACCAGCAATACAGAGATACGTGTGGCTGGAGGGAGATCAAGCATCACCCTTTTAGTCTGTGATATGATGTATTGAAGCTCCCGCCGTGCCACTGAGCCATGGTGACAGTCTACATGACACAGAGACGGCTGGAGAAACATCACATCATATGACGACAGGTGAATCAACAGTAAACCCCCAACCTATCCCAAGTTGGTAAAGTGATATTTGGGTGGGGCAGGTGGAGGAGTCAGCCCAGTTGAACCACTAGGCAGATTACTGACCTACAATATGAACTGGCCAGCGGGGACAAAATGGCTGTCCACAAAAACTTTATGGCTGATGAAGTTTGCCGATAAATTATGTGGGTATGTGTCCCCCTGTGATAGCCCAGTTTCCACTTGTGTCACCTTATTAGCAGCTGAAAGAGGGTCATTGGGTGATCCATGTACTGTCATTTAAGGATTCACAATCAAAATGGATGAATCAAAAGTCCGTACATAATATGGGTCAGCCAGGGAGTAAAATTACTCTGGGACATTTTGCACCTCATTAAGGCCACTGCCAAAAGAACAACAGCGGAACAACAGGCTGACCTAGCAGCACTCAGACTCACATCCATCACCACTGGGACATAGCGACACCGAATGATCTGATGATAACATGCATGATATGATGCAGCACTAAGGCATAGTGGAGGAGATGGGCATGATGGCGACAGTTCCTGCGGGAGATGGAAAGGCTAACAAGGAGTGAGAGAACGAGAAAAAAGAAAAACAGTGGGAGAGAGAGAGATGAGGGGTCAGTCAGGGAAATTAATGTCAGGGAGGGAGGAGGGGTTGGGCCAGGTTGTGGCTTTAGGAGGGATGATTGGCTGTTCCATGGATTGTTGAGATGATTAATGAGGAGTAGAAGAGAGTAGAAGAGATGTTAGGCACAGCGTATGACAGCGACTGGAACATGATAAGCATGAGGCAACTTTATACTAAACGCCTCTGAAGCGCCAATTAAACACATCATAAATATCGCTCCTTTCATTACAGCATAAATTACTATAAAACTATATCTATCTATTACTCTGACTACTTACGTTTCATTGTGCTATCATGCTTCATTTCATCCACCTATTTGCCACTATGTCTGTGGATCCGTCTACCAATGTATCTGCCATCTGTCTGCATTTAAGAAATCTAACACATTTCTGTAACATTACTTTCTCATAACATAGATTTTGCATAGGTCAGCTGGCTAGTAAGCTTATACAGATGTATTATTAATTTGATAGAGGACTGCACTGTGTGCCTAGTGAAGCATGCAGTCAGTTTTTCACTGACCTGCTGAATGCCGTTCCTTGCTATAAGTCACATGCAGTCACGCAAGCTCTCTTCAGTCACTGAAATGTTAACTGCACTGAGAACCTCTGTACATGTCAGTGGAAAAGTTAGTACTTAGAAATAAGACATTGACTCATATAGCTACACCTAATAAGAAATATGGGAAGTGTAGAACTGATAAATGGTATGGTGTAAGGAATTTGGACTGGTAAAATTATGCTACCAGAAATCATCTTATTAGCCATAGTGTGAAACTGTTTCTATTGTACTCGTCTTTGCATGGTGTGAAAATAGTTTCTTTTTGTCTTCGGTTTTTACAGGGCATTTAACTGAAGTAATCAGAAACATCACAGCCTATTCTGTGTTTGTCTTAATAATCAAACTAGATACACTGCTCTGTTAGTTCAGAGGGCCTGCACTGACCACACTCATCTTGAAATCAAGAAAGTTGTATATTGTCTAAATTGGCTCTGCGTGATATACAAATGTGTGGACTAACACAACATGTCCTGAATGAAATGATTTTGATTCTGTGTCACATAGTCTGCATGCTGGCTGACGTAATAACATTTCATAATCAAAAGAGCACATGGAGATAAATAGACAATGACAGTAGCATTGGGGAGGGAGTGATCAGAATGATTATCTGTAATGTTTGATCTGGGACGGAGCATGGCTGTTGCTATAGTTATCAGATGAAGAGTCCTGTGACTATTATTGGATAGCTACTGCCCCCCCACCCCAGAGGAAGAAAAGATAGACCTGAATGACAAGCCGGGTGAAAAGAGGCATGCAGACAATGTGTAAGGTGCCCTTGATCCTCACCATCAGTCAGGGGGCTGCTCAGATGCTAACTTCTGCCAAGGGCTTGACCCATCAGGCTCATGATGTATGCATAGCTTTGGTACCTCTCCCTCATTGAAACGTGTTGTCATATGACAGTTCTTGTGGATACATGGTAAGGATTAGTTGGTATGTGCAGAATTTGCACAACCACTATTTCAGGTGGTGCTAGGGTGGCGACAAAATTTCTTTCGTCTCAAAAGATGAAGGCTTGGTAGGGATTTACAGGAATTGACCATGCTTGCACATGAGCACACAAACACACAACTCACCCTCCATCACAATTTTGTTTTAGCCATCAGGACAAAGAAATTAATATCTAGAATGACAGTTGAGCAAACAAATAATTGCCTTTTTTTGGTAACACAGAACTATCACATGATACACCACTCTCTCATAAATCAGCGTGAGAAGACATATGAGAGGAGAAGATCCCACAGTGTAATGATTGATATACATGTTCAACTAATACAAGATTGAGATGGAATGCTGCATAAATACACCAAATAATTTTTTTAAAGTCAACTCCATTTAACATTGTAAATGACACAATATACATTTTATGTCTAATAATGGTGGAGAAAAATTGAGATGAGACTATTGCGTTCGCTCACCTCGTTCATACATTTTCTAAAGCTAATACTGTGGATTTCTAAACAATCGCTGCCAGAAACAGGCATCAGTTAATTTTTTTTTTGAAATATAATAATTCCAGCTGTTTAACTGCTGTTTAGTTAATCAATTAGGTTTGCTTACCTCTGAACTGGTAAGCAAAATTATGTTAACGCACTGTTACAGTTACAACAAATAATAAAATATCAATGTAGAAGCAGCATTTGCTACTTGCAGTATTTCTAATAACAATAACAGTAATTGATTCCTGTTTAATTCCTTATTAACTTGCTTGATATTAATTATTTTGATGTAGTAGTCTATTAAAGTAGCAAGCATCAAACTTTACACAAATGAAGCTGTAAAGGATGGGCCTTGGAGCAGAGCACACATGTGGCAGAGATGCCATTGTGCCCAAGTGAGTACTTACCTAGTCTCCTGGGCTCGTTGATGAAGCCGCTGATGCTGTTGCTGCTGGGCATGTTTGAGGATGAGAGATGGGTCTCCAAAGACAGTCTGAGTTGGGTCCTCTCTGCGGCTGCTCTCTTATGCAGTGGGACAAAGGTGGGAGGAGAAAGACGAGGGGAAGGATTTTGGGGGGAAGAATGTGTGTGTTGGGGTGGTGGTGGCATGTGTATGTGTGTGTGTGGGGGGGGTGGGGTAGATGGGGGGTCTTGAACTTGAGGGTTGGGGGTGATGTTATGGTGACCATGGGGTTGATCCTGTCACCTGAGACTCTGGTAACTTAAGTGTTCCTTCAAAAGGAAATGGATGGACAGAGCTGGAGGTAAGTGCTCAAGTTAGGTTACAGCACACACATACACACACACACACACACACACACACACGTAAGAAGAAGACTAATGACACAACATTTGGTCCACCAAAACCTCTCAGTGGTAGTCAAGCTTATGAAATGGTGTGTTTACTGACTACTGACCTTGACTCTCAAATGATCTCTCTATTTTTACATTTATTTCAAATCTACATTTAATTATGAAGCAACATTTAACTATAGTTCATCTTTTTTCCCATTTATTTCATTACTGTTGTTATGTACAGTTATAATTGAAAAGACAAGATATTGTAGATAGATACATAGATAGATAGATCAATTGATCAATAGATAGAGAGAGCGTAATGTATTGGTCAACTTAGAGTTATACTGCATTTTTTTCAGATTGATCACTATTGAATATATTTTCATATTTACTATTGTTTTGGTCCAAACTTGGTTGATGTAGTTCTGCTGACTGAAGTCAAATTGTGTAGGAAGTTCATAAGCGTGTGCTGATGCAAGACATGGGAAAGGTGAAATTGAATCATTTGACACATTGATATCAGCACCATGGGATTTAATGTAGGTCACTGTACATGAGGGTGGCCCATATAACGAATGTTGCCAACGTTACATAAGCCGAATCAGGACAGGTTATACAGCGGAAAAAAATGCAGAGTGCATCTGATGTGGGGGCTTCAGCACATTTCAGTAATGCCATCACACTGCGCTCACACCTTCACGCGGTCACAGGGAACAGCCCCGGAGGATGCCGTCCCTGTTTGTTCCCTTACTTAGCCCCTCTGCCCTTCAGCGTCTGTTTGATGCCCTTTATGTTTTGCCCTACATTTGTGTTTTGCCCTACTTTTTTTAAGCGCTTAATTTTCTTCATTAATGGCCTGCTTGGGGCTACTTATTTGTTCGCTGTGCATGTTGTTTGCATGTTGCCTATTTCTTGCTTGTGTCCAGTTGCTAACACTTTAATATCCCTAGGGTTGTGGGGAAGTTTCAAATGATCTAATTGTATGGGAGGGTTAATGTGTTGTACAGAAAGAGGCTCAGGTAGAGGGGTCATATGAAACATGAAAGTCATACTGGAAGAACTGTAGTCTGTGAAGCCACAGGCGACACCATAAAAAGCCATGCAACAAGCATGTAATTACCACCTCTGTAAATAGGCTGAAATGGGACAACACACATTTTATTTCACTAGTTTCTCTATAAATTTAACTGATTTAACCAATACAAGGAATTTTATGCATGTATGAGAGATACATTAGAAGAATGGATTCAAATGCATGGTTTATGGAAAACGTGTCTGCAGTGACCAGTGTGCACATCAAAGAATTCTCATTGTACTCTCATGGTACTAATCCACACCAACAAGTGAGAAGCAGACAGTGGGTCAGACAAACAGACTGACATACACTCACACATGCAGACAAACTGATAGACAGATGAAGGGTACGGCAATTATAATCATGACCTGCTTCTTCAGTGGCCAAGTGTTTGCCCCTTCCTGGTCTACATTTGGAGACATGCTACCTTAAGTTATGGGAATTTTAATGGGGTGCATCTGTGTATTTAACAGAGGCCTTCAGAAACCCATATATGTTTGGCACTGTCAACCACTAATAAATTTCACAGCCCTCTGCTTCAGTAGTGTCAGCAGACTGTGTGCCTCAACACAGAACCTTTCAGTCAGCCTTCTGCACCAAGCTCTAAAATGTTTCTATGTGATCATATGGAATACATACATCGTAAGCACACGAGTCATGACATTACCCTACATTACCCTACAGCTCAAATGCCTCCATCAGGAATGTTATCAAAAGCCTTGCAGTAACATTAATGTCTACGTGCAGTGCTTTGTAATCTGGCGTGTTAACGTTAGTCTGCGTATTCGCTAGGAATGTTTTCCTTCCTCAGTGTATGTCTGTTACACAGGTGCAGGACTAAAACAGGGTGAATATTAAGGCGTGATATTTTCTTACTATTTCCAGCAGCCGCCATCGGAGTGATGAGACCTATGAATTCCTGTTGGGTTAGATGAGAAAGTCACTGTTTAGCAATAGCAAAAAGCAAAAGGAATTCTTTTGAGTTTTCTCTGATTCTGTGCTCAAACTAACCCCAAAGTAAATTTCATTTTGTTCTGATTCATAGCATTGCTTCATTCTTCAGATAATATTTGTAGTGTCTGTATATTGTTTAGACTACAAATGGTCTCAGCAGCTATATGGGGAGAGTAAGATGCAGTATCAAATAAGCACATGGATTAATTCCAAGAAGGAGATAGTTTGACGCCTTCGACTTGAGGCCAGAATAAACAACAAGCTGAATATTATAGAGGACAGAGTGCAAGACCTTAAAATAACAGCTTTGGAAACATCTCATGTAGTGCTCACGTAGGGTCATGAATGTACAAGGTTGTCGCAGGGGTCACTGTCAACAGTGATGATCAGACATCAACAGTAACAGCAGCAACTAAGCCCTATTCAGTACAGAATGCTTAGACACCCGCTGCTAGTAGAAGGAATCATATAAAGCAGTGTAAAATAGCCATCCCAGAATACTCGGAGCTTCTGAGGCACTAAAGTCCTGGTAGGCGCTTGCTGTCATGACAACACTGTTGGTCTCCGAGTGACAGGAACAGAAGTACAGATTTATGGGAGCATGTTGGCACACACACCCACACCAGATTTTTCTTCCATGCTTCTCTCATCGGCTGTTCTTTCTGTTGTGTGACTTGGTGTCTTTTTCTCTCTCAGCCATCTTCTAGGTCTGCTCTGCTCTGCTCTGTGCTGTTTTATTTGGAATTTTCTCCTCTCCTTCTCCTGCCTTTTGTGACATTTTTTGTAGGCTTCCATCTTTCATTCATGGTGGTGGATGTCCTGTGGACCTTTCTTTTTTGGCACTGGGAGGAAAGTTTTCCTGCTGCTTTAATAGGGCTTTCACTGCATGAACCTGTGAGTTGAGTGATGACTGATATGAAAGCAGATCTGTTTAACATCTGTTTGATGATCTTGTGGTGACTATGCAAGTACCATAGTGTAATATACCAAATAGTTATGGCTCTTTTTGATATTAAGAAGACAAATCACAGATTTGGTATATGTGAGTATTTAGAATACAGATGGGAAAGTGAACATCTATTGACCATTGTTGACAAGTAGGAGAGAGGGGACATGACCTATCCTTTTTCCGTTCTGGTGAATACCAGAGGGTTGGTGGTTAGAGTCAATACATTTTGCAGTTGACTCAGGCTGCTGTACATTTGTAATACTGTGCTGGTTTCACTTCAAACTTGGGTATCACTTTTTTGAAAGCTCTTCAATAAAGCACAGGAAATCTTTTGTACTTCTTGAGCAACTGAAATATTTTACAATATTTTAATTTTCTGAATAATTAATTTAACTGAATACTTAATTATCTTAGGCCCATATATTACCATCACCAAAAAACAAATAGTTTTCTTGAGAAAATAATTGATAGGTTTATTAACTATGAATAATAAATAATTGGTAGCAGCCCTAGTTTATAGCTAAAATTTTAGGGCATGCCATTCTTAAAGCTTTGGTTTTAATCTCTTTAAAAATCATCAAACTAATGAATCCAACTAATAGTAATGAAGCCGATGGTCCTCTAGTGCACTGTTTCTCAACAGGGGCGGTACAGCCCCCCAGGGGGTGTTCAGACAATGCAGGGGGTTACTGAAAAAGAGCCAGCTGAAAGGGAGGCGCTAAACCACAAATATAGGGTGTTGACGTCAATTTGTTATGACAAATTTTAAAACTCTGCAAGCACTTCTGCAAAGAAAGTATTAAATTGAACTTTGTATTTTGTGAGTAGAGCTCTTTATCAATCAGTGCCGCAGCTTGGACCACACAGGCTACACACTTGATTAGGACACAAGTGCTAAAGGAGCTCCATTTTAAACCCATAAATCCTATGAATAAGAATAGTTTATGTACACTGCTTTTCATTCAGGTCTACTCAAAAACATTTGCAATCTAAAAAAGTTACAACATCTTACTACATGTGGTCTACAAAAATATAAAGTTTCAATTAACAATAACCTCATGTCTCTGATTCAGTGTAGGCTAATGGTTTGTTCACTGATTTACAGTAGGAATATAACAACTCCATTGCACATACTGTATTTACTCATATCACTATTATTGAGTGTTGTATATGTGTGGGGTGGCGGTGGTGTGTGTGTGTGTGTGTGTGTGTGTGTGTGTGTGATTGGAGGGCGACAAGGGGTGTCATGAAGGGGGCGTTTGTTCAAAAAAGGTTGAGAACCACTGCTCTAGTGGTTCCACCACTCTCGCATGCAAACGTAACATGCTAATCCAGCCACGTGGCCTTGTGTGTGAGGGGAGCATTAGGCAGAATTCTTGATGGACACGTCCCTCCTCTGTCTCGGTATCAGCTTCCCCTGGCCTCTCGGTATTTGGGCATTAGTCAGGCTTAGTGTTGATAGGCCTGCTCTGACAAGGCCTTTTTGCAAAGAACGGGGGGAAAGTTGCTCAATCCTGGCCCCCCGGCGAGTGGTAAACAGCCTAGCGACAGGAAAGCTTTGGTGTGCATGAGCTCTTGATAAGTTGAGACCGTGTGTCTGCAGCACATGGCGCGGAGACGCATCTGCATACCAACAGAACCTGCCACAGCACTTGGCCCCAATCTGGCCTGGAGATGGCAAATTACTCTAACCCTAAAATTAGGGTTAGTGAGGGTTAGGCCACTAGCGGCTGTGGCCTGAGCTTCTCTTAAGATCACAGGTTAAAATGATCAGAACAAGCTGAGAGATTGACTGGCAGGTGACATACAAATATAGAACATTCCGAGGCACCATACTGGACAACACATTGGGAACACATTGCAGCATACTGGACAACACTGGTCCAGAACATTCTGTGAGTGACACAAAAGATCCATGGCAGGAATAAGTAGGCTAATCTCCCTCCCCATCACCACCATGTCCAGTTTCTGAAACTATTAGCACAGTTGGAAACATGATAGAGTACACTTTTTCTGTGTGCCTGACATTGTGGGAATGTAGAAGCAGATCAGATGCCTATGAAATTACACGTCAGAGATCTATGTTATGTTATTCTAGATAGATCTATGATCTATGTTATTTATTATTATCATCCTTAACTGAAACTCTACCATCAGAGTCTAACCAAGTAAGCAACTTTGTTGGTTGCAATACAACAACCACGAACTTAGTTACTAACTGGTTACCAACTATCCGTTTTGGGAAAACTCCAGGTACCTATCCAAATAGATAAGGTTTCCTCACCCAGAAAAAAATGGGAGGACGAACCATAGGGGAACCAGGTGTTTTTTTCAGGACCCAATGAAGCACACACATGCACACTATTCTCACATTTGACCTCCTGGGCACAGAGTGTAGAAATAGCCCTCAAAGAAAATAATTTCAAAAACTTATATCAAATTACAATTACTTGTTACTTATTACTATTAGTTATCAGTTACTATTGTATGTCTGTTGGAGATACTTTTAAGCCTAGAGGTAGCAAATAGTTTTGCTTTGCAGGTATGTCTAGAACCATTGGGCCTCAGTAGCTGTTTTCCAAAGTTTGGTCAGAGCAAATCCTTTAGTCACCTATACATGCCCTAGCAGTAATTTATCAGGCTACTGTGTGCAGATGCAGTTTGAAAGACAAGTGCTGATTCCACCCCTTGGACTGAGGCCGGTACAACAGTCATAGCCAGACTATAGATTTTGATGTCATTGTCTGGTTTGTCAGGCAAGAGACCTTTTAGTTTGGTCACTAATAGAGACTTGTTTGATTATTTCATTTATTTATATTTTTGTAAATTATAAAGTAGCTTTGCATGTCAGTCATTCTTGATAAGGAGCAAAACATGTCCTCCATATAAAAATGTCAATATCTGTCAAAATTCAAGGAATTGAAAATTAAAATAGACAATAAAGGTTTAGTCTTGAGGTTCTGTGTATACTCATGACATCAATTTAATGTACTTCAAAGTCTTTTGATCTTTATTTGTTAAACTACTACCACTGGATGCTGAAAGTGCATGCAAAAGTGGTTAAAATCCAATAAATATAAAAATATTAATATCAAAAGAATTTTATACTTCAGTAAAATGTCATAAATGCCATTAAGTGAACTTTAACTTTTATTTTCTATAATAATGTGTCCTATCTTTGAGTCAACTGTCAATATTTTTTTAATCCTGAATAAAAAGGATATTATGGAAAGCTGTATACTGAGGGCCCCTCATGCACTTCCAGCTTGTGGTGGATGCAAAAATAGCACAGATGCAATTGTAAAATTTGTTGATGTGATTGCTGGAGTCAACACCGTCAAACATCTGCTTATGATATTCTTAATTATGAATATTGAAGAAAATATTGGCATTTTAGTTTTGGTTAGTCATCTGCCTACTGAGGAAAAGCAAGATGCCATAAGTGTACTTGAGACTTGATTTTGACATCCGACAGTGTTGACATTCCCACTGATTGAGTTGAAAGGTCCTCCTAAAAACTATTTTTGTAATGGATAACCTGAATGGACAACCCCAAGGAAGCTCTCAGTTTGCCCTTATACAGTTCTTTGTCATGTTTGTCAACTCTGAATTTTTTTTTCTTTCTGTTATTTTTTTTAATTCAATTTACTGTTTTAATATATTAAACACCAGCTATACTACATGCAACAACTTATTTGCATACGGGACTAAAATTACTTAAAATCCTTATTTCTAAAATGGAATTTTCAAAGTAAAATGTTTCAAAATTGGGTTTTCCAGTCACAAAAAAACATGTACAAAATGCATTTCACTACTTTACTCAGCTAAAGATCTCCATTTATTACATCCCCAAGGACTTTGCACTGTTGTTGGATTGATCAAATTAAAATGAGTTTTGAAGTGCCAGACAGAAGTGACAAAAATATTCTGATGTGAATACAACAGATACAATACAACAATTATTAAATTTTAAACCTGTTCCTTTACATAGTTTATCTGAGACCTGTATCTATTCAAAATTCATGAATCATTACATTGTTTTTTTGAAGATTTAAAAAGTAGTTTTGTCCCTTATCTCAAGAATGCCTGATGTAGTAAACTACTTCTGCCATTTTTTTGGTAACTTTCAACTTTGCTACATTTTGTCTTCAGGTAGCTTTAGTGTAGCAAGCTTCATCTGATGTGGAGCAACTGGTAGCTTAGTTAACTACATTTTCTGAGTAGCTTGCCCAACACTAGTGACAGCATGCAATTAGCAGTCACTTCTGCGTTTCGCTGGATTTGTCTGAGAAGTGGTGTCTCGTTCACAAGACTAGTTTGATAGCATGCTGTGATAAAATGGCAGTTTTGTAATAATTCCAGGAGGGAAGGTGACACACACATACACAGTATAAACAAGGTAATGGGACAATGAATACTGTAATCACACAGGCTGTGGTACAAACTTTTCAGACATATTATTAAAGGTCACATTTATTCCTTTCATCAGTTCACCTACTTCAGTAATAAAAATTCACATCTCAGCAGGAGTTCATGGACATGTGTTTGTGTGAGTGCACATTTAGTCTAACATAATTTAGTTATCAGTTACCATTCATTCAGCATTATATACACAACAAGAATATCCACTCATGCATGTCACGTTGGCATGTTGATCATCGGCCACCTCCATTGGCTGCTCCACCGCCAGCCCCACCTCCAGACTGGTCTTGTGCACCGGACATCATGAGGAAGAGGACAAGGGGAACAATGTACATCCACTACAGAGCGAAGGAGAAAGAAAGAGAGAGAGAGAAAGAGAGAGGTGGAAAAGTAAACAGACAAAAAAGTGTCAGGGGAACAGACAAATTAAATTTGGTTGAGAAAAAAAAAGTTTGAAAAAACAAGGGGGAAGAAAAGTGAGGATGAGATTAGCTAGTTTGTCATCAGGTGTGCTTCAGTGCAATGCCTTAGTGTTATCCTGGTTAGATCAGGTTGCACCAAAAAAAGACAGACAGACAGACAGAAAAACCTAGAGACTTCTTTTGCCACAACAGCGGGTCAATACTGCCAATCAAAGGTGATCCCAGCCTCCTCTGGGCTCGCCAAGTTGTTGACATAACCAATCAAAACCCAAAAACCCTTTCAAATGTCCAATCATCCAGCCTGATCTACTAGCGTGTGCATCAAACCTGAAATGTAACAAGAGAGTCACATACCTGGAAAGGACAAAGACATACCGCAGTGCTGTGGCTCTCTTGTACACACACCACCAACTGAGGAAGCAAGTCAAGCTGTCCACAATAAAAAAATGTTTTCCACACATGGTTCTTACTGTCCCATACCAAAAATACTCTGTACAAATGTCAAATTTCCCTATACATTTTTTCTTTGTGGCAAATTAGCTTGTGTTAAGCTCATCAGCTATGTAAAGCTGCACAGTGGTATGTTTGGATTTGCACTGACTATTATCAGTCTACACTGAATACAAGAAAAACAATCTAAACATTCCTTCCTTAGTATGAATAGACAGTAAAATGTCAATGGTTGGCTCCATTGTCTTGAAATATTTTCTAATGACCAAAGTCAATTATAGGCTCAGTTGGCATAGTTCCTCTTGGTGGCTTCAGGCTGACACCTGGGATGACACATGGGCACCTCCCCAGTCAGTGCTACTCTCAGCCCGTCTGAAAGGGGGCTTAGTGGGGTGAAGGCTCTACGCCGGGTGTCACTGATTGGGGATTAGATGCAGCATGGTCGCTAATGGCACCATTAACTGATTGGTGATTCCCACAACAAACAGAACGCCTCCCCCTTGGTCCCTCTCACAGCCCCTCCAAACAGAGAAGGAGAGAGTGAGAGAGGGAGAGAGAGAGAGAACGAGAGAGACATAGCAAGGGAAAAGGAGTGAAAGACAGAGACATTAAAAGAATGCTGGGTCAAACTGTGATGCAAGTCAAGAGTGTCACATGTCTGTGCTTACATGACATTTTACTGACCCTACACTTATATACATGATTTGTTCCCAAACTTCCTGCATGACAGTATGACCCGGGAGAATAGGAAATCTAACAGACCACAATAAGACAAGCAAAGCAGGGCAAACAACATCAGTTCTGATTATTCATCCACTCTAAAGCACACAATCTCTCTTTCTCGCTCTCACATGCACTCAAACACACAGACTGGGTGAGAATGGTTGCAGTGGCACGTGGACATCTGTGAGCGTGACGGACACACAGAGAGAGAGAGAGAGTGAGGAGGAACTGGAGTGAGCCAAGGTGAGACCAGTACTTGAAATGAATGGGAATCAGCTCTGCTGTCTTTCGCCCCCTGCTGGGGCCTGTGCCGAACTGGTGGCCATGAGGAACACTGCGCCGCCCAGAATCAAATACCACTGGAAACACAGCACAGACCGGCAGTCAACACGAAGCACAGCACACGGCACAGACAGAGCTGTCAGTCAGCTGACACAGTCTACCACAGACACAACACGCTACAACACAGACGCAAGGGAAGAAAAAACACAGTCAAGAGATGCAGCACTGCATACAGTTACACACAAAATACTATCCCAATATGGAGAACAGAGCCTACAGATTGTGGGGGTACATGGAAAAGAGACAGTGTGCCTCAAACAGGAGACAGGTGTCAAACTTAGACAGCACACACGCAGGACAGAAAAGGGTGGAACGAAACACAGTGAAAGAAAGTGGCTAAATAAACTCATATATGTCACAGTCGGAAAAACACTGGAGTCAGAGATGACAGACAGGTACAAAGTGATGACCACACATGGAAAGGGTTGTACAATAACACAGTCAACAAGAACACTACTCAACACAAGCCAACACTCCAACTGGATGATGGAAGAGATGAAGACCAATTCACTCTATTAAACAATTGTGCAGAATTGTGCTTATAATTCTTCTAAAATTAAATAAACAAAATATTACAAAACAGATTTGGTTTCCATTCAATTAGTAAACTCATTTTGCTGTTAAAATCCCAGCTCATTTGCAATGATTAAATATAAATATAATGCTTTCATTAAGTCTTGGACAGCTGCACAATATAATGATATTGGTAATGCATGTCAACAATGTAAACTTTGTAACTGAAGCGCATGCACACTTACATATTTGGCAAAGAAGGACTTCTGCTCTTGTGGATTTTTGACTTTCTTCTCCATTTCCTGCTCCATTCGTTCAATAAACAGAGCAGTCTCTGGCCTGAGACAGAGTTAAAGGGGTTAGTGTCAGGCCAAGATGACTAATACTAAGAAATATGCACTAACTACTGCAATCATTGCATTTTCCAAAGACCAGGCTGGGAGTGTGAGCATGTCTATTTTTCTTAGCCCCTGCATTCTCCCATCTGTATCATTGTCAATACTGACACATTCAAATGTAAGCTTGTCAGTTACTTAAAGGTGTACTCTTATGTTACAGACAAATACTCATGGCCTACATACATGAATTGTCCCTACAGTCTATAGGTGTCAAGCAATGGGCTGACTTACGATGGTGCACTGACAGGAGCCACGACAGTCAGTGTGGTGTTAAAAGACTCCAGATCAACTTCGTCCTCCACCTCAACTCCTCGACAAGCCCCAGGTAAGGTCACTATGGAAATGCCTATGAGGTAGCCAGTGACATCAGTGTTGAGAGTGATGACATCACTCAGGTGTGACTCCACCATAGCACACTGAAAAAGGAAGAAACAAATGTTCTCATACCATCATGAAAAGGGCATTAAAACATAAGAATGGCAGAGGTCGTTTCAGATAGGCGCTGCGTATCATGTTTGTTGCTGTCTGAGAGAAAACATACCGCTTTCACAAAAGCTGTGAGGTAGCCATTTGACTGCTTTTCCGTCTGCCTTTCTGCTTGTAAAGAGACACGGGGAACGCGGATTCTGTAGAGGCCATCTACAGCAGCAACTTCCTACACCACAGAAAGAAAGGGTTGTATACTATGATGTACGTTCTACCTCTAGAGCAGATTCCCTCATACATAGCTCATATATTCTGTTTTTCCTCAAAATGGCAGAAATATGCATAAAACACTTCAAACAAAACATACAGTGTCCTTTGACTAGTAATCCATCGTTCTCTCACCTTCAGTGTGTTCCTATCCTCTTCTGAAAGCTGAGTCTGAGAGATGGTGACGCCAGGCTCTCTCCCTGCTCGCAACTCCAGTGAGCCACGCCGCCGAAACCTTGGTACATCATCTGAAAGAGAGAACCAGACTCGTATCAATGGAACACAATGATAATTTGACATTTATAGATTCGTCCATCTCGATACTTAGTCCTGCTCAAAATGTCTTCGCCAGACTCACCTATTTCGAAGGAGTGTTCGAGGGGTACAGAGAAATCCGTGTCCAAGGTATCACTTGGCTGTAGGAAAATGCATATTGGCATAACGTTACTTCCAGGGTTCATTCAAGGATATGCAAGCAAGAGAAACTAGATACAAGAGGTAACATGCCCCACACACCAGTGACCAACACAAATGGCAATTTTGACAAGCTAGCATTTGACATTGTCAGAATTTGCGTCCACAGTTAACCCTGAACGTTTCATAATTTGAAATGAAACAGTTATATGTCACAGAAAGTTAAAGTCAATTCAAAATCGCTGCACAACAGAATGCCCTGTGATTAATGTTTGTTAAATGTCACTGCTTGTGTGGTTAGCAGAGTCGCTAACGTTAGCTAGGACTCGGCAAGTTAGCTAACGCTATATGCATGCCAGCTATGCTATCCAACTTGCTGTGCAAGACAAATGTCGTTCCGACCATAGAATCGAATTCGTATCATAACTTACTCTTCTACCGAGATTGCAGTTTGCGACTTCTGTCCAAAATAGCAAAGTAATTGTTAACAGAATCGACAGCCAAACATATGGGGATCTCGACGAAGCCATTTTGTTTGTCGGAGTGCAGGAAGAAGAACTCAAGTAGTTTACAAAAACTACTGTAGAGGAAATAGAACTACAATTTTACGTATACGTGACGTAGGTAATTGCAAACATCTTCATCTGACTGGTAGATTGATTTTGTCAGAGGAGCATTTAGGGTTAATGCAATGGCTAGTCCTATTTATGAAACACATTGCTAGGCCACTCACACAAGCTGGTTTAGTCGCTATGCG
The DNA here is from genome assembly GCA_027481765.1 of Tenualosa thibaudeaui. Taxonomy (NCBI): domain Eukaryota; kingdom Metazoa; phylum Chordata; class Actinopteri; order Clupeiformes; family Clupeidae; genus Tenualosa; species Tenualosa thibaudeaui. Next base: position 905,429 of record JAIFZK010000016.1, read on the forward strand.
CTAAGAATGGAAATTGATCATTTGAGACAGTAGGCTTAGATTTCAAACATAAGTAGCCTGTTACAGGTGAGTAGGCCTAGATAGTATAGCTAGATGTATAGCTGTCTTTTATTTACTTGACAGGGCCTATTGTTTTAGAGTTGGGGACTGTACTAAATATTAATTTACATTTGAAATACATGGAAAATGTGTCAAAAAGCAAACCTCTTTTGCACGAACTAGGCGTAGCCTATCCTATGGTATTTGGGACTGGGGTCAGTATGTTAAATTAACAAATGGATTTTTTTTGATCATCTCAATAGGCCTCATTGTTAATAACCTTTGATCCATAGGCGTAGCAGTACATTGGGTTTCTGCAGGGTCTCTCTAGTAGGCAAATGGGTTGGTCCCCCACCAGATGGCAATGTTTTTGAACAGAAATACCAACATTGCAAATTACCCTGTGTTCTTTGAACTTTGCTTCCATTTATAAAGTTACGTTTTTTACTAATTACAGCCTAAGAGACATTAGGCATTCTAGCTGTACGTTTTCCAGGTAGTCTGATGAAATTTCACCCTATGCTTTCAAGAACATCTCCCATTAGATTAACTTGATAGATTTACAGTCAGCTCCATAATATTATGAAACTATTTTGGCCAATCAATTCAGAACTCTGTCAGCTGTCAGCTGTTATTTTATTTTTAATGTAGTGGATAGTTTCCAGGTCTTCATAAGATAAGACTTTTTAAATAAAAGTAATGTTTGAAGAACACATTTATCATTTCAAATAAAATCATTAATAATATCTCTAACAAGATATATATATTTGTGCTGTCAGTGTTAACAGGTTAATGCACGTGGTTAATGTAAAAATTGTTATTTCTTTTTTTTTTTCTGCAAAATAATCATGCAGACACATACGCCACACTATCCGCCATCGCCCCACCTCATTTACACACACCGCAAGGGCTGTGATTGGCCGAGGTCGTCCACTCGCTTTGTTTTTTTTTGCCAGTATGTTTCAACAGTTATGAGAAATTTGCTTGTTAACAGAACATAAACTGACTGCCCAGAAATCTTGTAAATAGTTCTGATATATTTTTGTAGCAACAATGAGGTTGTTGAAATATGCAGTGTCTTTTAACAGTAATGTTAAAAAAATAAAAGCATGACAAAGAAATTCGCTAGACTTGACTGCATGGTTGAAGGGTAGATAGGTCCACTCAAAACATTTTAGTGAGTTGTGCTATGCTAACATGGACACACTCAATGCAGAACCATAACAGGAAAATGCTTAGATTTGAAGCAAGGGTGAGTGTGCAGAACTTGTGCATCTAAGATGCGTGTGTGTGTGTGGATGGGTGGGTGGTTGGGGGTGTTAAAAAATCATGTAGTCTGTTACCCCTGGGCACCCCTGTCATAGACAGCCTACACACTTTCATGTTGGGTATGTAGGAAACCAAGGAATGCCACTTTGTTGAAGCCTCCGCTAACCAGGGGCATGTGTGACATTCTTTCTTTACAAAAAAATAAAGGGGAATTCTGGAATTTTAAATATGTGATTAATTGAGATTAATCATGATTAATTTAAATTTTCTATTGTGATTAAGATTAGTTTTTAAGCAATTGACAGAACTAATATACATATATACACACACTCATATACATGCTGTATACCTTCCAAATCAGGAAGTATAAGCCTGCTTTGGTTGATGCTGAAGGTTTAGATCCAAGTTACTGCAAAGTCAGTGAATCACAATTAAGACAGATTGGTTGCTAGAAAATCTATCTAGGGCAACCAAAACCGTCAGAGACATATTGACATATTAAGTGGATATGATGCATGATATGATGGATATGAAAAAAAGTAATGCAACATTTGACCAGTAGATGGTGGTATAATAAAGGAGTAAGGTAACATCTTGGAAAACCACTCTGCTGACGAGAGAAAAAATTAAAACCACTCTGTGGGTACAAGAGACTCCATACTAGGCCTTCTTCAAGGTGCATGGAGGCATGGGTATAGCTTAGAAGCATATTTGCCTTTGTAATGTGTGTGTCCTCTCTACATGGAGTTGGAGCACATTTTCTGTGATAGTAATATCCATCAGCTTTCCTTTGTAGGCCTACAGGCAAGCATATATGCCATTGCTCATGTCAATGCCACTGTGCCAATACCTTACCCATTTAGTGCTTCAAAGCTGTAGTCGGCATCATCAGTGGGTATAGATGCATCTGAAATGAAGGTTAACACGTTGGCACTACATGACTTGTGGCTTTAATGTCAAAATCCTCCACAGAAGGACATTTCAGCCTTTTACAAAAACAGACTGACGTGTCAGCACTCAAAGACACGTTTGTATTAAGAATGGAAACATGGGTTCATAGGTCATGGGCTCTGAGCATCAGCTCTGTCTTTGTGGCTTTGCTGGCAGCCAGTTAGCCCTTGGTTTCATCATCTGCCCTCTGTCCTTCTACCCTGCTGGCCTGTACACATTTGATCTCCTCCTCTCCTCTCGTGCATGGCTGGATATCTCATGTCTTATTGCTTTCTTTAGACTCACTGCCCATTCTTCTCTCCACGAAGCAGCAAAGCTCTTCTAATACACATGTATGTACTCTCTCATTGTTAGATCCTTATCATAGCTACCCCCACATCTCTCTCTCCCTGTCACACATACACACACACACACACACACTCATTATCCACCTAATACATGCGCACACACACACACACAGGTCCTTTCTTGCCATCTGAATCTCAAGTTGCATACACTATAAATAGCACAGTCCTCGATCTCTGTCCGTCTCTCTGTCTTAAGTTCTCTTGGCCAAATTGAAGTTCAAAAGATTGTTTATTGGCATGGCAAGGTTACGTGTGCAGTGTCCAGACTCAAACTCTCAGGAGCAGTAACAGGGGCATGGCTCACACGGTCTGATTTGAACCGATACACAGTCAAGGACACATCTGGGTGTAGGACATGCATTAAAATAAAGTACACTTGGAGCTCCCACTGTTTTCTGTGCAGTTGAACTACACAGTGGATATGCCAGCTGTCATAGGGTTTTGATAGTAGTCAACAGCGTGCTTCTTCCATCACAAAAAGAGTAAAAGTGATTATTTTAACATGTCATCACGTGGTATTTCTAGAGAGCAGATGCAATGGCTGTGAAGATCTTTTAGAAATTAGGGGTCAGAGGTCAAATATCTCAGTTACTGAGACAGAATTGACCTGCAACCTGTAAGTCTCATTCCAGAGAGATGGAGGACATGGACACCACCAATTGATTTCATAGTTGATTACTGAGTCCAACTTCACTCTATTGTCTGTTTGACTTAAGACAAAACAGTTTTGCCACCAGAACCAGAGCTTGGAGTCTAAGTCCGGGAAATCCGGTCTAACACTTTTGGGGAGGGGAAAAATGACTTCACCTCCCATGGAACATGTGTAACTTGATTAAGTGGTAGGACAAAAGGATCAAAAGCTCTCCTGTTCAATCACACCAAAGTCAAGGGCTTGGTGCACGTTTGGAAAGGCCCTTCTTCCAAGCCCCCTATATTAAATCAGATGCATCTTAAAGGGACAAGCATCCCATAGGTGCACAATACAGTCTTCCAATGCCTGTCAATCAGCACGTCAATCAGTGTGTCAGTCAATTAGTTAATGTCCAAGCTCTTGGCCTAACAAGCTGCCCAATTAGCAGGTTTATCCACAGGTCACACTCTTCGTTATGGTATTACAGTCCTATTGCCTCTCCTCTTCTTCTCTCTCACTCCTTTACCCACCCTCTGCTTTCTTTGCTCTTCACCAAGTGTTCTGTCTTTCATTTCAGAACTTGGATTCCCGCAAGGTTTCAAGTGACGCTCATTTTGTCACCCTTCCACTGTCTCTCCATCTCCCTCCCTTCCTCCCTCCCTCCCCCCACTTAGACTCTCTCAGAGGGTGGGTAGGGAACTTAAGTGGTGGTGGTGGTGGTGGGGGCGTGGGGGTTGATGGGGGGTAAAAAGGCATAAAGGAGAGAAAGCGGACAGACTCCCGGACAAAGACAGTCGAGTGCTGGGCGGTAGAGTGAAGGAAGTGACAAACGAACAAACTAAGCCATGCCGGAGCCAAAGAAGCCAGGTGAGCATCTCTTACATCATTCTCACTGACCTATTCACCTGCTTCAGTCAAAGGGATTGTAATGTAATGTATAATATTTTTTTTTGTTTACATTTGTTCTCATAATGCACTGATATAAATTCTTTAATTTAATGGGAGGGCACTGATCATGAGAAAAAGTGATAAACATTTTATTTCAAAAACCTTTCAGTGTGGACATGTATGTTTGGTTATGCTTTCTCATGTAAACCTTAGACCCTTCTGGTTTTAACAAAGGTATTTCACATGCAGGTCTTATGTTTTTTTGTCATATGGCATTTTTTTAACTGCTTGGAGTCTTTGGGTCATTGAGTGACCAATAGGGTTCTAGTCAGTAATCAGCAACACTTCAGCCTTGTTTTTTGGCTAAGTTGTGGGTGTATGAATGAACTTCTGGCTCTGAAAGATTGCTGTCTGTCAACTCTCTCTGAACCCCTGCCAATCAGTGACAGGAATGGAAATATATGTAGGAAGTACCTTCAGACACAGGATACAAAAGTAATACTTTCTTAGGCAAACATACCTACAGCCATCTTCTCCATGTGCACACACATTCTCTCTCACATACACACACATATGCATGCACTCTCTCTCTCTCTTTCTCTCTCACGCGCACACACACGCAGCGCGTACACACGCACGTGCACACACACAGATAGAGACATGAGAGCGAGTATCTAATGCTTGCAGGCATCACTTTTAATAGTTTGAAGTTAAGACCTCAGCAAATGTTTATAAATGGTTGTCATACATACAGATTGAGAAATTGAAGAGCTCTGGGCACTGTAATGTTTGTGCGGTCTGACTGGGAGATATAAAATACAGCCATCTTCTTTACAGTGGTGACCTTCTGGCACTATAAATCTACGGGTGGCGTGAAATCGGAGAGAGATTGACTTAAAGAGCGAGCGAGACAGTGGGACATCAGAGATGAGTGAGGGCTGGCATGAGGGGGAGGATGGCATAAGGAAGGGGTGGTGAGAGCAGAGCTGAGACTTTTCACGGGTTGGGATGGGGAAGGGGTGAGAGAGCTGAGTGGTGATGGGAGGCTGTGCCAACGAGACAGTGAGAAGCTGGCACTTTTCGTTCCCTTATCACCTCTGAGTCTCTCTCACTTTCTCTCTATCATTTCCCTTCTCTCTCTCTCTGGTGGCTCTCTTCACTCACCCTACACATCAGCACATATAGTGATACTGCCACTTTATTGAATAGTGCTAAACCACATTTCACTGATGTGAATCAACACATTGTGTTCTGCTTATACCACTGCTGAATCTAATTTCCTATTGTGATGTTCTATTTAAAATGTGCATTACTGATTATTTCTGATAACTGCACACCTATGAAGTAGGTCCACTTTTCTGGCCATTCCACTTGTATATCAATTTGCCCAACTCACTGTAAAGCTTAAATGAACTGTCACATTAACACAGAGTTACGATTTAGTTGTCTGGCTGACACTGACTGCACAGCAACATTATAATTTGTGACCAAGATGTTTTTTTAAGACTGTTATGCTGCATTTGGGAGAATGGGAAACGGTTATTCTACAAAAGAGAAGACGGAATAGAATCCTTGAGAGTGATGATTGACAATGACAGATTGAACTAACAACCTGCTTTTGATCATACCAACCATCCATTTAGTAATGGCAGTCTGAATGAGTCCATGTGTGGCGGACAGGAGTAATTCCGCAAACAAGTCTGTTTTACCTATCAAAACGTAAATTGTTAGCAAAACTACATAGCGCAGATGTGGCAACAGAGGTTTAAGCGGGATAATGTAATCCATAGCGTGCGTATATAATATGCTCAACTTTGTTTAGTGGCCTTATTACCACTTCTGGCGCCGTGTCATTCATTACCCCATACTTAGAAGCATTCATCCAACAAGCTCTTGCTTATGCAGACACAGGATGAAGAAATATTCCACACATTTTATCTTCAGTTAGAGCAGAGATGTTTGCATTTTTGTGTAAGATTCAACATTTGTGAAATATATTTTGGTAAATGATCAATAATAAAGTACATCATACATATCAGGAATAGAATAAAAAATACTATTAACAGAAACAGTAAACAGAAAAGTCAGCAAACCAAAATAAAATGGGCAAACTAAATTTTGTTTTGAGACGATATTGAGAAATAAAGACATTTTTGGGAGGAAGACCCCTTGTATGTTCTTTCATTGTGTCATAGCTTGAATGTTATCCTCTTTTGTAAGTCACTTTGGATAAAAGCGTCTGCTAAATGCCTAAATGTAATGTAAATGTAAATGAGATCTAGGGGTAGAGTAAGGTCTTGACTTTGACTGGTAACAAGTGTAATGGAGTAATGTGCCCTCATTTCTTGTTTCCAGTTAGCAGTTTGACAGCTGCATTTTGAACTAGTTATAGTGGAGTTTAGTGGACTACCCTTCACCACACTGCTGTCAAAGAGGAGTCGAGGTAAACCCTAAGATTTTTAACTACACTGGGAAAACCGGTTTTCGGCCAATGTTATCGACTGTTTTCACACAGACGTCCACTTTTTCAGGTTATCTTTAATTTGACACTTTGTTTGCTGTGACCTGCAAGAAGAATGGTGTATAATACAAAACACCAAGTCGCTTCGGAAAATGCTCATAATTCTGATCAGTATTCGGCCGGGTAAAGTGAAAATGGCACTGCTCAGTAAGTTAAGACAGCTGCCAAGTTTGATTCAGCATAAACTTGACAAAAGGCAACCAAATTAACAGTACTGGAAGTCTTTGATCCAGTTGAGTCAGATTCCATACTAAACTAAACTTGTCAAAATGTTAGTGGTGCCATAGCAACAATGTCTAGTAAAAAGTGCCCAGAGCTAATATTTTATAATTTTGGGTAAAACCAACTGTTTAGCAAAACACAAACAATCGATGTCCTAAATCTTACTCAGTCATCCCCTAGCTTTGAAAAAAGGGAGCGGCTGAATACTGTACACCACCGAAGACCGGTTTTCTAAGGATACAGTGTGGAATTGTGTAGACAAGGGGAACCCCAAAGGTAATTCATTCAGTTTTATTTCCAAGAAGATTATTCTAATATTATTGTTAATTAATGTTAATTAATGTTATTTCTTGACATCCATCTTTCCGTGTCATTAAAACATTCAAACAGGTCTGTCATTGAGCAATAGCACTATTAGGGTAGAATTGAGTATCATCTGCATAGCAGTGATATTGAACATATTATTTTTTAATGATGGAGCCAAGGGGGAGTATGCACTATGAAAACAAAAGAGGGCCTTATATTGATCCTTGAGGGATACCACACTTAATGGGAGAGGAGGAGGAACTGCTCCCAGTTCTAACTGTAAAAATTCTAACACTCAAATAAGAGATGAACTAATTTAATACTTGGTCCTGAAGACCAACCTTATCCAACAGCATGAGGTGAACGATGGTGTCAAAAGCTGCACTAAGATCACGCAGGACTCTTCAACTGAGAGAAGAAGGTCATTATGAACATGTAGGGCAGATTCAGTACTATGTAGCTATCTAAAGCCAGATTGTAGGTCACCTAGGAGAGGACAACCAAAACAGTTCAACATCACACATTGCCTCTCTGATGACATGGGGAAGACGTAGTGATCTACTGATAGCTGCCATCTTTGCCACCTAAATTAATAATCCTACAATTTAATTTCATTTCATTTCATGGTAATTCTTCTCTCATATTCTTATCTATTATTCTTATATATGTCATGTTGAGTTCATGACTTCACACCACTCGTCAGTGATTCTTCTTATACAACACATGACATCACATCACACATATCGGATCACACACCCAGATACAGAAGAACTACCTCAGACATTCCCTACACACAAGCCCCACAAACAGACTCTCTCTCTCTCTCTCTCTCTCTCTCACACACACACACACACACACACAAGGCATTCCCTTTCACATACACTCTTCACACTCACTCACTCACTCACTCAAACACACACACATGCACTCACACACCTACCCCTCTCCTAACCCCCATCCTACTGCCTCAGTGCTCTTTATGCCCCCTCTCTCCATCCTATCTCATATGACACTCCTTTCTCCCTGTATTTAGCGCTAGCCTCCCGTGATTAAGTCTGTCTGCCTCTCTGGGGATGGCTGTAGCTCACAGAAAGCACGCCTCCTTAATAAACAGCATCAAGAATAGGATCCCTGGCTCAACTTAGAGGATGGAGTGAGCATTATAATAGACAAGACCAGGCAGCAAGCAGCGTTACTGATGTTACACTGACAAGAAGCTGAATTTAGGCTTTACAGCATGAATGGCCCCCTCTAGGTCGTCTGGTGTCACAGATGGAGAATTTCCCCTCGCTTTTTAGGCCAGTTTTGTTGTTTGGGTGGACGAGGAGCACTAAACCACAGGGCTGTTTGGATGGAATGCCAAACCATTGGGGTGGCATTTAAATGGTAGCCATGGCTGCCAGAATTGGAGGGGTTGAAGGAGGGTGGCTGATTAAAAGATCAGATGTGATTACAGCAGTGGGGATCTCTCTGGGTCTTATTCCAGTTTTCCATTACTTGCCTCTGGTCTATTCAGGGAGTTATTTCAACTAAAATGTCAAATGGCTGTGAACACAGAACATGGAGTTGTTTACAAAGAGAGATGCAGCTTTTGAAACTGGAGGAGTGGGGGGGGGGGGGGGGCGGGTACATTATTATTTAGACACAAATGTATTTATTGTATTCACCTAGCAGACCCTTTATGATACTTTGGTAACCTGAGATAACTGAGCGAGCCATCACCTTTAGAGCCAAGCAGAGATGACAAGAGATGACCTTGCCCTCACCTATGCACTGACAACAACAACTTATCTATAGATACATGTGTATCACTTTTCAAGGAGGCCCCATCATCAGTCAGTTTCTGTTGATGTCCTGCTTAGGCAAGGTGGCACACACTCAGCTAAGTGACTCAGACGGGGTGTGGACCTCACTGAAGTTGTGGGTATAGGACTGGAACTCACTCATTTTACTGTATCATCACCCTTGCAACACCATAAACCTGCCTGGTGGTGAAAGACTGGGTAATTATGGACACAAACACACACACACACATACGCAAAAGGCATTTTACAATCCACACACATTAGGTTAGTGAGTTCCCCTTTTCACTGTATAGCAATTTGGGTGTCTTGAAAAGGACTATAGAAATGTAAGTAGTTATAGTATAGTATAACACTTTATACCATTAGCCAACTCATTTGATTTTCCATAAATTCCGCTTGTCTTGGTGTCTAAAAATTACTCCCTGACCTAGGCTATCTCAGTTATTGCGGTTAACCCCAGATATCCTTGGATGGGATAATGACCCAAACTCAGCTGCTCTAAACAGGCAGCCTTGTGGAAGATGAAGACTAGAGTCTCATGACCCCTGAGTGTGTTGGTAACATTACCTCACAACAACTCCTTCATCATGCCCCCTCTGGCATGCATCATTGCCTTTGATGAATGGCAAACAGATGTATAATCGCTAGACTGTACCCAAGAAACTCTATTAGTGAACTTCCGCTTAAGACCTCTTGGCTTTTAATTAAGCTATTATAAACATGTTATAAGTATTGTTTCAACCGCAGAGATTATTTCCTGATGCTTCCTGAGGCTGAGCAATTCATTGTGTGCTTAGGAGCTTTAGAGCAGAGATTTTCTGCATCCCAAGCTTAATAAGCTATTCCGATAACGCTTCATGTTATTTGCCAAACAGCAACTGTGTGTGCACCAGTAGAGGGACTAAAATGTAATCCTTTTGATTTACCATCACTGAAACAGGTTGCTCCAGCCAAAGACGGTGTCATTTTGGTGTTGTGTCTATATGTATGAACGCATTGAGTGAGGTGTTGAGTGAAGCTGACTAACCACTGGTGCACACAGTCATAATTCTTCTCCTATTACAACTTGAAACTATGTTGTGATATTTTGGCACCTGCTTTTTTCCAGTCTATAAATTCATTACCCTCTTCGTCTTTTATTGGATACACAAGATTATTAAAGTACACCAAACAGCTATATGTTTCTGCATTTCTCCTGTTAGATATACACTGCTGTGCAGGACTGCACTGTAACTGCTAAATGAATGTCATATCTCCAGCAACAGCCATAAACAATTCAACAACAAAATATATTGATTGTAAGCATAAAATAGGACAGCAGCTGTAACTACATCACCACTTGAAATAGCAAAGAACTAACTTGAAGCACTGAAGTCAGCCATGAAGCGATACATCTTGAGCCGGAGCAACTCTGATCCTTCCTTATTTGAAAATTTCAGTACTGCTTCAACAACATATGACAGAACTGAAGCTATAATGAAACTAAATTACTCTGTTTGAAAGATACACACGATAACTCTAGGTTGCTATCCCACTATGTTCCTAAATAATATTCTAACCTATAAAATGCTTCAACCAGATTCATTAATCATGTTGTCGAACGGCTGGTCAACTGATTATTGTGACTGGGTGAGAGGCAGCTTAAGTGTACCCTTACACTGCCAAACACTCCCCCTATCACCCCTATAAAAACTCTGAAACCCCATCAGGCCACAGTGGCCAGGGGAACATGGCTAAGGGCCAAATGCCAGCGATGCCACCCATCTTCACCCACAGGCTCAGCATTAAATATAGCCGCAATGGGCGAGCAACTGATGTTAATATTTGGCCTGTTTCATCATTGCATTTCCTTTAATGTTGATAGGAAAGAGCTCTGTCAACAGTGTGTGTGGTAAGGTTGTGTGTGTGTGTGTGTGTGTGTGTGTGTGTGTGTGTGTGTGTGTGTGTGTGTCTGTGTATGTGTATGTGTATGTGTGTGTGTGTGTGTGTCTGTGTATGTGTGTGTGTGTGTGTGTGTGTGTGTGTGTGTGTGTGTGTGTGTCTGTCTGTCTGTCTGCAAGTGATATCAAGACATTATTACTGCTATTGCTGCAAAGGGAGTTTTGAGTTCCTCTCTTTGTAAAATTCTGCACACTGTTTTCTCAACATTTTTTTTACATAGCCAGATGTACAATAGTATTCATGAATCATAAGAGAAAACATGCTGAAATAAAAACAGCTACTGACCTGGAAAACATACACTGAGAGACAAGTGAGACATCACTTTTTTGTCTGAACTTAAATCTTAAATCAGAATTTTGTATGTAGAGATTTAATTTGTCATCTTTAGTCCCCACAGCCAAGCGTGTGAAGTAGTACAGTTGTCCAGTCTTGGACTTGCTAGACATTGGGAATGCATTGGGAGACCTCTTTGTTTGTCCTTTGTGTCTGGCGCATGTGTCGTACAGTAGATTATTTGTCACCCAACTGAACGTGCCTGTTGTCAGTGTGGCATGGTGCACCAGAGAACATTAACAAACTATAGTGTTTGTAAACATGTAAAGTCATGGGTACAGTGGACAGGGGCCTCTTCTGTCCCCCCGTTAACACATGGAGAGCCGCTGTCCTGTCATAGTCTAGGGTTATCTGAAATGTCTTCTAGTCACAAATTAGTGTGTCTTTGGCTCAAACCTAATCATATCATAGATAACATCGGTGTATGTATAGCAGGGGTGGGATGCTGCCTGGAATTGGTGGGAATGGCTAGGCAGCTCTCTCTTTGATGTTTAAGTCGGTTAGCCGAGAGCCACGCATGCTGCGATGATTAGCTCCATGCAAGACAGAGCCACTGATGGAGAGTTTGAGGGGAGCCAAGGGGGTAGATGTCAGGGGGGATTACCTAAGTGAACATTCCTCAACATTCCATAGAGGTTACCCGGTGAAAATAAGTGAGAGAGAAAACGAGAGAGACACAGCAAGTGTGTGTGTTTGTGTGTGTGTGTGTGTGTGTGTGTGTGTACAGCTGAGGGCCAGTTTGAACTCCTCAGCAAATTTGAGGAAAGGGCATGAGAAGTGAGGGCACATGCTGAACTCCATTAGAATGTGGCTGTGCCTTTAAAGCGGTCCCTTCTGTGCGACCTACTGAACCATGCTTTTACTGACATACAGTGATAATTATACTGATACTTTGCATTGTACTTCTTTAATTGCTCTTCCCTGAATGCAAATGGGGCTCTTAAAATAGCAAGATGACAGTCTCTTTTGGACTGTGACATTTATGCTATGACTATGGCTATTATGCCTGAGGCCTGATGTTAGTTCCCCAGTTCGGACTGAGCAAGGGGTGAATATGGGAAGAAGAAGATATAGAGATGAGACTGGGGATGAAGTGACTCATATATGGATGTATTTAGAGAGAAATGAATATGCAGTTAATGGTTTGGAAGCAGAAGAGAGTGATGGCTTGTCATTGAAACACCCTCACGTACACCCTCTTAATACCCACCTTCTCAGTAGTTACAGTGATCATCCGGAGTACTTCCAATTATAGCCTTGTTGTTTGTGTTCACTGGGTGCTGGCAGTAGGAAAGAGAACAAGAGAATATTGAGCAACATAGAATAGTGAACTGGCAGTTCAATTGAGCGGTCTACCTGCGGTCACCTGCATTTTGAGTCATACAAAAATTATTTGAAATGAATAATTGCCTTTTTAAAAATGTATATGTAAACACAAATATTTCTAGCCAATAAAATGCAAAAGGCTATCACATGTGCTAAAATCCATTACTGGTTGAATGTCTGGTGCGAAGATGCAGGGCTCTAAAACTTTCCACACATTGTGCATGCACAATAGTAGGCTTTGGTAAATGGTCCACCATTAATTATGCTTCAGTTTTTGAGGCATCTTAATTTCAAAGAAATGATGAAATATTTTGTCATAGTGTTTTTCCCCTCTCCATCATGTTGTCATGGGCACAACTACTATGAACCCTCAGGTCACCAGGAAGTTGTTAGTAAATTTACACTGTCTTGAGTTCAGCAGCCTAGTGACTTAACCTTGACATGACTTAAGTAGAGTTACGTCTCAAAAGCTCTGATTCCGTCTGTCAAATGCCTCGTCTGCAAGCCTAATTTAGCTGAAGGGTTAACTCATCAGTACTGCTGGCTCAGCCATAGAGGACATGAAAATTTCATGACAGTGTACCCAGAACATTGAAATTTGATGCTGTTTATTTCAGGCCTGGATTTGACTGTCTTGTGGTAGATTTCATTTCTGGAGCATGGGGGGTGGGGGTGCAGTTGCATTATTAACCATCTTCAAATTATTACTGGCTTTTGCATGAATGATTTAAACCTGTTCTGAATTTCACAGGAAAACTCTACAAGTGTTACAGCAGCAATCTAATTTTTTTGACGTGGTTTTAATGATCGCTTCCTCTTTGACTCAATCTCTGGAGTGTTTGTACGTTTACTTTACAACCCTCAGTGATCAGAAGTTGCTAGGAGTTTGCATAAACTATGGACAAGCTGTTTGCTATTCATACGATGAACAGACAATATTCTATGACCTCCTTGTCCGTATTCTTTGAGCATGTCACTGGCTACGGTGCATAGGAATGTATGAATTAAAATGAGAGCCTGGCAAGATTAAAGGAAAAGGATAGGCAACAGGAGGGTCAGGGTTAGATACACAGTGGGTTAGACCACTCTCTATTAGCCTTTAGCATTAGCACTAACATCCAGTAGGTCTGTAACACGTTCAGAATGACTTAACGGCATACTTACAGGTTTTGGTTTCCGTGGGTGACTGTGTACGTATTGTGTGTGTGTGCGCGCGCATTTGTGTGTAAGTGTGCGGTGAGTGTGTCCGTGCGTGTATTTATGACAGTGTGTGTTCTGGCTGGAAGAAGCAGAGGAGTCCCAGGCCCTCATGACAGAGCGAGTGCTGACAGGTTGTAACCAGAGAGTCCTTTGGGTGGAGTGGGATCAGAAGTATGAAATCCAAGGGCTAAGGGGTTAGAATGTGGTGGACAATCACCCACAGATTTCACCCCCTCCCACTCCTTTTTTTAATAGCTCAAGTCTAATTTGGAGACACATCTCCCGGGATTTACTCACTTTTCAGCAGTATTGCTGAATCAGTACTTTCTGAGGAAAATATTTTGACTTGGACATCAGATCCCTGCAAGCAAACGCGCCTAGATGGAGCCAGGGAGCCTGAGGATTTTTAATCCCTCATTTCATCATCTTTCATCATCAGACGTTGGACTACCTATGAGAGAGGTAGGCCAAGAATAAGAGGAAATGAAGGGATTTGTGGAAGAGGGAAGGAAAGAAGGGAAAGGTAGAAACAGCCTAAACGACAGAAAGGCTGTAGTTGCCATGGTGATCTCATTTTACTCTGTCCATATTACCTCTGTAACTGTAACCTCAGATCACCGATCTGAAACTGGCAATGCAAACTGGCCCAGAATGTGTGACCCTGATGTGAGACAACTAGGAATAGCTCTTTGATTTCTAATTCACCCATTCCTATTCGTCCCTTACAGATAATCTCATCACAAAAGCCATCTTCTTTGTCACATGAAGTTTCAAGTGTTTCAAGTGTCAACACTCCATAACTGTTGTTGTAATCCAGTGACCGACCCATTTCCTCCTCCTTATATGAGTGAGGATAATGGCTGGAGACCTGCGGGGCCATGGGCAGATGAGGCATTTACAACCTGGTGCATCTCATGGCCTCGCCACCTTGGGGACCTTGAGAGGTGCCAGGTCTAAACCCGCTGGCATTGAGATCCCCGTTAACAGAGTGTGGTCTGAAAGACAAACCTTATCAAAAATAGAGGCGTTGGACCTTGCAGTATGCCAGCATAGTACGCTGCCTTCCCCCCTGGGGTCAGACTTGCAACATGACCTGAAGCCCAAGGCCAAGTGTAGAAGGACTATATGCACTGGTGGAAGGAATCGTTGGACGTGGAGATGGAAGGAGGGAGGAAGAAAGGAAACAGAGAATGAGAGGCGGGGGGAGGGGGGAGGCGTAAGACAGATTCTGACACAAGGCAAATGGGGCAGTTCGAAGAGCTCAGCACGCAACCTGTTCACACTTCAAACCATTGGGTCCAGATCTGAGACTCCCTGTGGCACCTCTTCTCCACTGCAAAGCTGAAACCTGCACCCCTCTAATGACCCCAAGGAGAGAGTTACCATGTGGCTTTCAAATGTAGTCTATGGAGAGGATTGGCCCATATGAGAAATTGAGACTTACTGTTGAGAGTATGGCTTTCTCTGGGATCACGGCAGATGTCTTTAAGGATCCTTGGTTTTGTGTTTCCAATTCCATGAGCCACTGTGTCCAAGGCATACATACAAAGAAGGAGATTAATCTCTCCTATGTGTCTCTCAACTCTGACTAATCTTTGTTCCAGCTGCTTTGTGTCAGTGTCAGTGTTAATGTCTATCTAATTGTGTTTTGGACATTTGTTTATGTAGGTCTCCCAATGCTTTCAGCTGACTATTGACTATCAGAATAGCATCTCTGGTTTATCTCTGGTTTGTCATCTTCTTGTTCTGTCATGATCAGTGATGCCCAAGCGTCAGTCATTACATGCAACCAGCATGAAATATTACATGCACCTGTTGACACGCATTCCTATTTTTTTACCAGAAGAAAATCCTGAGGAGTTGGGTAAGGATTTCACATGGATTAAAATCTGGAATGGGAGTGATGTCACTTTCCACAGTCATGTGTGCTATGATATTCACCGTGTACGTGCACCAAAGAATGTACGCATTGGAACAATGATTCTTTTTTTCCGTCACCTCAGACTTTGCATGGACATGTATGTGACATGCACTTAGCCATGAAGTGTTGATAGGCTTGTGAATTAATCGTATTCATACTTTGGAAAATAAATTATTTGATGTGCATAATAGCATTATTTCTGCATTATGTGATACATTTGTTTGTGGGCCTGAATGTGTATCTGTATGTATCTATGCACACTTTTTGTATGTCTGTTCAGATAAATCCATTGTATGTTTGCATATGAAAAATTGTCTATTTGTGTCTGAATTAGGCCACTTCTAATTTTTTTCCAGTCTTTTATAAAAATTATGAGCAAAAACTTGCATAATGTCCTGACAATGTTTCTCTGGGTTTTTGCAGCCAAGAAAAGTAAAGAACCAGCGCCTCCTGCTGGTGAGTACACCCACACAAAACATACATTCAACACCAGTAACACATGGATGGTAGTGTAAGCAGCAGTCTTTACGGAAGCTTCCAGTTATGTAATAGAGTTGCCATGCCAACCAACTGATAAGGGCTCTTATAAACAATTTTTGACACAAGGTCTCCTATTTATACATTTCAACATTGTGAATGAAGCTTGGCGGTATTCCTTTCATGTTTATGGACTTAGTAGTTCACTTGTCATTATGTAAAATTTCAAACATTCATGTTATGACATTGTTATGGCCTTGTGGTGTAGCAAAACATAGAATGTCAACTAAAGTAATGGGATTCCTACCATGAAGAATGTCAGAAAATTGCCAGAAAATTCCATACATACAAGGTACTGAGCTGTCACACAACTGAAATAAATCATTATCTCTTGTTTTCCTTTTCTTTCACAGATAAACCAGAGGGTGAGTATTGTTGGTGGGATGTACACCTTTTCTATGCCCTCTGCTTTGCTTTCTCTGCTAACGCAAGCTGTGCGTTTTCATCTCTCAGAGAGTCCAGACGAAGATGATGGTAAGGTCACCAGACTGACTTGTCACAGACTTGTTACCCTCTGTGGAAACACGCTTGTCTGTTACTGTTGCCATGGTGCATGAATTCATACGTTCACTCTAATTCACTATACTTCTGTACCGTTTTCACAACTGTTTACATTAATGATCAATTATTTAGGTGTCACTCTGGATTTCAATTATCTGTTGTCATTTTCATATCAGCCACGATCGTAACATGTCTCCCCTCTTTCCATCAGTTGGTAATGGTTCATATTCTTTGTGTGTTTGTTTATGTTGGTTTGGGGGACACTTGACATCTGTCATTGTGTATACTACACTGGGCTTTCAAAAAGAGTGGACATGTCTTTTGATGGATTCCTAATTGTGAACTGATTTTACAGATAGAGATTACAAATTAATATACCTGGATTGTTGAGATGTGGGTCTAAAGCTACTAATGCTGATATAAGCTCACTAATCTCTGCCCATGCTGCGAGTCTGAAACATTTATAAACTACTTTCACAGTCATGCTTTGAAAGGAAGAAAAGGTGTTTTTCAACAATATAGGTGTTATCAAAATATTTCTTATGTTTTGACGCACAAGAAGTATGCATTATGACAGAATTTTCTAAATCCTGCATCAATGATACTTGATCCTTATGACTAAGATAAACACGATTTAACCAGTGAGGTGTGATATGATTTTTTTTTTTTTATGTGGGTAACAGCCATGATTGCTTTGTAATGACAGGTACCATCTATGTATTGTGACATTTTAATGTTGCGAACTACTTTATAGGTTGCACATATTCACAACAGTCTCCAAATGTCACTGCCAGATTGTTATGTAATTGGACATTTGCTGCCATAGCAACTCATGACCACATATCATGTCTGTCCTACTGTACTCTTGACATAATTGTATTTGTTTTAAGGTTCTGAGCTCAGCTAAGTTGTGGCCCTCTGAAAATACAATTCATTGAAAATTAATTAATAGTATACCTTAATCTAACCTTAAATAGTGTACCAAAATCAGACACATTGTGCTGCAGGTGTATGTATGTTTGTCACTGTTTTTTCCCTGGTTTGACAGATATGTGTTGCTGGTGTTATATTATCATATGTATGTGTATTTTTGTGTTATTTGTACACAGGTGTGTGTGTGTGTGTGTGTGTGTGTGTGTGTGTGTGTGTGTGTGTGTGTGTGTGTGTGTGTGCGTGGGTATGTGTGTGCATGGGTATGTGTGTGCATTCATGCATGTGAGCTTGGGAATGTGTGCGTATGTGACAGTGAATAAGCAAGTGGATGTGTAGCTTCAGTTTTCCAAAATTCAGTATTATTTTGGCTTGCTGTGTAACTGCTGCTCTCCTTCTATGCTGTCTAATCCTGCCATATTTACTGACAGCTGCCTCGCCTAATATAAATGGTAAGGGCATTTGTATACTCGCTACATACTGTCTCTGACATACAGTTTTATGAACGTAGCCGTAGAACGTAGAACGTAGAACGTGTTGTGCTCTAATTCTGATACTTTTACTGACAGAGGTCTTGCCTGGTGCAGTGGGTAAGTGTGTGTGTTTCTGTACATTTGAGAAGGACACAAGAAGGTTTTTTTTTTTAGTGTTTTAGGCCTAGTATTTTCGTATTAATACATTTCTGTATAATTTTGGCTTTCTGTATAACATACTATGCTCTCCCTCTACACTGCCTAATGCTGTCATGTTTACTGACAGAAGCCCAGTCTGTTCCAAATGGTAAGGGTATGTCTGCTTAAACATGTAGTCTCCACAGTGCTACTACAACACTGTCTATTTTGATGGAATGCAGTATTCTATCACTTTTTCTAAAACTGTCAGCCTTGCTATCTATAATTGCATTATTTGCACTGGCAGGGGTTGAACCCACTGTGGAGGGTAAGAGCTCTTCACATATAATTGCTTACATTTGTCTTTCTGTCCTACGTATGGATGTTTGTATAGTAACCACACTGTCAGCCTTCTTTGCCTGACACTTTTGCACAAATATGTTTTTACTCATGCCAACCTGCCATCTTGTATATATCTATATATATTTATCATTTGTGTGTATAAATGAATGTAAGTTTGTGTGTGTGTGTGTGTGTGTGTATTGCCTGTCTGTTGGTCTTGCTGATACTATAGCTGTATCACAGATAGCTTTTGTGCATGTACATGCTTGGATCTTTATATGCCATGAATTGCTTTGTCAATACATGTGCATTAGTAAATTCATTTGCATAGTTTCCCCAATGCCACAATAAAATACTGCACTGGGTGGCCCAATCCTGTCATTTCTATTAACAGAGACCCAGGCAGCTGTAGATGGTAAGCATGCATAATAATGCTTATTCAACTTACTCAAACTATCATTCATTTTTGGTTGTATGGGGAGATGGAGGGGAGGGGAGAGAGAGGGACACTCAGTGCTTTATGTATGGTTTGTGAAAATGAAGTAACAGTTTTGGTTGCTGTAACGTGCTTTGCTTTTCCTTCTAATCCTGTCATGTTTACTGACAGAAGCCCAGCCTGTCACAAATGGTAAGACATATTATTCCAGTTACAATATGGTTTGTCTATCCCCTGTATAGCACATTCTAGGCTGCTTTTGGGTCACTAACATTGCAGGAAGTAGTATTCAGCTTGTGTTTGACAAGAGAACATAGTAAACCATGAGGATTAATATTAGATCAGTGGGCATAGCCATCAGTCTAAATGCTACAGAACAGTGGCAGTAAACAGGCAATGTGTTTGCAGAATTCTCACCCCTGGTATTTGAAAATGCTGATTTAAACATGCGGGGATACGTTACCAGGGAGATCCTACATGACACGCTTCTCATCGTAATGAGAGGAGCTCAGGGTAAATGGTGCATGGTAGATTAATACCTGCCTTCATAGTTAGATTCATTTACACACTCAATCACTAATTCCCAAAATAACTTTGATCCTGGTTAGATCTAAAGGCTGGAGCTTAATATATTTTCCAGCATCATGCAAGTGGAAAGACACCTAGGATTCTGTTTCTAGAAAATGCTTTTATAAATCTGTCAGCTTTGCATTGTGTTTTCTATAATTCTGTCATCTCCACTGACAGAAGCCCAGCCTGCTGTAGAGGGTAAGCACCTCTTAATGCATAACCAATAAGTGTGTGTGTATGTGTGTGGCAGAGAGAGAGAGAGAGAGAGAGAGAACGTTGAGGTTTGTGGCACTGTTTGTATCTATAATTCTGCTATCTTTACTCACAGAGATTTTGCCTGCTGTAGAGGGTAAGAACATCTTAGTTCTTTACCCACAATGTGTGTGTGTATCTCTGTGTGTGAGCAAATCCTTTGTCTGAGTGTGTGGTTTCACTTGCTGGTGTTTTTGGTATTATTTGGATATGCTAATATGCTCTGCTCTCCCTCTATGCTGCCTAATACTGCCATGTTTACTGACAGAGGCCCTGCCTGTTACAAATGGTAAGGGTATGTCTGCTTAAACATGTAGACTTAAACATGTAGACTAAATAATGCATATGACCAGTAGTGTACTGCAAATAGTTATATGGAGATAGCAATGGTCATTTTTGGTTGTATCTATAATTCTGTCAACTCTATTGACAGAATCACAACCTGCTTTAAAAGGTAAGATCCTTTTAATGCGTAACCATTAAAGTGAAGCATTATTTTGGCTTGCTATATGACATGCTGTGCTTTCCCTCTTCACTTCTTAATCCCTGCTCTGTTTACCTGATAGAGGCCCAGCCAGTTACTAATGGTAAGGCCATTTCTGTCACACCAGACTTGATAGTTTATATATTCTATTTTGCACCTTTTTTGTGCTAATGAATTGCATTATATTTACTGACAGAAGTTTTGCCTGCCGTTGAGGGTAAGATTATTCTAATAACCAGTAATATGTGTGTGTGTATGTGTGGGAGAGAGAGAGAGAGAGAGAGAGAGAGAGAGAGAGAGAGAGAGAGTCTGTGATGAATTTGACTCAAAGTGAAGTAGAAAGTATTATTTTTGGCTTGCCGTATAACATGCTATGCTCTCCTCTTCACTGCCTAATCCTGCTGTGTTTACTGACAGAAGCCCAGCCAGTTACAGAATGCTGTGCCCTGACCCAATACATGTACAAGAAAAATAGCATTTTACACCTTTGTAAAGCATTATTCTATACCTTTACAATAAGAGTTGAAATCAATTCTCTCTTTCCAGTGTGTTATGGGGATGTGGCCATTTATACGTACAGCATATCTATCCTTATATGTACATATATGAGTCATACTTGTAGTGGAAGAGAGACTGGGCATTTGTATAAACAGGGGAAATTGAAAGCACATTTAGGGAAACATTGGCATGCCTTTTAAAGTCATACCACTATAACCTCTCTGTATGCATTTAAATATGATGCTAATTGTGCATAATTCTATGCATGAGTCAACTGTGTTTTTATTAACAGTGGCCACACCAGCTGCTGAGGGTAAGCTTTAACACCTCACTCACTATTTGTGCTCTGTGTGTGAGTGTGTGTGTGTGTGTGTGTGTGTGTGTGTGTGTGTGTGTGTGTGTGTGTGTGTGTTTGTGAGAGAGAGAGTGGGGTGGGTGGTTGGTAGGTGTGGGTGTGTGTCTGAGAGAGTGAGAGTATTTTGTATCTATGAATGCAAAATATGCATGAATATATATACATACTTAAGTCTGTCATCCCTCAACAGTGACAAAGCCTGCTGAGGTTACAGGCCTTTTATGACTAACTCTTTTTTTAGGATGTGTGTGTGTGTGTATGTGTGTGTTTGCGTGTGTATGCTTACATGTATTATTATATATTATTGTATTATTATATTATTATATGGTCTCTTATTGCTACAATTTGGGTCACCATGTGGTTGTTAAATGTGTGGCTGTTTTTTCCTCTGAAGATTAGAATGAGTTGGTAATTTTGTCTCTCAGGGGTAATGTATATTCAGTCAGCTTGATGTGAGCAAGCCAGAGCTAACTTCCTTTTTCCCTTCTTTTAATCAGAGCCAAAACCAGTTGTAAAGGGTGAGACCATCACAGAGCACAATGCTAAAGACATATTTTGTGCTGTGTGTTTTCTGTGTTTATCTGTCTAGTTTTAATATTGTAGACCTGCTGTCTTTTGTATGCAATCATGTTGTTGGCATAAAAATGTGCTGTACTCTATACGTGATTGCATGCAGTTGTATATGTCTACCATTTTTGTTACGGTGCAGACCATACCTTTGTCAAGTAGTTTATGTAACGGATAATGAATGACACAGTGTTCGTATATTAGATAATAATGCACGATCAAAGTGGTAATAATTACCTTGTTTATACCAGTGTTGCTACGTCTGCGCTATGTGATTTTGCTGACAATTTACACGTTTTAATAGCTAAAACAGGCTCATTTGTATTTCCAACACACATCAACTCATTCAAAGCTTACCAGGGTACCAGTTACTATTACTAGTTCTAAATGGATGTGATGC
The DNA here is from genome assembly GCA_027481765.1 of Tenualosa thibaudeaui. Taxonomy (NCBI): domain Eukaryota; kingdom Metazoa; phylum Chordata; class Actinopteri; order Clupeiformes; family Clupeidae; genus Tenualosa; species Tenualosa thibaudeaui. The sequence continues at coordinate 927,612 of JAIFZK010000016.1, forward strand.
TATGGTCAAAAGGGGGTTGTTAGTTGCATCTCTTCTTGTGAAGCACCATATCCAAGGATGCTGTGAATGTCAGTCAGGCCGCTTGATTGCAACCCTGTGTTAATGTGACCTGTGTTAATGTTAATTTACACCTCACAAGGAGTTGGGCGAATTGATATACAAGTGTAATACGTCCAAGAAAGTGGAACTACTTCGTAGGTGTGCAGTTATCAGAAAATAATAGACTTTCTAAATAGCGCATCACAATAGAAAATATGATCAAGCAGTGGTAAAAGTAAGAGATAATGAAGGCTGTGGCTGTGAAATAAGCGGGAAGACATCATTATGTAAGGGATAACTCAGGTCAGGCCGCTAAATTGTAACCCTGTGTTAACATGACAGTTCATTTAAACTTGGGTGAATTGATTTGCAAGTGTAATACGGACAGAAAATTGGAACTTCTTCATAGGTGTGTGGTTATCTGAAAATAATGCACGTTCTAAATAGTGCATCACAATAGGAAATTTGATCAATCAGTGGAATAACGTGGAATAACTCCCTTCAGAGTGATTCAGAATCCCTCCCCAGGCATTGTTTCAAATTTGTTTTGTGGCCTTCCTACCACTCCGTCCATTCATTAATATCTGACATACGAACGCTGTGCCATTATGCTTTCCATATTCTGTTGCTCCTGGCAGCATTATCCTAAAGTATGTCTAATCTTTTTAAATGAAAACGTTATCATTCACAGAGTACAGCAGATGATACTTGACAGAGGTGTCCTTCCCCCATAAACATCTCCATCCTTCCCAAAAATGTGTCTTCCTTTCCAGCCCTGCTGTGTGGCACCTGTTGTCTGTCTCGTCGGTCTGTTGCCCTAACCACTCTCTGTCTGTCCCTCTAACCAGTCTCTTCCTCTATTGTTTCTGTTCACCCCAGAGCAAAGTGAGGGCAGAGATGGTAAGAGACAGAAACAATACTCACACCGCACCAACATTCCCCCACCCCCTTCCTTGGCTGGCTCGGGTGCTGTGTGATGCCTCGTGTTACAAGCACGTGTTTGTGTTTGTGTTTATACAACTCTGTACCTGTTTCTGTGCTGTCCTTCAGTCACTGTCCCTGCTGGACCCTTTATGTGTCTGTTGTGTCCCTTACAGGGGTTCTGACTGTAAAAGCAAAGAACAATCAAACAAATAGTGCACTTTACTCACATGCTACACCACTGCTCCGGCAAAGGCCACTATAGCATGACTGCGAAGGACAGTTGATTTAGTAAAAAAGTTAAAAAGTTAGTGACAATTCACAGGTCATCACAAATACCTTTGTAGTGCAAATACAATTAATATAATAGAAGTTAAGGCCAGCGCCCACCAGAGGCATCCGCAGTGCGTCAAGAGAAAAAAAGTTTAGAAGTAGAACATTATTTTTAACATAGCAAAACCCACTGGAAGCATCTGACGAACATCCGATATGCATGTCTGTTCTAAAACAATGGCATCAAGCCCATAGGAAAGGTTTAGTTTTCTATTAAGCTCTATTGTTGACTATTTCCGACAAGTGATAATGATATCATTGGTTAAAAGCATAACTTTATTCAAGATGGAATAGCAGATCTACTTTGTTTTTGGCTGATAAAAATGACAGTTTAATGGCATAGTAATATATACAAAGCCATTGTCGATTTAAATATATTTAAAACCATTTATCTGTCATTGTTATGCCTTAAAGTAGGACTTAATTATGTCATTTTGCTACATTTTAATGGCAGCACTGTGAACAGAAATATCAGAATGTTAAATGTGTTCCATAACTTGCATCTGACACATTGTGTGTGAGCTGGCCTCTGCTGTCATTGCAGCTGTACAAGGAAAGTTATGGTAGCTACTAGAAAATGCAACCTCCATTTACATCTTGTTCAACATATATTTTAAAGAGAAAGATTTTCCATTAATTTATGTGTCCTTTGAGCAATGATAATGTGAGATTTAGATACAAATGTGTGACCCTAAACCACCAGAACACCAGAATAAACAAGTTTAAAGAAGCATCTTGATGTTTTAAATGACCAATTGATATATACTGTTAGTCTAGGTATATATCAGAGAATATGATTTTGTTTGTGTGTGTGTGTGTTCATACATTAAAAAACTGCACTAAATACTGCAAAAATATTGACGTATTTTCACGGTTTACCTTTACCTTCATTCAAAAACCATTATTTTCAGCTTTATCATGTGTCATATCAGTTTCTGCATCTCTGCCTTTGTGGCGATTGATCAAACGAGAGGCCTAGCTTTGAAGTTTTTCCCTCAGACGGTTTCCTTTATTCCTCCTTAAACCTGTCCTGCCTGTGGTGACATGTCATTGGAAACGTGCCCCTCAGTGTCGCCACTTTCCAATGTGGACGTGTGCTGGTTGGCTCACAGGTAATGGGAGACAGCTCCTCCCGCAAGCACTGATCCTGTGGCAGTTTTCCCTCCTGTCCAGGCCTGTCACTTTCTGCACACAAAACTAAGAGGAAAACTGTTTCAGAATCAGTGTTTGAATGTTATATTTTCATTAACTGAGGCTAGAAAACATAATCAAAGAGGATGTGTTCACTCAACCCAGTTCTATAAGGGGTGCATGACCATGCCTAACTCATTTTGTCCTCTCTTCCTGTCATGGTCCACTACCTATGCATTTTGCCAGTCTGCTTCATATACTTCAGCTGCTGTTGTTTTCAAACTACTTGAGTTTAGCAATTCAACTCCTCAAGCACATGTCAAACTCTAATGAAAATGGATACTAATGCATAAATACTGTATACTGATTCAAATAAATAACATATATTCTTTATATGGGTTAAATTGTAACATAATTTAATATGCGCTAATTAATGTGATGATGTCATAACGTGTCACAAGAAGTAAAAGGTGTCTAAAATGGTCGGAAGAAGAATAATAAACCTGCCAGCTGGGAGAAAGAGCATGTATGAGTGTTTGTGGATAAAATACTATAGATGAAAATAGGTGTGGGTGGGTGTATGTTTGTAGATGTAGATATAGTGTGTGTGTGTTTTCAGGTTAAGATGTTTCTTCATTATCTAAGGGTTCCTTTCTAACCTTACTGAATTTAGTAACTTCCTGTCATCACTCTTTCTCTCTCTCTCTGGAACAGAATTACCTGAGGATGGTAAGACAAATGCATGTGGTAGCACAGGATGTATTTGCCTAGGACAAATACATGGAGTAATACCTATTGCTTCATTAACTAAAAATAATAAACAAGCAAGCTCTCTATCATATAATACAATAAAATCATAAGAGCAAATCCAGCAAATAAAGATACATATATGATTAATCATTTGATTATAAAACAACAACAACAAAAACAAAAAACTAACTGAAAAAAAGAAACTCACATGTAAATTCATACCCTTAACTCAGAGGGTATACCTTCTTCATGCCAAACTCTGCAGAGAACACCCTGCACTCTGACTCACCGTGTGGCTGCTATGGAGGTGTGAGCCATGTGAGTGCTAGTAAAGCAACAGAGGCAGCGCTGGCTGCAGGGGGAGGCTGGGTGGTGACGTGGGGAGTTAGACCAAAAACTCTGGAGCGGTGTTAGAAAATGTCATCGGTGCCAATGTAAAGTCCTCCCATGATCAGTGTGGTTTCTTTAGAGTTCAGTCCAAGTAGGCATTGGGGTGGATGGTGATCGTGGTCGGGTGAACTCTGCTTTTGGATAGCTTGGGCGAGATGTACACATACAGTCATCCCACTGTCATAGGTAGGGATTTTATGTATCTTAGAAGTTTAGGTCATGAAAATCAGTGTGAATACAGTAAGATCATCTGCTGAGCTTGAATTGCTCACACACACACACACAATAGCCGTACTTTTATAGAAGTACTACTAGAAGTACTACTACTGAGAGGCAGTGTATGAAACTATAGCTATCAAACTCTGATAGCCTTTTAACCCAGCTGTGGTCTAAATGGCCACCAGGAAAGAGTAAAGAAATGGCTCAGGAAAAAGCCTAGCACCAACATCCAACATGATAAATAGTTCTTCCATCCATCCCCTGTCCACCCGCAGCTTCCTGTTTGTCCTGTCTGTGTTTGCTATCAGCCCACTGGCTGAGTTAATGGTCACTTGTCCTGGTGTCTCACTTTTTTCTCTCTCTCTCTCTCTCTTTCTCTCTGTGTCTCTCTCCCTTTCTCTTTTTCACGTCCTCAGAGGAGATTCCAGGGGAAGAACGGCAGATGTCAGAGGTCACAGGCCTCTTTGTCGAGAGGCCGGAAAACACCACGGCAATTAAAGGTGAAACTCTGACTCACCTCTTTTTTTTTTTAAAGCTGCTCTGATAATTGTCTTGTTAGCTGAGAATCCCTCAGAGGTGCCTCAGAGGTTAACTTCAGGCCTTGGTGTCGGAGGACTACTGAGGTGATTATCTTTTACATTAAACATTAAACTGAGTTCATTCTCATTACTAGGCAATACATATTTGTTGTGTTTTGACAGTGTTTTATCCTATCATGGCAACATGAGTATAGGAATCCATGACCCCTTCCTCAGCTTTTCATTCATGTATTCATAGGTCTCACTCGTCTCTTGTCACATAACTTTTAGGTTTATGGTTTAGTAATGTAATTTCTTAAGAAAAAAATGGTGAAAAATTAAATAAGTATAATTATTTTAAAATAAGTGTCATATTCTGTGTGACTTCATCCTCTTTAGGGGTAAATCAAAACTCAGTATGTGTTTCAGTAACAGTCTGATGCAAGAGAAGTTTTGAATTTATTTACCACAATGCTTAATGGACCTATCATGTACACTGAATGTATGCTACATTACCTACTTCTTTCAGAAAAAAACTGTGTCATGAAATAATTTCATTTTGAATATCAAACATGTATTGGATGATAAATTCTTTTGAGATATTAGTGTATATACATACATCTTTGACACAGGCAAAAAAATAATCAATCAAAAAATCAGCGCTCTATTTTTGTTGTGCATCCAGCTACTACACTGAAGCCTGACCTCAGTCTCTCATTCTGGTTGCAGCTACACAGCGCCATATTAAACCATAAATCAATAACCTTTGCTGACTATGCTGATTGACTGATAGTGGTTGAGTATGGATGATTGACTACTAATGACAGGAAAGGATGTCACCTTCGTGGCTAAGGTGGACTCCTCCAACATGCTAAGGAAGCCCAACATCAAATGGATGAAAGGGAAATGGATGGACCTGGGCAGCAAGGCAGGCAAGCACCTGCAATTTAAGGAGACGTATGACCGGAATACCAAGGTGGGCACCTGTTTTTATAATTGGATGGTGGATAATGAGCTCTTAACTCTGTCAAAGTCACTGTGTCCTTTCCTTCCTCTTCCTCCTCTTTCCTTAGCCATTCATTTTTTTCATTTGTTAAAGACAGAAATACCTATAGGGGAAACTTGTGGATTTATAGAATGGTAGCACTTCAAGTAAAACCTCTCTTCAGCCTTTTGATGGCAAAAAAAAGATTTACAAGGCCAAAAATGAGAGTTTTATGCAGGCTGTTTGACAACTGCCTAATTCTAAATGCCAGTGATGTGACTTGATTTCTTGCTGCAGACAGCTAAAGCCAATGTTAGCGTTCAACAGCCAAGAGAGTCATGAATGTATTAACCTGATTATTGCTTGTGGCTGTATATGGTATATTTGTGGTTGAGCTCTTTTCTCTGTCGTTTTCCAGCATCTAAAACTTGAATGTGTTATCAGGCAGAATGAGATTGCACAAACTTTTTGCTAGCATAGACAATGAACCACTTAGCGAGTTAAACAGAATGCTAATGCATGCACATTCTTGCACACATAAGAATGCTAAGGCATGACCAGAATTGATTATGTGTTTGGCAATGTAACAATGGGCAGAGGGTGGAAAATTTGTCTCAGCCCAAAAACTCTCAGTCTATCTCTTAGCCAGGCCAGGCCTTCAGCTGCATGCACAACCAAGAGTGAAGTGTGGTTGATGCTTTGTGTGCTCTCAGTAAGGATGCTCCTACAAGTGAAAAAATATGTATAGATACCCAGACATATGTATTCAGAGACATGCTGTTGCCAAGTCAAGGCTGAATATAGGTTAGTAGTTGTGAGGGCTCCGGAAAAGTGCGGTCTTTCTTCACTTCACACCCATAAAAAAGTCACTTATCCATGTCTCTGTTTGTCTGCGTGTCAATCTCAGATCTACACGTACGAGATGAAGATCATAAAGGTTGTTGACGCAGATGCAGGAGGATACAGATGCGAGGTCATCGCCAAAGACAAGTGTGACAGCTGCACATTTGAGATCACAGTGGAAGGTCAGTGTTCGCGTCAGCAGCACCACACTCACTCACTAAGCGAGTTTCACTCTGCATGCTGGCATGGCTGTCTGTCAGTCACTCAGCCCACTCACTGAATGGACTGTCTCATGTTGTGTGATCGAGTGTCTTATTTTACTCTGTTATTTATTTATATTTTTTGTATGTTTCATCTGGTTTTGTTTCATCCTGTTTCAGCCGTGGAAGAGCAACAGCAGACCAACATTTTGGAGGCATTTAAACGCTCGTGAGTTTGTTTATAGCGTTTGGTGTGAATGTGACACAAGCTCTCTCTTTATGAATCTGTGATTGGTTGTGTGTATTTTGATATTAAGTTATTGTGTGATATATAAGTCTTTCCAAATTTAATCACACATTACTGCTTACATTTGTGTGTCCCAATAGCTTAGTCTTTGGAAAGCCCATTTTTAATTACAAACATCAAATGTCTTATTTTGCTGTTTGCCCCTGCCTCTGTTCACCTTTCACCTCTTCATGTCACTGTTTTGTCCCTGTGTCTCTGACATTTGACTGCTGAGCTTGGTTGTTTATGTTGTACCTTTTTTTATTATTATTTTTACCAATGATCACGCAGATTGGTTGAATCTCTACCTTAATGTGTGCATATGCTAGATTTGAGAATCTGTTTCCTAGTTTTAACATGATCTCCTCCTTTTGCTCAGGAAACCCAAGAAAGAGGGGTAAGATGAAGGACACAGTACTATGGCCACATATACAGCTGTGTCGTGTCCTGTGTGTTACAGTGTTTGTGTGGGATGGGGTGTTGTCTGTGAAGGGGAGTGGGGAAGACGTGACTGATGAAGAGAATGGTGTATGAAGGTGGACTAATGGGTATCTGTCTCATATGGAGATCTCATCATCTGACCTTCCATTCTCAATAAGTTTTGTGTTATTTGGGGAAAATCTGGATCCAAATCCATTGGCTCCTAGTAAATGTATGGAGAGATTAGCGGGGGAAAAAAAGAGAGAGTGAGAGAATGGTTTATGAAGGTTTGCCGTATGGGTATCTGTCATGGAGATCTCATGACCTGACCTTTGACTGTCCATAACCATTCTCTGTAGCCTATATGTGGAATCTGGATAGTCCAGATGCTCATATCTTTTTTGTTGCTTGTGGGTAATAATTTTTTTTCTTATGTAATGAGAGGTAATGAAAATGCTCTACACCACATTAGATGAGATTAATATCCACACTGTGAACATAGCATACATGAGTATTAGAAAGTATTACAAAGACAGTATTGAACAAATGCACATCTTACACGTCATCCTACAAACCAGTGCTCACAAAGTGCACAAATGTCTACACAGTTCAAATCAGACTTTATTGGTTAAGAGAGAGTTAAGAGAGTTAAGAGACTTTATTGGTGGAGCACATGTCACCATTGAAATTATTGTCACATTCATGAAGAAATTATCCATGGAAAAATATGTATATTTTTCGTATATTATGTGTTTTTAAATATTTAGAATATTTATATCCAGAAAGAGTAGCATCCTTAGTGATCAGTGGCATTTTCCACTGAAAAGGGCTTAAGGTCATTCATGCCCAGGTGTGTAGACCTCCTTATGCCCCTCTGGGTGAACTCTTTTCTGTATCCTAAACGAAAGAGATTTGCATTGGATACTGCTGCATTGGTCTTTTTAGACGCAGTTGTGTGTGTGTGTTTGTTCTTTTCATAATGTCCAACTAGGTTACGTCTGGGCACAGTCCCTCCTTTATTGTCCAGACTTTCCTATGACCAGCAGAATGTTAACATTGCATTAGAATGTTAACTGTTCTCTTTTTGTCGTGGTTGAATTTTGCCATAGGAAATGCATGTCAGATGCGTGTCAAAGCAATCAAGAGCACCTCTTTGACGTAATGTGTCTGGGTCTCCCTCTGACCCTCTTGTCGCTCTTTCACTTACCTGTCCCTTACAGTCTCACTCTGTGCCTTTGTCAGTTACCCCTGACAAAGAGCGACTTGGCATGAATGAATGCCATGTTTTACTGAGTGGTTTTACCGGTGTACCCCATGGTGAAGATGCCACGCTGTAACTAGTATGCCGTCTGTGGTGATGCCATATCTGCAGGGCTGTCTGATGTCTGGTGTTTTAAATGCCATCTTCTCCCTTTGCTTAGGGTGCCCAAGAAAGAGGGGTAAGATAGTAGACACAGCACTATGTCCACATATCCACATATTCAGCTGTGTTCTGTCATGTGTGTAATAGTTATGTGTGGGAAGGGGGTTTGGTACCCCAGATCCCAGATCTCAACCAGTGGTTGGGGAAATGTGGAGAGGAGTGATGAGGAGAATGGTTCATGAAAGTGGACTGATGGGCATCTGACGTGAAGATGTCATGGTCTAACTTCCCATTCTCAAAATGTTGTCTTTTGTACATAGATGAATGTACAGTATACATACATGGAGCCCCTGAGTTCAAATAGTGGAGTGAACAAGAGTATGAGTTTATGGTATGGCATGGCTGGTATTTGTCATGATTTTAAATCTCCAGTAAAAGCACAGTTGCTGGCACCCTTATTAAAAACCTTGTTATTAGGGCCCAAGGGAGAGAGCAGGCTGTGGTAGGCTGTGTGAACTGTGTTTTTTGTAATTCCATTGTGTTGCTCAAGATACCTGTTATCAGATCTCTGATAAGACCCCTCAACTACCAGAGACCTCTTAATGACCTCCTCATGAGCACACATCTATCAAAATGAATTAATTTGTTAACATTCTCTGTGCTTATTGTTTGTCTAAAGTGTAAGCAGGATTTTTCACCACTCTTAACCAAAATTACATTCTGATTATATGCACCATCCCATATCTGCATTTTCTGGCTTCTTCTGTAATCAAAACACAGCTTTTTAAATAAGAGTGTATGTTAATAAATGTTACATACTCCAAGTCAGAACAAGATACTCAATACTCAGCAACTGCTCAACATGTTCAACATTTAGTTTTAATTATGCTATGCTACCAAGGAATTACATTGCCATATCCCATAGCCATTTTTGTGTGCTAAATGTTTGCTGTATGGTCCATATTTGTATCTCCGTATCTCGCTTATATCAAGTGTTAATCCCACATGTCTATGTGAAGGCATATTAGGCTTGCTTGCATGTAGCAGAGTCACATTCATCACATAGACATGTTTGTGTGACCAAGTCTTAAAGTGCTACTGTGCAGTGTGTGGGCGCAAGCTCAGTATATATACGATAGTAATATACTGTTTTTGTATAAATGTCAATACACACTGAACATAGTGAGCGTAGCACTGGTGAGTAGCTGCTTGTCATCTTGCTCTCTGGACATGCAATGAAAACAAAAGTCCAGAAGTGGGTAAGCTTTGTTATGTGTCAAAGCGATTATGAGACTGATGTTGAAAACTGAAAGATGAAAAATTGTGTTTAGTGTGTGTGTGTTTTGGTCTCTTAGCCTGTTACACTTTGTCATATTGTTGTCCACATAATTGCTTTATCTCGACTCCTGGGGGAAAATATCCACAGTTGAATAGACATCTACACAGTTAAGATAATGTTTCAGGGTTGACTACAGCTTACCTCTTTCTTGCCTTCTTTCCTCGTTTTCTCTTCTTCCTCCTTTTCTCTCTCTCTCTTTCTCTCTCTCCCATCTCTCTCTTACATGCATAAACAGAGGAGACGCAGGTGAAGATGCAGGCGATCTGGACTTCAGTGGCTTGCTTAAGAAAAGGTCAGTGAGTCAATGTGGGTCTTTGTGTGACACTGCTGCATAACGCTTACAAATCGTCGTTGTCTGTAATCACTGGGGATCTGGTCAGAATTCACAGGAGATGTGCTGGGAGAATAATTTGCTGGGAAATGTGATTGCTAATTATAGTAGTCCCCTTAAGCAAGAGTTCAGTGTTTAGCAAAGAGTGTTCAAGTTCAGGAATTTTCTGAGGATCACTTCATAATAAGTTTATTATGAGACACATTATGCAGTGTGATCTGCAATTTTCATTTGGTTGGTATTGTAAGTGTCAGGATTTTTTGACTTTTGAGAATTGGGTCATTTTCTCTTGTTACTGAGATTGTGTACACATGACACTCACTCACCAATATTCCTTTGCTTAGGAAGTCCAAGAAAACGGGGTAAGACAGTAGACACAGCACTATGTCCACATATCCACATATTCAGCTGTGTTCTGTCATGTGTGTAATAGTTATGTGTGGGAAGGGGGTTTGGTACCCCAGATCCCAGATCTCAACCAGTGGTTGGGGAAATGTGGAGAGGAGTGATGAGGAGAATGGTTCATGAAAGTGGACTGATGGGCATCTGATGTGATGTCATGCTCTAACTTCCCATTCTCAAAATGTTGTCTTATACATTTCAGAAATACAATTAAGAAACTCCCTTTGTGTAGAATATTGATAGGATGTAGTATGTACATCCTTTTCCACTGTTTTGTTTGTCTCCCACTCTATCTGTCTCTCTCCCTCTGCCCCCTCTTCTCTCTCTGTCTCAGAGAGGTGAAAGTGGAGGAGAAGGAGGAAGTGGACGTGTGGGCGATCTTGACGGCGGCTAAGCCCTGCGACTATGAGAAGATTGCCTTTGAGTATGGCATCACTGACCTCAGGGGCATGCTGAAGAGGCTGAAAAAAATGAAGAAGGTTGAGCCCAAGAAGAGTGATGGTGAGCAACGGACCACTGTTATTAAAAACACCTTCTAATATATTTTTTTAATGTTGACGTGTTCATGACGTGTGTTTAGAGCAGGGTCTAAAGACTACAATGTTGGAACATCAGACATTTCAGCTCTTACACTGTACATAAATTATATAGTATGTTGTGAGGTCGATTAATTTCCTGTTTGAGTCAAAATATTGGCAAACTTCTCAACTCTTCTGACCAGAATCCTATAACACACACTGGTATTATGGCTGTGCAAGTTACATGTCCAGCTTTGCATATAGAGGAGAAAGAATAAATCATTCAGGAATTCATACTTTTCATGGTGTTGTCATTACCGTGGGCAAAATTAAGTGCATTTGTGGCAATGCTTTTCTAAAACTGTGGTTAAAGTGATTTTGAATTAAACAAAATCAATCACAAATAATTCAGAAAATGATTCGAAGAAATGCTGAGGTTGCATGTGAAATTGCAAAAACACAAAATTGAAGTATTGTGAAATAATCTAGCACCCATAGTTGGTATCCATAAATAAACTGGACTCAAATGTGTTTTTGCAATTATCTGCTGTGTAAAACTACTATGTATAAATTATATAAAGGTTTTTTTTTCTCTAGCATTCCTGAGAAAACTGGATGATGCTTACTCAGTGGAAAAGGGCAAGAGAATTCAACTTGTTGTCGAGGTGGCTGACCCCAACGTTCAAGTTAAATGGCTGAAGAATGGAACAGAGATCAAACCATCTGCCAAGTAAGACCTTGTGTGTTTGTTGCTGAGATTTGCACTCTTCAGAGGTCATGCTTGTTTGTGTGTGTATATATACTCATTTTGTGCTGTTTCTCCAGGTATGTGTTTGAGAGTGTGGGCAACCTGAGAAAGCTGACCATCAACAAATGTAACCTGTCAGATGATGCTGCCTATGAGTGCGTCGTAGGAGAGGAGAAGTGTTTCACCGAGGTCTTTGTTAAGGGTACTGGTGGCAACGCATTCTCTGTCCTCTTTTTAGCCCTCGTTTTCCTTCACTTTAATCACAAATATTGTACTGAAACTCAACATCATTGCCCATGTGATGATGATCATCACCAAGACTACAGCAATCACACCTCATTCTTTGCATTACTGGCTCTGCTTCCTCACAGTCATTACTGTGAATGCAATCATGATCCTTCACATTCCCCTTCCAAGCCTCATCATCAATGCTGTTTTTCAATGACAATGCGCTCTTTGAGGGAGAGAGGAGGGTTTTGTGTGTAATTGGCGCATATCTGTATGTCCACATCTATATGTTTTCAGAACCTCCTGTTACCATTTCTAAGCCTCTGGATGACATGCACGTGGTGGTTGGAGACAAGGTGGAGTTTGAGGTGGAGGTATCTGAAGAGGGAGCCAATGTCATATGGTGAGAGTCTAATAATCAGGGCATACCAGTCCGACTTCAGAGAACAGACCACATTACTGATTGGCTGCTACCTTCACTTGCTGTCGTCTTGAGTTTGCGGTTTCCAGTTGAGTTAACTGAAAAATTTTACAGTGACAGTTAATGATGATATACTGTGCATGTTGCGCCTGCCTAAGAGGAAATACCTCTGACTAGCAGTAGTCAAATTTGGCTCAAAGACACTCATCAATGGGCCCGACACTATCAGACATCTGACGTCAGTGTGCTGTGCACTTGCTCGGTATATGAGTCAAAACATAAGCATAGCAATCCAAGTAAATATTGAAAAGCTAAAAGTCAACATAGTACATCAATATCTCTCCTTTTTAGAAGTTTTCTTCTGCTGTGTTGCAAATACATTACTCTGCAACACAGAGGCATTAGTCTGCTCCTGTATGTCGGCCCATGGTGTCCTTCACTCTGTCTCCGACCCCCTCTGCCCCCTGTCCATCCCCATGGCAGCTTCCTCTTCACCCCGGCACGTCTCCGCCTTTGTTTGCATTAGGATGAAGGATGGAATCGAGATAACCCGTGACCTCACCAGGTACCGCATGAAGAAAGATGGCAAGAAGCACATGCTCATCATCAACGAGGCCACTAAAGATGACATCGGGTCATTCACAGTGTTTACTAATGGAGGACATTCCGAGGCGGAGCTGGAGGTGGAAGGTACTGTTGCTTCCTCTGCAGGATGGCATTTCAGGCGCAAGTGGCTAAGATGTTATGTGTGTGTGTGATCAGTCTTTGCTGTATAGCTCTTGAATGTCATATCCATGTGCATTGCATATTTATTGTCAATTTGTGATACAGCACAATTTAAGCTTATTTTCTCTATCCCTTTCCTACTTTAATTTCACAGTGTTGGGTGTAACAAGTTAGTAGAAGTTGTGATCTCAAAACGTGTAATTTCATGTGCTGATATAGAAAAAAGTAACATGACTTGTCATACCTAATTGTTTTAGGATAACAGTACATACTTTTCAACTCAATCTCTTTATGCTGATCCTATAACACATGATCAATTGCCACAGACAATAATTTTAACATATTGATATAATTCTAATTTGGTAACATACCAATTTAATGAAAACTACAAGTAATGGGTCAGATCATGGTAAGTATATAGAAAGTATTGTAAATGCATGATACAGTATAGGATTACAATACAAACATGAGATAGATGAGACATTGAAAGATGTGAAAAAGTCTACAGATAGTCTGTTCAATGTCTTTTTCAATTTAGTTGCAGAACTGTTACTGAATAGTAATATTTTATTGCTTTGTTCAAATATTTCTGGCTTGATAAATATTTGTCAACCAAAAATTTAGAAGTGTTAGTTTCAACAATTATGAAATTCGCTAGAAAATATTGTCTGTAGTAATAGAAAGTATGCTACAGACGTTTCAGATGTATGGATTGAGAGATTGAAAATCAAGAGTATCCCTTTTAATCATGAACATTCTATCCAAGCCATGCAGTCACTCAGAGGGCTCTAGTAATGGTGGGACCAGCAGGGCAGAAGTGGATGAACTTGCCATGTCTAGCTTAACCTAGTGTGATGTTCAGTATTCTACTGTAATTTCTGATCATGTTTAAAGTGACTACAAAGTTCTACCTCTGAAGCCGATATTTGAATAAAATCACTGGTAAGTCATCATGGGCCACTTTAGCTTCAGATAAAAGGCAAATTAATATCATGCTCCCAATGGGTGATAGTCATGGGGCCATCCAGGGTCAGCTCATGATAAACTTAGCCTTCTGCAGAGAATTCAGCTATCTCAGAAGCCTTTTAGAGAAGTGAATCCTTGTCAAGTTCACAAAGACCAGGTCAGTGATAAAAAGCACCCAGCAAAAAGGCATCTTTAGATCCATTTTAATGGCATATTACAGCAGGCTTCACAAGGTCAGTGCATTATAAATACATCTGAACAGCATCTGAAGCGTTTTATTTAAAAAGAATGTGCCACACTCATATTAGTTATGCTTGACTCTATACCTCAGCTTTGATTTGGACTGGCCAACTATAATCCCTGCCTCATGCTATGGTGGAGGCTTGCAAGTGCCTCTACCATGCATTTCTCATACTAGAGCCCCGAGGCATTTCCTATGAGGAATCATATCTCTTTCCACAACATGTCAATGTATCATATCAGGAGAAATATGGCATACATTATTCTTTTCCCCCCGCTATAACCTTCCCAACACTGGCCATCTCCATCCCCACTCTGCGTCTGTGTGCGGTGCCTCCCTGCCTGTATTTGTTGGCCCCTGTCTTTCAGATAAGGAGCTGGAGGTGCTCCAGAGCATTGCTGACCTGACAGTGAAGGCAGCGGAACAGGCCATGTTTAAATGTGAAGTGTCTGACGAGAAGGTGACCGGCAAGTGGTTCAAAGATGGCGTGGAGGTCCAGCCCAGCAAGCGCTACAAGATGACACATGTGGGAAGGTACAGTGTGCTCTGCTGTGCTGGGCCCTCTCACAAACATTTCCTGTAAAGAGTGCACAAGGCTGACAATGTTATGTTTATGTAATCCTGGAGAACTGCGAATGCAGGTTATTGAGTATGTCGTTGCCAGGGAGACGGGTCTGTGAGCACAATTTGCTTTTTCTGAGTGACCGCAAGGTCATGTGAGTTTGTTGGTTGTCATGGTAACGACGGGTGATTGTGGCGCAGGATTCACAAGCTGGTGATCGATGATGTGAAGCCTGAGGATGCAGGAGATTACACCTTTGTGCCAGATGGATATGCTCTCTCACTCTCTGCCAAACTCAACTTCTTGGGTATGGGGATGGAGCACCACTCATTGCTATAAGCAATAAAGATGACTGTTGAGTGACTGAATAGACTGAGACTCACAATACTCCCCTGCTCCTCTTGTTTTTCACAGAAATCAAGATTGATTATGTTCCTCGCCAGGGTGGGTACTGACACGGCACCTTTTTGGCACGTTATGTGGCATGATTAATAATAAATAATAATAATTAGTTGTTTGATGTAACTCACCTGTCCAATTGTTCATCTTATTCAATTATTCAATCATCAATCCTTCACAGACCCACCCAAAATCCATTTGGACACCACTGGGAGTATGGTCAACAAGAACACTATTATTGTTGTTGCTGGCAATAAGCTCCGCCTGGACGTGGAAATCACAGGAGAGCCGGCCCCCACAGTGTGCTGGAAAAAGGGGGACACTGTAAGGGCTTGTTGGGAAGTAAAGTCATTAAAATAAATGTGCAAATTAAAAGGCACCAGAGCAGCAGAATGGGACAGAGACAGCCCAGCCTGCCACATTTGCAAATTTGGGTGGCTGTTGGGTGTTTGGGCACTACTGTTATATCCTCCACTGATTTGAGACGAGCACTCCGGGCCGTGTTCTCATTGTGATTCTGTCCCCACTCGGTTTCAGGAGATCACCGAAGCGGAGGGCCGTGTGCGGGTGGAGACCAGGAAGACTCTGAGCAGCTTTGTTATTGAGGGGGCCGAGAGGGGCGATGAGGGGAAATACAACATCACTGTCACCAATCCTGCCGGAGAAGACAAGGCCGAGCTCAACGTTAAGATTGTGGGTGAGTGACTGACTTTACCTGCCCTCCTCACCCCCCTCTGTATTTCCCTCTCTCTCTCTCTCTCTCTCTGCTCCACTAAATGATAAATGTTCTTTAGCAGCCTTTGTTTAATCCCCTTTGTGCATTGTGTTAAAAAAAGTCCCTTCACTTTTCTTCATCTTCCTTTCACTATTTCTTTGCTCAGGATTCCTCTTTTTGTTCTCTCATTCTCACTGATTATTTTGTTTCTTTCACGATATTGCAGATGTGCCAGATCCTCCTGAGAATGTCAAATGTACTGGAGTCGGAGAGGACACAGCTACCATCATTTGGGACCCCCCTAAATTTGACGGTGGCGTACCGATTAAAGGTAGGATTCTCAATCACTAAGACAGACTTACAGACAGACTGCTGATATGAGCATAGGCCAAGGCAACAGACTTGCTGCTGGTCTCAGATGAAAATTTGAAAATGTATGCACTGTGCAGATGTTCTACTGCATACAGATGTGCAAGTCTGAATTGCTTTAGCGCAAAACTAGGTCAGAATGTACTGTACTTGTGAACGCAACGGGTCAGAGTGCAGTAGTGCTGTGCGCTCAATCCTATGGTTGTGACAGTGTGACACATCAAAGCAAGTCATGGTACAACTTCTAGGTTATCTGATGGAGAGAAAGAAGAAGGGCTCGTCAAGATGGACCAAGCTAAACTTTGACATCTTCGAGTCCACCTCCTACGAGGCCAAGAAGATGATTGAGGGCACGCTGTATGAGATGAGAGTTTTTGCTGTCAATGGCATTGGCATCTCACAACCCAGTGCTACTTCGAAGCCTTTTATGCCAATAGGTACGTGTCAGATTCCTATCCGCTCTCTCTAGTCATACACATGATCTATAAACTGTGGGCTCATGACATGTCTGCCCTTGTGTTGACACTTTAGCCCCAACAAGCGAGCCGACTCGCCTCTTAGTTGATGATGTCACGGATACCACCTGTGCCCTGAAGTGGCGTCCACCTGAGAGACTCGGGGCTGGAGGCATTGATGGCTACATCATTGAATGGTGCAAAGAGGGAGGTAAGGGTCTGGTTAAATACTGTACACAGAAGTACATCTCAAGGAGACTTGCAGCTTAGTACTGAGTATGGGTATGAGTCTTGGTAATACCAGTTCACTGTTTGGAGTCTTTGGAACTCATTAGCCATATTCAGATCTGTGTATTGTTACACATCTAATTTAGCACCAAATTCAAGGACTTTTCAAGAACTTTCCAGATCCTGTTCCTTCAAATTCAAGGACCTGAAATGCCGCAGTTTGTGACAGGGTTCAAGGTTGAATACTGTTATAACAAATTTTTATATACAAACCTGAGGGGTGTGCTTTGACATGTATTGGTTTTGCAAGGTAAGTTCCACCAAAACACTGTGTTTGCAGTGTAATTGTACTTCTGCAACTTCCATTGGGCCTGAAATTATTTATTTTTTTCAAATTTACAAACTTTCAAGGATTTCAAGGACCCAAGGGAACCTTTTTTATGCTGTAGTAAAGTTTGACTTTTGCGGTCTGGCCCTGAGCCTGAGGGAGTGGGAGCTAAGCCTGACAAACCTAGCAAGCACACTGTCTGAACCAAGCAGGAAGCAGATATAAAATATGGGTTTAAAACTGGAATGAGCTAAAATTGTAAATGCCAGAACTGTAAAAATTTAAACATTCATCAACCTATGTGTTGAAATCTAATTTCTAAATTTACGTCTGAACCCCACCCAACTCAGTGGGTCCTGATGGGTCCTATCTTGCTTGGAACAGGTAAACACCCTCTAGTCTATGTGCACTTGTCTTGTCTCTACCTTATGGTA
The DNA here is from genome assembly GCA_027481765.1 of Tenualosa thibaudeaui. Lineage (NCBI taxonomy): Eukaryota > Metazoa > Chordata > Actinopteri > Clupeiformes > Clupeidae > Tenualosa > Tenualosa thibaudeaui. The sequence goes on from JAIFZK010000016.1 coordinate 945,420, forward strand.
CTGTTAAATCATAGGAACTGAGTGGGTGCAAGCTAACGAGCAGCCAGTGGAAAAGAACAATTATCGTGTCAGGGGTCTTCCTGTGGGTGAGAGGCTTCTGTTCAGGGTTTTCGCAGTCAACATCGCTGGACGTAGTCCTCCGGCAACCCTACAGCAAGCTGTTACCATCCGAGAGATCATGGGTGAGTGTGGAGTTCTACAAATAGAGACACACAGACACACACACATATATACACACACACACACACAAACACTCACAGGCACTCCAATCTTGAAATGGCTTGTAGACTAAACTGCCAGCCTAATTGCTTTCTTTCTAGACACTTTCAGATCACATTTGACCTCTATCTGACCACTTCTCTCCTCCTTGCAGAGCACCCTAAGATCCGTCTCCCACGGCAACTCAGAACCAAATTCATCAGGATGGTTGGCGAAAAGATCAATATTGTTATTCCCTTCCAGGTGTCCTTACATTGTATTCTAACGTCAAAATATCTCTATATGAGCAGTGCATGTTTCATCAAACACTTTTTGTCACAGAGAAAGCTGTGAGTCTTCTAAAGTTGACGTCCTAACTCAAACCCCTTTCTCCCTATCTCTCTCTGAATAGGGGAAACCTCGACCCACTGTCACCTGGACAAAAGATGACAAGCCCATGGACTCCTCGGTGAACGTGCGCACAAGCGAGTTTGACACCATCCTGTTCATCCGCTCAGCTGATAGGGAGCACTCTGGGAAATACACCCTCACAGTGCAAATTGAGAACATGGAGGACAAAGCCTCTGTGGAGATCCAGATTGTGGGTGAGTGCTGCCACTATTTTGGAAACAATATAAATTCAACCAATCGATCACCAGTCGTTGGGTTTCTTGGTGATTGTTTGGGTACTGTAGGGGTGTAATAACTGAAATTCTAGTATATCTCCAGTGTGTGGGTTCTTTTCCTCCTCTCATGTTGTCCTAGTCCTACCACCGCAGAGAGAAAAAAATAGTGCCTCAATGTTTGCAGAACTTTACAGAAAATGTATATTTGTGTACATGTGTGTACACACACACTCACACTCCTTAACCACATGGTTTGCCTTAATCTGGAATTTGTAAAAGTTACCTGCGTGATGAGAACAGAGAGGAACACACTAGCGGCTGACGTGGCGTTTCATCTGCCGTTTGCCATGGGTCATCTTGTCACGTGAGGGATTACCGTGTGGGGTCCTGCGGGGATTAGTGAGGGTGCAGAGTGGGATTAGGAGACGGATTAGGGGACCCTCATGCTGAGAGGGGAGCTAATGAGGGGAGCAGAGCCCCTTCAGAGGAAGCTGGCTCTCACTCTCGTTCATGCTCACACATGCTCTCTCTCACACACACGCAGACACACACATATACACTCGCACACACACACGCGCCACACCCCTACACACACATAAATCACAACGTCTCACTAATACACATTAATACACACTCACACACAAAAGCAATCACGCTTGCACACACACTCTCGCTCAAAGCAATGGTGCTGCATTCCTTACTGTCAGGGAGGGATTAATGCCAAATATGCACTGCCTTCAAGATCCTCTGCCACCCCCCCTTCCCAGCACCTCCAGCTTTCTCTGTATCTCTCATTCCTTTTTCTTCCTCTGTCTATATCTATCTCTCTGTCTCTTTCATGGTCAGTCACTATTGTTCTTCGTCTCTTTTTGTTTTGCTTTTTTCTCTCTCTTTCTCTTACCTGTCTTTTTTTCCTCTGAATGTCATCCTCTCACCTCACTTTGCTCTCCAGATCTATTAACCTCTCACAATGATTTTTTTCAACATTCCTCTCCTTCCATTTTACTAATGTGTCACACATGCCCCGAAACTCTTTCATGCTGATAAGAAAGTCACATAGCCACTCTGTTACACTCGATCTCTCTTTTTTTTCCCTCTGTTCTCCTTCATTCATGATTCACCTAGCATCAACCTCTCCTTCCCAGGTCTTTTTAGCCTTGTGCAGACATGACAGGAATTGTCAGTGTGTGTTCGCATCTATCCTGCTCTCCTCCCTTACTTTTATGCTATAAACTGACCTCTCATCATTCCCTCTCTATTTCTTTCTCCTCTCTCTCTCTCTCACACACACACACACACACACACACACACACACATACACTCTCAGACAAGCCTGGTCCTCCTGTGGCAGTGATGATAACTGACGTGTGGGGCTTTAACGCTGCTTTGGAGTGGAAGCCACCGAAAGACACTGGCAACTGTGAAATTCTTGGATACACCATCCAGAAAGCCGACCTGAAGACCAAGGTCTGTCAACATGACACATGTATTTAGCAAAGTGTTTATTTATTGAAACCCCACATACACAGCAACATGTCATGCTATGGTGAGGGCTCTGAATAGTTTCAAGACCCATCTTTTCAAAACCCATATTTTATAAAAATAAACGACACATAGATAACAAGAGCCTCTGCCCCCGTTTCCTCTTCTCAGGAGTGGTTCACAGTATATGAACACAACCGCAGGCCTAGCTGCACTGTGTCGGACTTGATCATGGGGAATGAGTACACCTTCCGTGTGTTCAGCGAGAACATCTGTGGCATGAGCGATGAGGCTGCCATGAGCAAGAACACAGCTGTCATTTCCAAAACAGGTACAGGATATTAGAATTACAAAAGCTTAAATCTATTAATTGGGGTTATGGATGTAGACCAATACTAATCCAACCAATCACCTTTACGAGTGAATACGCAATGCCTTTATAACCCTAATTCTATATGACTTCTTGAGTCTCTCTTTCTGAATGCACATACCATTTGTTGACAGAAAGTCCTTTTCTGTATAGAGGAGATGTAGTGGATCTCAGAACTGATGTCCAAGCCAGAACAAGATGCAGTGCATTTGCACATGTTGCAATGAGCTGAAGCAGCCAAGCAATGCCCATTGATGGCAATCAGTGAAATTTTGTAAACTGTGACTCAGTACCTGTCCTGCTCTTCTTGTTTAATTGCCTATTTCAAATGTCAACATTTGAGACAAGTGGAGTCAACCCTTGTCAACTTCAGTTTGAGATCCTCAGACTGTAGCTGACTTGGGAGTTCAGTGCAATTACTCTGCCTTCAAAGACGCAAGGTAACATGTGCGAATTAGATGGACCTCAGACCTTACGTCTTGCTGTCAATGAGTTTTCTAGCCAGGAGGGAACTGATGTCTCTTGTGTGAAGCAGGTTCTAACATATAAATTTGATTACTGTACCTGTGTTTTGTAGAATTAGAAAACAGTGTTGTTTTGTTTGATGTAAGGTAATTATTTCATTAATTCATGTAGGAAGATGTGAGAAAGTATGCATATAGATGACTGATTTTATGATGTTTCCTAATGTATTAGCAAAGTCCTCACTGACTTCTTCCTCTCTCTTTCTCCCCTTCAGGGCTAGCATACAAACCACCTTCCTATAAGGAGATGGACATGAGCAGTTCTCCCAAGTTTATCACCCCCCTTGTGGATAGGTGTGTCATTGCTGGCTACAATGCTGCCATTAGCTGTGCGGTTCGAGGCTTTCCTAAGGTGAGTATAGGGTGTGCATGATTTTAATAAGGAACTGATCCACCACTGAGAGAAATGACTTTTTAATCTTGCTCTTTAAATCATACAATTTCTTTTAACACCTGAATGTACATTCACCCAAAATATGAGCTATCCTAGTAATAAAACCAAAAGGCTTGCAGATATGGCCCGTGTTACCTACCCCTCTTTGTCCTTTTATTACAGCTCTAGGCAAACTAATTCTTGGCTGGTTTTTCAATGTTCTCCTCAATATTCAATGACAGAAAATATTTGGTCTTACAGCTGCAAGAGCCAGTGTAACTTCACACAGTCAAGAGTTCAGTAAAGGTGGTACAGACACAACAGTAGCCACATTAAATAGCTATGTTTGTAAATATGTTAGCGTTATAGCTGCTGTTTAGCAGATTCTGTGTAGGTTGCACCAAATTCTCTTGTTCTCATACCTACCTACAGCTCTCAGCAATGTCAAACAACAGGAATATTGATTGATTCACACTGGATTTCTCCTTTAAGGCTAAATAAAACTCAAGTATCCATCCGTTCAAGTATCCACCCCCACATGTCTGGGCATGTTTTTCTGCCCAAGTCCTTTAGAGAACAGTAGTCTTGCACTTGGTGCAAAGTAAAATTATTATACTGATCAGGGAAAAGGTAGTGTGAGCACAGCAATGTTACTGAAATAGATATACCCATGAAATTTGCCATGAATGTTTAATCGCTATATCCTTAGCTCATTCTTCCTAGAAAGTTAGGCTAATGAATATATGTCTCTACACACACACACACAAAAGCGTTCACTGTTTTCAAGTCATTTGGAGTGTTGGAGCCTCTAGGAACATCCCTCATACATATATGTGTGTAGTAATAAGTTTTTCCATATCAGACCAGGGTAAAAAAAATGCTTCCTACTAATTTAAAGAGAATATGTATGTATGTATGTAAATATATCAAATTTTAACAGATGCATCTATGCAAAAAAAAAAAAAAAATACTGACAGTAGAAGGCATTATCTGACTACAGACAAAAATGAAAGATGACAAAAAACTTCACTTGGCCTGATCACAAAGACCAATAGAGGGCCATGGCTATTTCTGTAAAACCCCTGTGAAATATGTACTCATTACCAAATGCAGATCCAGCTGCCAGAGCATCTTCATCGATGATACCTGTATTCTGTAATGAGTGCACCAAGGCTAGACCACAAGGCACTCAAACTAGGCAGATCTCCCCTTATGTGGGGGGATAGGAATCTGACACGTCTGCGGGAATTGATCGAGGGACCTTGGAGTGCTAGGAGCAGCTGGTGTTCCATTATCTGGGAAACAGACTCAGACAACATGAGGCACTAGTGAAGAGACAAAGGAGAAAGGCCTGACTCTAATTATTAGACCAGTGTCCAGGCCTCTACGCACCCATGAGCATCAGTGCAGAATATTTAGGCCAATATTTCTGGAAGAAGCCTTTTATTATAGTGTCATACAGTGTACATACAAGGGTTTCCAAGCATGTTCATTCATTCTAATTGGTGTTTGTGGATCTCTTTCTGTCTCTCTCTCTCTCTCTCTCTCTCTCTCTCTCTCTCTGTGTGTATGTGTGTGTGTGTGTGTGTGTGTGTGCATGTGCGTACATGTCTCCACCAGCCAAAGATCATCTGGATGAAGAACAAAATGATTATTGGTGAGGATCCGAAGTTCATCATGCAGAATAACCAGGGTGTTCTGACTCTAAACATCCGCAAGCCCAGCCTCTTCGATGGGGGAAAGTACACCTGCAAAGCTATCAATGACCTGGGAGAGGATGAGGTGGAGTGCAAGCTAGAGGTTCGAGGTATGGCCCCTCAAACAGCAGTCCTCAAACCCCACTGTTTTGTAACAGGCACGATAAATACCATTGCCAGTTGTAGGCTGTTTGTTTCTAACTCTTCCTGTCCTGTGTCCTGTAGTGGTAACGGAGAAAGAAGAGGACAAGAAGAAATGAAAGAAAAACAGAAGAAATTTTTCACTGGAAAAAGGGCAGAGAAAGAACATTAGCTTGTAGATTTAGAATAAATGCCATTCTTTACAATTTTATCACTCACTATTAGCCTCTTCAAGAGCACTGAAATGTATGAATCCAAAATACAAGGTGAAAGATGGCCATGGTCATGATAGATGTTAGTGTTGTAAAGAAAAATATTCTCCATACATGTGCCAAGACCTGTCAAATTGCATGTTGAGGAACTCATAAAGCATCACTCATATCCTCACTTCTTGTAAAATGGTATGTTGGTGATTCCCTAGACATTTTTATGGCTGTTAATAAATCAGTATTTTCAGTGTAGTGCCTGCTAGCATTGCATGGCATTTTATCCATGTTGCTTTAGGAGGAGGTGCCAGGATGAACTGCTGCAAGGCTTTTCAGCCCAGGTCGCCATCCAGTATTAAAATAATTGTTCTGGATTATATAATACTTTCTTCTTTTATGTTTGTGTGCGTTCCTGTGGGACCAAGAGAGAGTGAGACAGAGAGAGAGTGAGAGAGATTGTGTGTCTGTGTGCATGTGTGTGCAAGAGAGAAATTTAGTGGGCACACCAAATCAAGGTCTCATTAGCATAAGACACTAGAGACTAATTAACGCACCCATCAACACTGGCCTAATTAGGCTCTCCCACGTCATTACTGAGCAAACGAATCACCGCTAATTTACACACCCGCAAAACAAACACGGCACCGTCTCCACCGGGAAAGGCCTCGACGGGAGCCGACTCAAGGTTGGTGCACTAGGCTATAAAACCCACCAGACTCATGCTCAAAGCAGGAGTCACAAGGAGATGTCAGGGGTCTGCCCAAAGATGGCTGCCTCATAGATCTCGAGGAAGCTATGCTAAAGAGATAAATGTGTTTAATGTCTGCTAAGCTAAGAGGCTGCCTGGTGGGAATTTAGTGTTGTATGCTTCCTTGACTGTCATGCACAGAAACATACACTATATTCAGATGGGTGATTGCTGACTAACATGGGGTGTCAAAGGAGAACACACTGGTAAGATTTGACCAGCAGAGGGTGCAAATGTGTTAATGAGTTTAAAAGTCTGGAAATCCAATCAAAGGCAGTGACTGTTCATCCGTGGCAGTTTGACCTGGGTAAGTTGATGAGTAATTGGTTCCCATCTAATTAAAGCACAGTAGGCAGTGTTGCATTATCAGAAGAATAGTAATAGCCAGTGAATTAATGGGAAGTATCTTAAGACCCTGCATGGATATGTCTGGCATTGTCTGTGCACACATTTCATTTGTCATTTCTGGTTTATGACAGGTACTTAGTTTTACATTCCATGTATTCTCTCCCTGTTATGAATGACACTGTTATGAATGACACTGCTATCCAAAGTTACAGGTATGAAACTACTTGGTGAAACTACTGCCTTTCCATACTGCCATGCAAGTGTAGCAACAGGAGTTACAACAATTTATTAATGAACCATTTTACTGTTATACCTTTCATTCTGTCTAACACGAAAAATGAAACTGATGCTTTGTCCATGGTCTCAAGGCTTCAGTCAAACAGAAACAAATATTGCAAATTTATTTATATATTACAGTATACAGTATATTTCATATAGATATTTTAGCCTGCACCTGCTGTGTGATTGATTAGGCACTCTGCCTAGTCAAGATGCAAAGACGATTTTAAGATGAAATGGGATGAAAAAGAGACTTCAAGGTTTAGGCTAAGACTCATAGCTCATAGACTGAACTTTGAATTTAGAGAACAATCATTCTCCTTCTGTTTAAAATGGCCTAATAATCCTGTAAACCTTACAGAACTAGTCCTAATAAAACTCATAATCTGGATTATGAGTTGACAGATGACCACAACTAAGATTACTGTAGTTTTTGAAGATGTATTGGGAGTGTGAACTTACTGATGTTGCTAGCCATTACCATCTGCACATGTGCTATCATGTCCTCTGATGTCATTGGTGTCATGTTGGTATGAATAGTGTCTATAGCCATACTCAGATTTGACTGTGACTGTGCATGCTTAATTTCCATAATTAAACCCGGATGCGTTATCACCATGAAGACGAGACTTAATGATTCAAGAAACACCAAACAAAATTAATATTTGATTAATTTGATTCACTGAAACGATCTTGTGTGGCACAAGATACCATGTGTACCTTTTACCACAAGGTACGCTTTTAAGAATAAGCTTTCCTTAAACTCATGTTAATGGTAAATGTTCATATGAGGGACTGTCAAAAAGCACCAATCAGCCAGTGCGGCATTTCCAGAAAGTGTTGTTGACCACCTAGTCAACAGTATTATTCTCTCATTGTCACTACAGAAGTTGTTTTCGGGAAACTGTGAAAGGAAGTCCCAGCTATGTTCTGTGTCATTCTGTCGACAGACATGGCAAAATTGTAAGAAAAGCTTTCACAGCACAACACAAACAACAACATTGCCAAAAGAAATCAGTCAGCATGCTAGCAAGCCTGGTAGAAGGGTTCAACTTGCTAACTCCAGCTTCAATTTAATGAAATGTAAGAACTGTTGTACTGTTGCTTGTTGTAGAGGTAAAATAGGCTAGAGGGGTATTCAGGAGATGCATCAATGCACACTAGATGTACAGGGCAACTTTGAAATCAACAAAGTTTGTCACAGCAGAAGGTGAAAAAAAGCATTCATCTCATTGACACCACTCCCTGTGATTTTCCCAGTCTCCCTCAAAAGTGTCATTTTGTTGCTAAGCAATCACACTAATTGTACCTGCTGAGACGTCATTTACGAAATCTTTGCCATAAAAATTACAGTCGTAGTTGGCATCCACCCGCACCCTGCAAAGGAACACGTGCATAGTACACAACACACACACACACACACACAAACATAATTTGTGTGTGTGATGGTTTACTTTGCTGTGGATGAGGAAATGCACATTAACACTATGAGTAAAAATAAAACAGACTGTGGCATGTCTACTTTGTCACACTGACAGAGAGGGAGAGAAACTGCTCAGAAGAACTAGACAGAGACAGAACTATGTAGCAGTGGGATCGAGAACTATAATTATGTAAGTAATTATACATGAACTCAGAGAGAGAGAGAGAGAGCTGCAAAGATGTCTCATCCATGTAATTACAGTATAAAAACCAAATGAGACACAGAGAACAAGGAAACACAAGCACATCATGTAGCCCTTATGACCAAATCCCAGTGAACAATAAACTTTTGTTTACAACACATGCACTGCATCCAGCCATCTTCTTTCTCAGTTCAATTTAATTCAGTTTAGGTCAGTTCAATTCAAGTCAATTCAGTTTTAATTTCAAAACAGTTCAGATCAGTTAACCCTCCTTTTGTGTTCATTTCATGGTTATAACTTTGGTGTTCTGGTCAAAAATGACCAGAGCAGATTTAACTTGAGGTAGTGAATATATTATCAATGATTATGATAAAATTTTGTGATAGACCTCTGTATCAACTTATGCTCCCTTGAATATAACAATTTAAAAGTTTAATATACTAATTATGGCCTGTAGGCCTAACTGAATGAAGCCTATGTAATTCAGTGAGGGAGAGATTTTATTGCAAATAGGTTTTCAGTGGAGGCTGTCACTGGAAACAAAACCAGGGAGTGAGAGGTGTGTTTATGTTTGTGTAATTGAACACAAACACACAAAAAAATATATTTAATATTTAATTTAAAAATAATATTTTTTTTACATTTACTGTGGTCTCACCCTAATCTGACCAGAACACAACAGGAGGGTTCAGTTTACTTTAATTCAATTCAATGAATGTGAACTTTACGGCATGACTAATATTTTTTCTTTGCTGAAGCAGAACAATTACATACACAATACTCTTTCTCTCTGTAACAGACTCACACATGCATACATGTGTGCAAGCACTCTTCTGCAACTTATCCTCTCTGTTCTTCATTGATTAAATGGGCCAAAACTCTTACTGAGCTCACCATCCATGTAATGAGTAAATTGTAGATGCTTGAAAGGGCAAGAAACACAAGACCACCATGACACAAACACACATAGCCATACACACACATAGCCTACAACCTGGGCATCATGTATGCAGTGGAACTATTCCAATAACCATGTACACACTTCACACACTGAAGCACACACATACATGCCAACTGTATGAAAACTGGAGCTTGTTGGCATTTGTGATGGAAACCATAGAATTGGACACAATTTGTAGTATTTTGACGCATACACTGCATGTTATTTAAAAATACAGTTTTTCTGAGACAGACTCAAATCTAGAAGTGAAGCTTTAGCCCTCCTCCTCTTCTCTCACTGCTACCTTTTTTTCCCACCATTCAAACATATCAGAGACGTTCCAAGCAGCAAACAAGGCGGCAGGAGACACACCATCACATGACCATGTTCCCTTGGCTGGATGTTGCTCACCTGTCTTGAAGAGGCCTCTGCTGACTGGACCATTAGGCTAATTGTGAGTGACACTTCAGTTTTAGGTGTGCAGACTCATCTGTTATCACAGACGGTGGTGGGAATGCCTCATGGTCCTTTAATTAAAAGAATTACGCTAATTACATCTTAGTGGCTGCAGGACAAATGAGGGGTGGGGTGGGGTTGGGTGGGATGGAGGTTGGGGTGGAGAGGGGGCTTTTATTTTAAGACAAAGGCGGAGGAAAAGGGGAGGAAACGACATAAGCTTCCAGCTCAAGGAAAAAAAAGCGGAGGGAAAGAAAAATAAAAGAAAACAGCAAGAGTGTAAATAAGAAATAAATGTTGGAGTTTGCTGTTTCTCCCTGTTGTCTCCCCAGCTTCCCTCCCCTCCATCTCCCCAGTGGCTTCCTGCCTTTCATCTTCTCTTTCTTTATAAACAAATGCTGCCGAAATGAACAGAAGTGATGGTGAATTCCCTCACTTGATCCGATTTTTTGCACAATGAGATTTGTAATGATAAGAAATCAAAGTGTACTAATGCATTTTAGTGTCATTGACTACCCCATGTATCTAAAGTGGGACAGATTAAATTTCACACTTGCAACATTGTCTTTTACATTGTATTTTGTGAACTTTTCAAAGCAGAAGAGAGCCAGTTGAACAGAGCCTTGTCTGTATCTATGTGTGTCGGTTCCTTCTGAGACGCTTTAGTACAACATGCAAGAGTGTCTGCTAAAGACACAGTAAAAAAAACCTTTGATCCTCTGACAACAAAAAAATGAACAAAAAGTCAAAACTTGTGAACAACAACAACAAAAAAGGAATCAGAACAAGGAATTGGAAACTTCTGACATGCAGTCTGTTTTCCGAGCCCTCAAGGGTCCTCTTTGCGGCTGGTCCACACAGGGCATAAAAGAAGGACAGGGGGGGTGGGCACCTCGTTTGGGCCTCCCTCTCCCTCTCGTCTGCACAGCTGGAGTTTCATGGCAGCCAGCATCAGGCTAGCTGCAGCCAGCACCGAACCCTTTCCCAGCCCCCTATCACCTCCAACCCCCACCCAGCCCTCATCAAACCCCTGCGCTGACTCCCTCATCCAGACGACTCCCATTACAATCTGAGAGGTAGCACATTTCATCATGTAATGTGGCTCTGGCACTCTGGCTCTGCACTCAGTCCGCACTGGAGGCGCACCAGATGGGCCTGATATATTATGTATGGGACTCAGAATTCAGCGCGAGCTGCAGGGTTAGAGGTGCTGCAGGTGTTTTTAACTCTGCTTCCTCCACAGGCCCGATTGCAGACACTCCTTTGACTCTTAAACCTCTTTTTTCCCCCAAAAAAAGATGCCACCGATGGACAGAACAGGGGACAGCTGCCAGCATTTTCTTCAGTTTGGCAAAATCAGTGCTTGGCTTTCTTTCATCTGTGATATAGCGTAAACTGTATCCATCTTGCTGTAATTGTGCTGATTGAAAGACAAAGTGACAATGTGAAGTATAACAAGAGCCTAATTGACAGCAACCAGTAGGAAGCTCTGCCAATCTGAGATGCGTTTCCCAAAACACTGGCAGCTGAGCCATTGCATCAGCAACCAACAACGGGTTAGTGAGTGTTACTATTGTAGTATATAGTGTCGTGCACTAATACAGTTTAGCTAGATGAGATGTGTGCTTTGATACACTGTTAGTTAGTCAGTATGTGTCATGCGTCAGGAGATGCTCGTTAGGCTCGTTAGGTGAGATGTTTGAGTACTCAGTAAACACAGATGAGAAACCATTGCTTGACTATGATTCACTTGGATAACAAACTATAACAACTATGGCACTGGACAACCTATTGTTTTTCCTTGCTCTTCGTAGCTCTCTAACGTCTCCTTTCTTCTGACCAACTCAGTTGTAGCCATTGCTTTCCTGCTTGTGGAGGAGAAAAGCCTGTCACCCCGTTAGGACTCTATGATTGGTTGATCTTCTCCCGAGTTACAAAACTGAGTGAATTGAATGTCCTTTACAGCAGCTGTAGTTTTTGTTATTTATTTAATTGTCACATAGCAACATGGGAATTCATCATAAGCATCTATTAATAACTGTCTGAGTACTTTTGGAGCCCCATGTGTGGTTTTGTCATCATGTGTGTTGGTAACTGTCCATCAGCCTCCTGTCCATCATTGGTGATAGAGAGAGAGAAGTTTAGAATACGTTTCCTTTTTTAGCATATACATAAAGGTAGAGACAGAGAGAGTAACTGTTCTTTTCTTTATTTATTTACATATATTATTATCAGTTATGCTATTGTTGTTTATGTAATGTAAAAAATATGTATGCTTTGACAATACAATGTTTTTGTAATGTCAGTAAAGCATTTGTCATGTTGTACATGAGGTGTTGGAATCAGGTGGATTCGTTGATGTGAGGGGACCACGAGGGTGATGGACAGACATGTGCTGCTGTGTCAGTGAATCACAATGCTGATTAAAGAGAGAGCGAGAGAAAGAGTCATGCAAGCTAAATATGTCATGCATGCTTCATCTGATTAAAACATCTCTTGTTCTCTCTCTGTCTCTCTGTCTCTCCCACACACACACACGCACACACACACACACACACATATAGTGACACATGACAAAATTATACAGCAAACCTCCATGTGCAGCATCTTGCACATGTGTATAGAGACAGACACACTTATGTATAGAGACAGACACACATATACTCACTGTCCTCTCTTCTAATAAGGCAGAAAGGAGGGGGGGGGGGTGTGAGGGGACATGAATGCTGCAGTTTTGAAAGAGTGCTTGGCTCAGTTCAAATAGTTGCCATGGTTTCAAGATGTTTCCATGGAAACGCAAGCTGCCAATAAAATAAATTTGAACAGAATCTTTGCAGGGAGGGAGGTAAAGACAGAGAGAGAGAGAGAGAAAGAGAGGGAGAAAGTGTAAAAAAGTGAAAGAGAGAGAGAGAGACAAGTGAGATAGAAAGAGACCCAGAGACAGGACATATGATGAGGCGTAGAAAAAGGAAAAATGAGAAAGGAAGTCATAGAAAGAAAAAGAAAAACAGAGAGAGTTACTCAAGATCCAGACATGAAGCCAAGTGAGATGCTAGTTTTGGAAGAGAAACAGTCAACCAGCCAATGCAAAAATAGCTTGTGTGTCTGTCTGTCTGTGTGTGTGTGTGTGTGTGTGTGTGTGTGTGTGTGTGCGTGCGTGCGTGCACGCGTGTGCATGTCTGAATTAGAGAATAAACACAAAACCAAAGAGCAGGGGTTGAAAGCTGACTATTTTAGGCCGTTTAGTCGTCATAGTAACGACTGCCTGGCTTGAGCATAGAGATGGAGAGAGAAATAGAGAGATAGATAGACACACATGAGGAAGAGAGGGAGAGATGGATAGGCACATGAGAGGGAGAGATGGATAGACACACAAGAGGAAGAGGGAGAGAGAAAGATATGAAAGAAAGGGATAAGGATAAACAGAGAGACGATGTGTGTGATCTGAGTCATGTTAGTGTGTGTGTGCGCAAATGGCTCTCAAATGCCATTCCTACTAGTTTGTTGTCAGCATTTATTCTTTCTCCAGTTTCAGTTTGTGTGTGTGTGTGTGCTTGTAGATGTGTGTTTGAAAGAAGTGAGCATATATTTAGCCATGTCACTATAGTATTTGGCATGTCCAGTATAACTAGTAGTGGATTAACTGTCTACTATCTACGTCTCTGCTAACATTTCTCACTCACTTTCTCCATCTCTTTTACAGGCAGACATACACACACACACACACACACACACACACAGGTTCTCTCTCACACTCAAATACACACATGCTCACACACACACAGACAGACACACACACACACACAGTAAGTCTGTCTCTCTTCCTGTCTCTCCTCGCTTCCCATCACTCTTTCACTCCTCCTCCCTTCAGTGCCTTCTGTCTCCCTCTCTTTCTCCCTCCCTCTCTCCCTCTCTCTCTCTGAAGGACAGAGGTATTCCCACATTTCTCGGTCGCCATGGCAACGCTGCAGCAAGAAAGGAAGAGAGGCCGCAAGAGGGGTGGGGAGGGGAAGGGGGAGAGGTGGAGGTGGTGGTGGTGGTGGTGGTGGGAGAGTCGAGGCAAGGGATGTGTGAACAATGCTAATGCGACTTCACTGATCACCAATTGTGCGTTTATTCCTTCTCCTCCTGCTTTCTCCCTCTCGCTCTCTCTTTCTCACACACACGCCGACACACACTCACTCACACTCTCTCTGTCACTCACTGACACACACACAAATGAGCACACGCACACACTTAACACACACACACTCTCTCTCTCTTTCTCTCTGCCTCCTTCTCTCTTCTCCTCCTCCTCCTCATCATCTTCCTACTGCTACTCCTCCTGCTCTTTTCCTCTATGGTCTTTCTGCCGGCCAATCAAGGGGGCGGCTTAAGCAGGTCCACCCCGCACCCCCCTAACACACACACACACACACACATGCACCAACTACCCACCCCACCCCATCCCTCTTTAAATAGTGCCGTCATTGTTACCTTCATGCACACCAGGCCACTCAGCACAAGGCCTCGTATCCAGGGCAGTGGCTGTTGGAGCTGGAGCCGAAGCGACACCGCGTCCCCCACGCGAATACAAATATAGACAAGTATTCATCAATATCCAACACTCTCATTATCAGCCTAATGGCAGGAGTCGGCCTGTCAGATTGCGCTATAAATAATGCAATCTCATTAGAAAGGGACTCCTTGCTCTCCTCTCCTCTCCACTCCTCTCCTCTGTGGCTTCAGGATTTCAAGAGAAAAACTGATTAAGTGTGTAGATTTATATTAGTGTTGTGGCGTGGTGTTTGTCTTTGTGTGTGTGTGTGTGTGTGTGTATGTATGTGTGTGTGTGTGAGAGAGAGAGATAGATAGAGAGTGTGTGTGTGTGTGTGTGTGAGTGAGAGAGAGAGTGTGAGAGAGAGAGAGGGAGAGAGAGCGTGTGTGTGTGAGAGAGAGAGAGGGAGAGAGAGAGAGTGTCTGCCATCTTTGTTAGTGTATACATGCTGAATTGTGTATGTGTGTGTCTGCCAGCAGGGGTGAGCGTATGCTTAGCCCATAGCCAAACACTTGATCCAGGGAAGGGAAGGAATCAGCTGTGCTAGAAACACACAACCTGATTGATTAAACAAGCCTGGGTAGCAAATGCACTCCGCTACTAAGCCTGTCGTCCACAGGTGTTTGTTTGCGCGCGTGTGTGTTTGTTAGTATCACCTGTGTTTGTACAGCAGATACATCTGCTGCACACACTCCCACACTCTCGCACACACACAAACACATGCTTAGATAGATACGGTTCCAAAAGGGTTAGCAATTTTTTTCCTTCATCCTCCTCGGATGCACAAATTGGAAATTTTGAGAACAAGGCCTGTATGTCCATTATAAAATTGCCATGCACATGTGGTGTAACCAGTGTGAACCTCTGTCTAGCAGGCTCAGAGATAGCATCAAAATATGTGTTTGTTCTGTGTTGACAAGTTTAGTCTGTCTCTCTCGTTGCCTCTTCTGGAGGGCCTCATTGATATGACAAGTGTAGTCTAGGAATGTGAAGCATTTGGACCCCAAGACAAGAATTAATAACAAGTGAGAGCTGAGAATGGGAACATAAAACCGTGTATGACTCTCTTGCTAGATTGTATATAATGAGTGAGTGTGTGTGTGTGTGTGTGTGTGTGTGTGTGTTTGTTCTCTGACAGGCCGCCTTGTGTGAAAAACATGACGTAACTTGTGTCTTGTTTGCCCCAGCCCATAAAGTCAAGTGTGTATGTGTGTGTGTGTGTGTGTGTGTGTGTGTGTTTGTGTATGTGTGTGTGTGTGTGCGTGTGCAGGCGTGTGTGTTCACATGGGCTGTATCCCCCGCAATTGCAATCGTCTCTCAGAGCACGAAATTCTGCATGATTATTCAGCCTCACACTGAGCTGAGAGAAGTCCTGGAAAAGAGGGGAGAGAGAGAGAGAGAGAAGGAGAAAAAGAGAGTGAGAAAGAAAAAGAGAGAAAGAGGGAAAAAAAACACCATGGACACCATGGAAACAGGAAGTTTCCACGGTGCCATTTGTGATGTAACTGGCTGTAGTGGCATTCCGGAGATGCACTTCAAAGGAACTCAGCGACTGACAATTTCACCTGTGAAGAAGGTGCTGAACTGATCCGTATTAGGAAGGCATGCCACTTTTTCTTGTAGCATATGTTCTTAGTTTACCATGACAAGGAGATAGGGAGAAAATAAAATCAAATAAATAAGTTGTGATAGAAAAGGAGAGATGGTCAGGTGACATGTAGTCTGTCATATACTCCGGCTTCACACTGATCCTTACATCTTTTTGAGAAGCGGGGAGAGGAGAAAAAATTAAACCAAATGTGTAATGCCAAATTCACACGCTGATTCACGCGCATGGATCCACTACAGCAGCAGTCACCTGCGGTCGTCAGAGTACATATTAGCAACCCCGCAGGTGACACACACATGCACGCACACACACACGCTAGCAGCAGGTGTCTCTAGCTGTGCTGGAGAGAGGCAGCTGGAGCTCATCTGCATGCAGCTGCACTGAAGGGTTGGTGGGGGGGAGGCGAGAGGAGGTCGTGTCACGTGTGGCCCTTTCTGCAGCCAGAGTCAGGGGGTACCACTGGATTATCATCCTTGGAAGTGGAGCAGCACAGCGTGGCAGCTCCCTGCCCCCGTCACCTGCTGCTGCTCTCATCAGATCATGTTGGCACGGCAGGCCGATGGCATCTGGGCAGGTAAGGGACTCCCCCAGTGCCGGGTGCACCAGGGCATGTGTTTTTACAGCACCAGCACGCGTCTGGGGAATGGGTGGCTTGCACTAAGATGTGCTACAGAGCTGGTGTCACTCAGTCTCTCTCTCTCTCTCTATCTGTCTCTGTTACTCACTAACTAACACTCTCTCTGTCTCTCCTGCTCTCTGCTTTGCAATCAATAACTCATCTCTTGACATCAATTCCCTCCGTCCCCACAGGAAAACAAACGTCCTTCTATAGGACAAACAAAGGAAAGCAAAAAAGACACAAAGCTGTGAGAGAGAGACCGGGAGGGAAAGACAGACAGAAAGGAGAGAGAGAAAGAGAGAGGGAGAGGGAGAGAGAGACGACAGTAAGGGAGAATATGGATAATCAAAAAGCAGTGAAGCTGATGAAAAACTAAACCATCAGGAGATTGGGAAAAGATAAACCAGAGATAAGAGATAGGGACCACAGGGGAGGTGGGAGTGTGTGTGTGTATGTGTGAGAGAGAGATATAGAGAGATAGACTGAGAGAGGGAGAGTCACAGTGTGAGCCAGAGAGAGGAGGCTGAAGAGGGAGGGAGGGAGATTGAAAGGGTAAGTACAGGATGGATGATTAGCTATTGTCTCCAAGGTTACAGCTTTACAACAGCATCAGTGCAGGATGAAGGAGAGACAGACCAGGAGAAGGAAGAGGATGGGGGGGGGGGGGGGGGGAGTGGGAAGCAGGGATAGGCCATAATGTTAGGATCCCAGGATCCTGCTAGTGTGTGTAGCTGTGACCTTTGGATGTGGAATGTCCATCCTATATGATCTGAACCAAATTTAGCAAATAACAAACAAACAAACAAAACACATCTGTGCTGACCTCTCTGGGTCAGAGGCAAAGCCAGATAAGGGGGAGGGTGAAAAGACAAGATGAACTGACCAAGTGGAAGATGAGAAAGAAGAGTGACGTGTGACAGAGTGCAAAATTGAGAGGAATTAAGTTCACCCAACTGCATGATCTGACCTTTCAAAAAAGTGATGGGGAGGAAGAGAGACAAAAAAAATCTGTGGTCGTTTTTTTTTTATTCATTTATTTATTTTTTAGTCTTCCTTCTGGTGTTTCCATCCCTTCATCTGTTCTGATCCCACACATTTATGTCATTTTTTCTCTTTCTCTCTCTCTCTTCCTCCCTCCCTCCATCTCACTCTTTCTCGCTCTTTTCTCAGATGCAAATCACCCCTCTTCCTCAGCTGCATCGGCTCTGGCTGCTCTCTAATGGACCCGACGGCCTCCTCCTTCCCTTCCACAGAAAGGAAATAATCCAGAGTTGGATCTATTTCTGTGCAGCCATAGGATGCAGGACAAATGCTCAAGATTCTTTCTTTGCCCCAAATCATTTTCTGTCTGTTCCCTATGTGACACCTGAGAGTGGCTTGGGCTCTGATTCATGGCTTTGGGTTTCACCGTGTACTGCAGAGCAGTGCAGGCATAAGGCACCAGAACCTGCTTTTTTTATTTCTTGAGCCTGCAGCTCTCTCTCTCTCTCCTTCCCTCTCCCTCTCCCTCTCTCTCTCTCTTTTGTTCCCTCTCTCTCTGTCTTTTCCACTGTTGATGGGTGAGGTGTGAGTGAGCATTGTTAAGTAGTTTGCATAATGCATTCAGTGCTGCGGCGGTGGTGGCAGTGGTGGTGCTGAAGAAGAAGAAGAAGAGAGGTATCCTGGTTAAGACGACGGATGGCAAGGCTGGTGTTGCATCAGCCGCTGCTGCGAAAAGGGCACAAGCCGTGGTACTCGCTCTCTCTCTCTTTCTTTCTCTGTCCTGCACCCCGTGTCCCACAGTTACGCCGACGGCTCAGTAGGCATTGCTGTGTGCAGCCAGGTGACAGCGCAGCTCCCTCAAATCCCTTATCCCATCGCACCTCTCAAACCACCCCCCCTCCTGATGAGCCGAAATCTTTAATGTATAAACAGAATGCAGTACGCAACCAAAGCATGTACACCACTCTGCAACTGTGTCAAATAT
Organism: Tenualosa thibaudeaui; assembly: GCA_027481765.1. Classification (NCBI taxonomy): domain Eukaryota; kingdom Metazoa; phylum Chordata; class Actinopteri; order Clupeiformes; family Clupeidae; genus Tenualosa; species Tenualosa thibaudeaui. The sequence continues at coordinate 964,164 of JAIFZK010000016.1, forward strand.
GAAGTAATTTAAAATTCTGTCACCTCTCAATTAGAGCATTATATGGGATTATGTACTTCCTTTTCATGCCATCAAAACAAATGTTCTCGAAGGACCAAGCTAAATGTAAGTCTTAAAGTAGAAATGCAATACAGGACTTTGGACCCTTGGCTTCATGTTTTCATAAAGCCACTTGCAAAACAATTGAGATATGGTGTTAAGTTGCAACTAAAATTAGTGGGAACACAACTGCCGACACAATAATAAGAATCTGTGTCCCTCTTCCTGAAATGACTCCAGGAACGGCACTCTACTTAAGCAAACTTGGAAAAGCAGACGGGCATGAAGTTGAGACCTGGCACAGGGGTTATCGGTGGAAATCATTTTTTTTTGTGACAGTTCAGGCAGTGCAAAAGGCACATTGCATAACATCAACTGCCATGGATGGAATCCAAGACAAAAAAAAAAAAAACTTTGCTTGCTCTTCAGCTCAAAACTGCAAGATTAAACTTTCCTGAGGAACATAGAAAGAAACTCGATGAGAGCCTATTGGGAGCTCTTTCTATCGTAAAATGAGACCAAGATAAATTTGTTTAGCTCAGATAAGGTCTCGCATTTTTATTTTTGGCGTGCACAATAGTGAATGTACAGTCCCAACAGTGAGATTATATAGGGCAGCTCAAGAGCAGAAGGTGTAGGACAGATGACATTTCCAGAAGCAAAGAATGCCCGTGGATATACTAAAATACTGACTGACAAGAGGACTCCCTGTCTCCACAAGATTGACAGAAGAGGATTATTCTATCACAATATCAATCCAAAGCACACTGCAGGTATCATGAAGGCATATCTGAAAGAGGACAAAAATAAAAAAAAATGACTGGGCCAAGTTTGTGGCCTAACTTTAGGCATGTGCAGAGAAGGGGTGTTTTGGGGGTTCCAGTCCCCGTCTCTTTGCTCCTTCAAAAAAATGAATTTACATACAAATAATATTAATACAGCTCTGCATCCATGTCACACCCAGTCATATCGGTGAAAAAAACAAAAACAAACAAGCAAAAAAAGCTAGAGCATGTGTATAGAGCCCTTATAATGACTGATAAGAACCTAAAAGTGAAATTACCCTGATAATAGCCTTGGGTTCAAAGGGTTACATATGACCTTTTTCAATATTGTATTAATAAATAATTGAATTGACATGACTATTTTTTGTTAACAAAAAAAAAATACATGGCTGCCTGATTTGTTCCCGTCAGGCTATATTGGCATGAACGAGAGCCATGGCTCTGCATTACCTTTCAGTTGCAAATAACGCATGGAAGAAAATGTTTTGGAGTGGACCTGAGTAAGATTAGGCTAAAAACAAAAATATATATAATGTAATTAGTGAATAGAATGTAGTAGAAAATTAGGTGTTTACAAATCCATGTGGCCCTGCCCCACAAAGGGTCTCTGCACAGTCCTTCCTAACTTGAATCCAATAGGATGACTTGATCCATACTTTTTTTTTACGTGAAGAGAAGGGTAGAGCGACATCCTGCCTGCAAAGAGAAGTGACATAAATCTCTGAAGAATCGCCAAACATTTTTCCAAACAAATGTGCAACATTGGCATCCATGCTGAGGAGAACTCAATGTGTCATCACCAATTAACATAGATGTGTGCTGTAGGTATTGGGGACATAAGATATACTGAGTAAGTATCTCTAAGTAAGTTCCTTCTGTGCGGCATGCATTTCTTATATAGTCCAAACTATTAGTTCTTCATTTTGCCTATGACCATACACCTCGGTCAACTATGGAAGAGAATGGGAAAATTTTTAATCTAGCACAGGGATGTTCTCACCTGTATTGCAAATTGTATGTGTCCTGCTTGTTTACTTCCTCTGTAATTCAGCAGAGAAACAGGGGGTTTATTTAAGCCAGAGGGTGAGCTTGAGTCTTCTCTGGTTTCTAAGCAACTAAACACAGTTTTTTAAAGACTCCCATTTCTCTTTTGACACGCATGAAATACGTGATATCTGTGTAGCAGGCCTAAATACAAATGTATTATGATGGAAATAAGAGATATGGTGCCAAAAAAGGCTCATTTAAAAATATTATATTGTTGTTACAGATGACAGTAGTTTATAGTAGAGAAACAAAACATTTTTTAAGTAAAAGCAGCAAATCAACATTATCAATTTATCTGTGTGCCACATAATTCCTATCTTTTGAGCGAAAGCAACATAACTCTGACACATCATGAGAATCCATTTATCAATTGACATCAATGTGCTATAAGTTGTAACTCTGCGTTCACACCAAAAGCTTCTAAAGCTGTGAAATCGCCTTTGTCGCTCATAAAAAAGAGCTGCTAAAATATCTTTCACTCTTGTTGCGCTAATCGCACATGACGTGCCCACTAACATTAATTTACAGACGAAATGCATCATAGCTAATTTGCATAAAGTTGAGTCGTTTTTAAATTCTTTTAGTCGTTCTTTTAGTCACCCAAGTTCGCTCTTGTCCATACAAAGTTAATTATTTCAGGCAATTTTACAGCTTTAGTTGCTCTTTGTGTTGAATTGCCATTGTCAAATGATATTGAACTTCTAAAAGCTTAATGCAGCTCAAACCTTTACTGTCACATTATGGAACAGGTCTATGGGCCTACATACACATGATAGTAATAGACCAAATTAGCAAAATTATTTATTTTAAGTGAGGAGGAGAAGTGAAGAGGTTAATAGGGATGCGTAGGCTAATGTCTTTAAGGAAGTCTCACTGTCCTTACCTTTGGTTAAAAGTGGAGTGCCCAGCAACGGGTTATATGTAACAAAAAACATGCATGTCACCTGTAAGGTATTTTTCTCATAAAATAATGAAATACAGTTTAATGGCAAAACAGTCCCAGTCACATTCCAAGAAAGGAATAAAAGAAGAATATAGATTCCTGTGACTACTTCTAGGCACTATCTAGAGCTTCTGCTAAATGCAGAATAAACCAAGCACACAGGAGGGGTGGATGAGAGAGTCAATTGCTGGGTAGGGAATTTATTGTTTACCTCAGCTCATTTCACTGTAACTGAGGTGCCTATTTTTGCAGTAATGCTCAATACAGAACATTTTTATTATGTTATTATAAACACTGTTATAAACAAAGTTAAAAATATTATCCCTTCCCATTCTGTCACATCAATGTCCAGATAAAAAAGAGTTTGCGATTTGCGAAAAGTAAGTTCAAATGACAGTTTGGAGCGAAAGAGAAAATCACATTATATAATAAACCACCATGCCAGATTTAACAAGAATGTTGATTATTTAGCTAACAGTTTACAACTACCTTTTATAGGTTAATATTCTCTGCAATGCCCGTGGTTAGGCTATAGGACAAAAATAAACTGCCCTGCCAAAAAAACAGGCTAGTCTGGTGGCTGGTTTTAGCTGTTACCAGCTCTTACTAGTTAGCTAGACATTGCTGGATTTACAAATTAATCTCCAGCTAAAATGACCAGCCTAAGATGGTTTGACCAACAAAACCATCACAAACCATCATACCATCATAAACTGGGTTAACCAGCTAAACCAGAAAATCTCTTGCAAAAACATAGCTTCATCTGGTCAACCATCCTAAAATGGGTCAACCAGGTAAACCAGCAAAACTTTTGCGAAAACATAGCAACCAGCAAACCATCAGCTGGTCAGGCAGTTTTTTTTCAGCAGGGTGATGTAATTTTACACTTAAAGCCTTCTTTTCTGATATATCTGTTTTATGATGAAATACAATGGTTAAGATTACAATTTTTACGAATATCTGTTCCGAATTTTCAGTTCCGAGAATTTTCAGTTGTTGTGGTTCAGTTGTTGTGGTCACACTTTGCGATGAGCCAGAGTCTTCTGTGTCTGGAATGGATGTACAGTATTCTTGAGTCTGTAAGCTAACAATAATATATAATAAAGGTAATAATAATTTGTTTGAATTGTGAAATGGGTTTGACTAAAAGAAAATGTTGGTTTCATCTGTACTACAGACAAAAGGTAGGTACTTATACTATGTTGACTGGGTTAAATAGGCTACAGTTGCATTACTAAAAAAGAGACTAAAATGCACTTTTCATTGACTAAAATGTCCCTAAAATAGTCATGGATATTCTGACTAAAATGCTCAGACATTTAGTCGACTGAAACTTGACTAGACTAAAAAGAGTGAGGAGTGACTAAGACTAATAAAAACTAAAATGACAGCTTGATGCAAAGACTAGGCTAGAACTAAAATTAAGACCACCAAAAACAGCACTAGGGAGAAGTTACATTTCAAAGTAAAAATGCATGGATGGGAAGTAAATATGAGTAAATGTTGACTTCTTTTTGACCACAAAGACATTCTACATTTTCAGTTATTACATTTTCATGCATTCCTCAAGTCCTCATGAATTTCAATCTCTCATTTCAATTCTGATTTTTTGAATTAATTTTAATTAATTTAATTTATGCATTTAGCAGACACCTTTATCCAAAGCAACTACATTTTGTCAGTTGTGAGTTACTTCTTCGCTAGAGCAACTTGTGTGTTAAGTGCCTTGCTCAAGGTCACAATGGTAGCAGTCAGAATTTTAACCTAACAATTTTCATGCTGCTAGTTTGTTATCCAGGTTCCTTAACTGCTACACTACTTAATTTTTTTCATGTAACCTCTACAGCTGAATACCACAAATCCTCAAATTTCATACAATAATTTATGTCATAAAAATACACATACATTTATTAGTTGTATGTAAGTCTTCCCAGTCATGCACCAGTAAGGCCCACCCTAAAGAGTACACATAGCCTATCTGTGCTTTATGGAATTACCATACAAATGTGTGCTAGCAATTACAATAGCTTTGTGTTTGTCCTACTTTGTTGAGTGCAAGGACCAGTATTGTGTGTTTTTTTTATTTTTTATTTTTTAAATCTGTGCCCTTTGTCTAAGAAGTCTAAGAAGAGCTGGATTTAAGTTTAGCTATGTGCCCTTGCTATAAATACAGTATTGAAAATGGTGAGATGTATTATGTGGAATAATTTGAAAATAGCTCAATATGAAAGCAATGAAAAGCAATGTCTAACCACTTAGCTAATGCTGTGTTCTTTCCATCAATGATGAAATGTATTTATTTATTTAATGTGTGATGTCATTATTTAAATGTGTTATAGGTCTTCCGAAACAGACACAAAATAAATGCTTGAAGTAATGCTGCTGTTTCCCGCCATATGATGGCTTATAGTTTATGAGCATACACACATAAACCAACATCTTATGCTCCATAAAACACTGCTGTGTTCACTATAAACAGAATTGCTCTCTCTCTTAGTCCTGAACAATAAAAAAATTGTTGAAGTAGTTCACACACACACACACACACACACACACACACACACACACACACACACACACACACACACACACACAAACAAAAACAAAAACAAAAACAAAAACAAAAACAAAAACTCTACAGACATACACAAATGAGCAGACATACAGGCTCTCTCTCTCACACACACAAACACACACACACTGACACACACACACATACACCCTAGGGTTGGCTAATAATTGTAACCCTGAATCTGTAGTGCTCAGAAACTGACCCCATGGCAAATCCCAGCCAGCGTGAAAGTCACATAGGCCACTGACTGAACATCAGCCCACAGCAAAACACACACACACACACACACACACACACACATACACACACACACACACACACACACACACACACACAGTAAGTGTGGGTGGAGGTTAGCCATCTGGGTCAATTTAACCAGCCTAGAGGTAGTTAGACCACAGCAATGGTGTCAAATAAGTTTTAGCACATGACAAAATGCCTCCTAAACACA
>JAIFZK010000016.1:977500-1035000 GCA_027481765.1 Tenualosa thibaudeaui
ACATTGAATATTCCATGACCTTCAAATGCAGACCTCACAAACATACAACAAATCAAATGCAGACCTCAGAAACATATGTGTACATGTCCTACTCTGTGTCCATAGCAAAACAGAAGACATCCTCGAGGATTTTCTGTGCATAAAAAAATTCATCTAATGTCCGTCTTCGCAGGTATGTGGTCAGTACTGGACGAGATGAAAGAGTCTGAATGCACTCCAGCCTCTTGGAGAAGGTGAGGCCACTCGCCACTCAAACATATTCACAGTGAGAGGCAGACAGCTGCTTGCACAGCCTGGGTATTAAATAAGAAAGCCTGCGGTGCCATCCAAATCCCAGTCTATACTCCCGCTCTCTAGTTTCTTTCCCCACCCAGGGTATAAGGACATCAGTGAAGGGATCATACGGCAGCCCATAGCTGTAGGAAATAGTCTGAACTCATTTAAACTGGGGATTTCGCATGGATGTCTCCGGCTCCCCCCTCATCTTACCGTACCTATCCTCCACATCCAGCTCAGGGAGCATGGATGCACACACACACATACACACACACACACACTAAAATATACATAATCACTAACTGTATACACACACACACATACACACTAAAATACACATACATACTAACCATGCACACACACACACACACACACACACACACACACTCTTACACATATGCAGAGAAAGATAAAAGGGAAACCAAAAAGGAGAGAAATGTAAACTGACATTAAGAGGCCTGAAAATAAGGCAAGGATGACAAACTGGAGGCGGTGTGGGGCTTCAACCACTCTTTTTCAGTTTTTCCCTTTTTCTTGCTCTCTCTCTCTGTCTCTCTCTCTGTCACACACACACACACTTGAACTTAAAAACTGACTGTAAACACACTCAACATGGTCTCATCTTGGATAATGCTTTCCATATATCGCTTGCACTGCAGGGGTGGGCTTCACCCCCACACACTTTGTATTATGAGAGAGAGAGAGAGAGGGAGAGAGAGAGAGAGAGAAATTTAACAGAAAACATGGTGAGGAAGTGAAAAGTAGACGGGGTGAGAGCGCTACAGTGAAAAGCTAGCTGGGGAGAAAGACACAGAGCAGTGATGAATGTCCAGGCACTGTGACTCAGTCTCTGCAGTACTGTGTGTGGCGCCTTCCTTCAGCTCCTCTCTGCTTCAGCCTACCTGTCTTCCTCTCTAGCTCCATGCCCCTACTCCTTCCTCTGGCCTATTCTTCCCTACTCTTAACTCAGCCACACCAAACCCTTTTCCAACCCTTTTACCCCTACCCTGTGCCCTTCCTCTAACCTAATCTAGAATACTATACCCTATCTTACCCCTACCCTGTGCCCTTCCTCTAACCTAATCTACAATTTAATACCCTATCTTACCCCTACCCTGTGCCCTTCCTCTAACCTAATCTACAATACTATACCCTATCTTACCCCTACCCTGTGCCCTTCCTCTAACCTAATCTACAATACTATACCCTATCTTACCCCTACCCTGTACTCTTCCGCCTCCCTAATCTACAATACTATACCCTATCTTACCCCTACCCTGTACTCTTCCGCCTCCCTAATCTACAATACTATACCCTATGCTACCCCTACTCTATACCCAAGTCTATCCTAGTCCTACCCTATTATTCCTACACCAACTCTGCTGCTCAAACAACTGGCAGCAGAGACAGCAGCCTGGCTATATCTAATTGTCCAAAATGAAAGGGTAGAAGTTTATTTGGTTTCTTTTTTGAGGGAAGGGACTGGAGGCCCACAATCACTTAACACATCACACACTGCATAAGCACTTGCCAATGTGACATGTTTGTGTGGGTCTGTTTGTGTGTGTGTGTGTGTGTGTATGTGTCACGGCGGCCTGATGAAGGAAGGATGTCAGAGTACACATGGAGGACACAGGTGAGGTATGTGGGCAACACGCCCAGGTGATGCAAAGACTGACAGAAGATGTTAATGAAAACAACAGACAGGGGCAAAGACAGCGACCCAGAAGGGACAACATAGGCAGGGGGCTCATACACACACACACACACACATACACACACTCTCTCTCTCACACACACACACACACATACATACACTCTCTCTCTCTCTCACACACACACACAATCTCTCTCTCTCTCACACACACACACACTCTCTCTTTCTCTCACACACACACACGTATGCGATTCGAAAATGGCGTCCTGTGCCACCCTGTGTCCCCAACATTTGCATCCGAGACCGGCATGTCTGCGGAAGGGGATGGGGGTGGGGGGTGGGGGGGCGCTACTGTCGCAGCGGCAGCAACAGTTGCCAGGGAAACGGCACGGCAGGGACCTGTGGGGATGCTGCGCTGGAGCATAGGCGCGCCGCGAGAGCCCATTTGCTCCTGTCGGATGAGTACAGACAGGTTGGTGGCAGCGGGTGTGTGTGTGCTTGTGTGTGTGTGTATGTATGTGTGTGTGTGTGTGTGTGTACATGTGTGTGTTTGAGAAAGTGATGTGTGACAGACTATGTGCTTTTTGTGTCAGCTAACAGAGGTACAGAGCGTGTGCGTGTTTGTGTGTACAGAGAGACGGAGTATGTGCAGAGAGTTAAAGAAATTGTTCAGATTTGTTTCTCAGGAAAAGGGGGTGATGTTTGTGTCAGTATCAATGCATTTTTGCTTGTATGTGTATTTGTGTGTGGCCTGAAAAAAACAGTGCTTGGCACATTAGTCCGAAGGCATGTTGCTGTGGCAACGGGGGTGTTGACATAGCGCAGTCGCACTTCTCAGCACTGCTAATCGCTGGCATTCTCAGAAGCTTCCGGAGAGCAACCGGTCAGAACCCGACATGTCCTCTAACACTCTGCACACACACACACACACCCCACCTAGTCCCCCTTTGTGCAAGACAGTCCCCCACATTATCATCTCACCTGCCCCCTTATGAGGATCTGCTATATCAGAGTAAAGAGCACCTCACTAACACTATGTGATGAAAATCATACAGCTTTGTTCAGAACATTTAACACTAATCAGATGAATAAATTGCCAATACTTCACAAAATCCAGCCACCATCTCATGTGCCAGTTTTTTTTTCTTTTAATTTTTGAAGTGATTTCTGCTAACAGAACATTTCTCATAATAGTAACGAGTGTAATATTAGCTAATTATAATAACAATAACAATATTACAATTAAGATAGCACTTTAAAAAAGCAAGAAAACTAGAGAAAAGCAAAAATAAAATGAAAGACACATTATTGTAATTGTTTTTTTTTCTTTTAAAAGAGATCTCTATAAGTTTCTATATTTTTCATGTATTTGTTCCTTTTCATTAAAAAACACTTCTTGACCCAAACTCTATAGTCTTTCATGTCCACCTGGCTTGAGGGGGTGTCTTACCTGTCAAATGCTTCAAAAGCCCTTCGCTTTTTGCACATTGTGTCCCTGTTCTCTCTGAGTTCCATCAACATTTTAACGGAGTCAGTTCAGCTCCTGGGATAAATCCAGTGTGAGTTGAGTTGCCTGACGCATATCATTCACCTCAAACAACGTGGAGAGCCAAATAAAAAATAAAACAATCAAAATTAAATACAAAAATGAAAACAATAACAAAAAATACTCAACACACAGTTCCAGATTGGATGGATGAGTCGTCTTGTAGAAAACAGAAGCAGGGAACTGTTTCCCTTTCTTGTTCCCTTTTTGATTCCTGGATGGGGAGTTGTGGTGGTTCTGGAAGGGGGAGGGGCACCATATTTTGGGGAGGTGGGGTTGGGGGGAGCCCTTTGGGAGATGAGGAGGTCCAATGGCTGGTTCTGATGATGTGAGGCTAGGACGGTTCTGGCTTTGCTGTGGACACTGAGGGACATGGCACGTGTGTGTGGGGGTCCCTCATTTCACCATGAGAGAAGCAACTCTCACACAATGACTTCTACACATCAACTCTATGTAGAAATTAAATATAAATATTATATAGGATATATAATGTTTACAACATGATAGCTTACTCCCCCACAATGCATATGTCAATAATAATAATAATAATAGTCTGCTCACCTCTTCTATTTTACTATAAATAATAATTACTGAAAATAGGAATCATTTATTTATCTATTATTGTTATTATTATCATTATTGACAATTTTGTACTGTTACATATATGGAAATTGGTGGACGAGAACGGTTCATTATATCATAGTATTATACGTCATCAATTACATTTTCACCGCAACAAATGGAGAACAAATATCAAATATTACTCCTCTCCAATGACCCTGTTTATGTAAACACAACAGGAAGGGGAAAGCTTTTTCAGACTACAAAAAGAAAAGAAAAGAAAAAAAAAAACATTTTTTTCGAACACAATTTCCCAGAGTTCATGGTTTCCCCTCCAGCTGTCCACTATGGCCGAAGTTTCACAGAGAAAGGAGAAAAGGTGGTCGTCTTTTTTTTTTTCTATGTGAGTTTTTTAAGCCAGAGTAAAGGTTCATCAGAGTGATAAACGCTACAACAGCAGCTCTATACTTCTCAAAAGCCTTGGCTTCCAGTCTCAAAATTGTTAAAGATTTCTTGTTATTTATTTCTTTGAATGAAAATATATTTATATATTGTGAAATTTCACAGTTATGCAATTGTTTTTTTTTAATATAATTTTTGTTGTTTTTAAATATATCCCATTGTCTCTGTTGCTCTTCCGCGTATTCCTTGATGTTTCAAATAGAGATGGGAGTATGTGTGTGTGTGTGTGTGTGTTTGTGTGTGTGTGTGTGTGTGAGATCTCCCTCACTCCTATAAATCACCACCAAAGGTGTTTAAGAGGAGAGAGAGATTGACCGTGTCCATTTACTGTGTCTTTTGTTTTAAAACAAATCCTCTCTCCTTATGAGATCTCCAGAACGATGGAGCACTGTGAGTGACACTACAGGTCTGCGTCCGTCCTGTTGTGTCAGACTTCATTCTGCCGCTTCTCTTGAGAAAATAAAGCCTTGCAGAAACACTGATATGCCTTACTTTGTGTAAATAAAAAACAGCAAAAAAACCCAAACAAACAAAAAACAAATCCAACTCTGTTACAGCTATATATGCTTCGACTCAGTACAGCTCTGCCATGTCTGTACAAATACTTCAAGGCTCTCGGTGCCATGGGCTGTATTTGAATCTAACTCAGTGGCCTTTTCCGTCGGGGTTGGCAAATGTTTGTTTACATCCATGGCATGATTTATACAGAATCTGCAGAAGCTCTGCTCGTGACTATACAGCACATACTGTAGGCCTGCCATTGGTTGGTGGTAGGGATGGCGCTGCAACAACAGCTGCACTTTGGCACAGGTTGGTGTGAGTTTGGCACGTCACTGTCAGTGTTGTCGTACGTTTGTCCGTGTGCTGGTTATTACTGTGCTGTGTGTCTGTTTGTGTGTGTGTGTTTGTGACTACTCATGTGTACCTGTTGTTGCTGATAGCATCACTTTTGTTATGTGAGTGTGTGTGCGTGTATATATTTGTGTGTGTGTGTGTGTGTGTGTGTGTCGAGTGGAGCTAGGCTGCGAGTGCCATTCCTGATACTGTGCATGTCCTGCCCTCTCTCTCACTCTCTTTCTCTCTCTCTCCCTCTCTCTCTGACACTCAGTGTGAAAGCGTTCATGACCACTCACAACAGTGTCTAACTCCCGTCTGTACACATAGCCATGGTCACTCGCGTCGCTGCCCTTTCAAACCTACCCACGGGGGTCAAGAGCTCAAGCCGATCAAAAATAATAAAAAAACTCTACCTTTGTATTTCCCTGACTGCCTCTCTGCCCCTTTTCCCTCTCCCTCTCTCTCATTTTCTCTCACTTTTCTTTCTTTCTTTCTTTTTTCAGTCTCAGATCTGAGTCTCTTGCACATTCTCCTTGGAGCCACTCTTAAAGAGCAGGGGCTCGATCTGAGAGTTTTGCCCTTTGCCCATCAGGCCCTTGAGGGAGCCGTGGATGCTGAGCTGGGGCAGGGGTACTGGTGTGGGCAGCGAGCCCAGCGTGGCCGTGCCACTCCCCACCGACACGGGCACCGGCGAGCAGGAGATGGCACCGGAGCTGGGCACCGACGTCGGCATCCCCTGGGAGCAGGGCGATGGGTTGTTGTTGTTGTTGAGACCCACGCCGGTGCCCATGCCACCCAAGCCCAGGCCCAGCATGTTGTTGTTGAAGTGGTGCGTCTTGTAGTAGTGATTGAGGTGCTCGGAACGTGCCAGGTTGGGGAGGTTGACAATCTCTGGGTGATGCAACCGAAGGCTCTGGCTTCCTCCTATTCCGCCTCCTCCTCCGCATGTTCCACCACCACCTCCAGAGCCCTGGGTCATGGTCGATCCACCAGAGATGCCACTGCCCCGCACGCCTGCGCTGGCCCCCAGCTCGTCCTCCACATTGATGATCTCGATGGCGCGTGCCGGGCCGTGGTGCTTGTGAAGCTGGTGCTGCTTGCGAAGCTTGTAGAAGACCACCAGCATGACGGCCGCCATGAAGGTGATGGCCACGAAGCAGCCGATGATGATCTTGGTGGTCTTCATCACGTCGTCCAGGCCCGAGTACGTCGGGTCCATAGTAACGGGCACGGTGAAGGCGCCGCGCGTGGACGAGGATGACCAGGAGAGCGAGGAGGCGGTGGTGGGCACCAGACCCCAGGACGGCGTGGGTCCCGGGATGCGGATGATGGTCTGGTTGTGGGTGCGCAACGCCGGCGACCCCGAAGAGTTGACCAGGTCGCCCTCGTCCGGGTCCACAGTCTCCACGGTGACGGTGGTAAAGTAAGTGTAGTTGTCGCTGGGCGCCGCCGTGACATTCAGCATGGCAGTGGCCGTGGTGTTGCCCGCCGTGTTGCTAACCACACACGTGTACGGCCCCGTGTCGCGCAGCGTCACATTGGTGAAGTTGAGCGTGCCGTCGTGGAGCACCGAGATGCGCACGCGGTACGAGCCGTGTGTCATGAGCGTGCCGTTGGGCATGAACCAGTTGACCGACGTCATAGACGTGCTGGTGCGGCACTTGAGCTCGGCCGCCATGCCCTCCGTCACGTTCAGGTCGGTCGGTGGCTCCACGATGACCGGCGCGTAACACGTGAAGTGGCTCTGGTCCAGCTCGCCGATGTAACGGCCCCGCAGGCCGGGCGGCGCGTGGCAGCGGGCGCAGCAGGTGGTGTTGCTGGGCACCGTCTCCTTGAGCCACCAGCTGAGCCACAACACGTCGCAGTTGCACACCCACGGATTGTGGTTCAGATGCACGCGCTCCAGTTTGGGCAGCGGCGTGAACAAATCGTGCGGCAGCGAGTGCAACGAGTTGTGTGACAGGTTGAGCTCCTCCAGGTTCTTCAGGTCGTCGAAGGCGTTGCGCTCGATCACCGACATCTGCGAGTGCATGAGCCACAGCTTGCGCAGTGACACCAGGCCCTGGAAGGAGCCGGGCCGCACAATCTCCAGACGGTTGCCCGACAGCTCCAGCTCCTCGAGTCGACCGAGTGGCGTCAGATTGGGGATGTCCTTCAGGCCGCACATGCCCAGGTTCAGGTAGCGCAGGTTGTCCAGACCTACGAAGGCTGCCTCGGAGATGTGCTCCAGCTTCTTGAGCTCGCCCAGGTCGAGACGCCGCAACGACGGCACGCGGTTGAAGACGTACGCCGGCAGTGTCTCGATGGGGTTGTTGCGGAGCCAGAGCTCGCGCAGCTTGCTGAGGTACTCAAAGGCCGCCGACGGCACCTGCGTGAGCTTGTTGTCGAACAGCTCCAGCGTGTTGAGGTTGGGGAGGCCATTGAAGGCACCCACTTCGATCTGGCTGATCTGGTTCTTGGAGAGCTGGAGGATCTCCAGGTGCCGCAGGTTCTTAAACGTCTCCGATTTGATCACCTGAGTTGAGGGTGGGGGTGGGGGGTAAAAATAAGGGGGAGGAGGACACAGAGGAAGGGTCTGAGTTTGAAGGGTTTTAAGGAGATGGAGCTTAATATGACAATTAAACAGGGATAGATTTTCACATAAAGAGACAGCTCCAAGACTGCCTGGGTGAATTCCTCCAGCTGGTGGAGGTTAATTGAGAGGGACAAGGTTAATGGTGACCACACACAGTGTGAGCTGGCTCCTAAGACAGGCCACACCTGAAGCGGGTATGACAGAGTAGGTCTGTGTATGTGTGTGTGAGTGTGTGTGTGTGTGTGTGTGTGTGTGTTGGGGGGCGAGGGGTATACTGCACCTGAAGAGGGTTTGACAGAGTGGGTCTTTTCTGTGTGTGTCAGTGTGTGTGTGTGTGTGTGTGTGCGCGCATGTGTGTTTGTCTGTGTGTGTGCGTGTGTGTATGATAGAACAGACTGCACCTGTGTGACAGCATGGGTGTGTGTGAGTGTGTGTGTGTGTGTGTGTGTGTGTATGCTCACTTGTGATTGTGTGTCCTAAGACAGACTGCACCTGAAGGGGGTATGACAAAGTGTGCATGTGCATGTCTGGTGTGTGTGTGTGTGTATGTGTGTGAAGACAGACTAAGAGGGTTTGACAGAGTGGATCTCTACGTGTGGCTGTGTGTATGGGCACCCTAGTGTGTGTGTGTATCTATGTGCATCTATGTGTCTGAGTGTGTATTCAAGCACAAAAGCCAAGCAGGTGTGTGATTTTCAGTAATACTGATACACCTCCATTGGGAGTGGAGAGAGACAGAGAAGCAAAAAAGGGATGTTTATCGAAACAGAAAACCAACAGAGGGAAACACACACACACACACAGCCTAAACATCAACCCAATTTTCTCATGCAAGTCAATTCAGCACAATCTGCTTAAGAGGGGGGCTAAGACTGATAAGACCTAAATAGCAAAAGACATTTCACACATATGAAACGCCACAAGGCACCAAATGCTCCGTGAGATCTTGAGCAAAGCCGCCTTGCTTTCTTGAGCAGCACGAGAAGTGTCTCCCTGGCCTGATGCCCACAGTCCCCTCAGAATGTAGAGCACAGAGAGGAGTGTGTGTGTGTGTGTGTGTGTTTGTATGTGTGTGTGTGTGTGTGCTTGTATGTGTGTGTGTGTGTGTGTGTGTGTGTGGTGGGTGTGTGCACATGTGTGAGTGTGTGTGTGGGCATGTGCATTATTGTGCGTGTGTGTGTGTAAGTGTATGTTTGTGTGTCGGTGTGTGTATGCATGTGATAGAGGGTAGGATATTGAACTAGGAGGTGGGGGTGTTTGAGCTTAGATGGTGGAATCTGTCAGAGCTACACTCTCATACTGCAGAGAGAGAAAGAGAGCGAAAGAGAAAGAGAGAAAGGGAGGAGGAGGAGAGAGAGAGAGAAAGAGAGAGGGAGAGAGGCAGCCACAGAATCTAGGATGCCTTTAGGTGTTAAAGCATTTTTAGATTTTTAATCATTTCAAGTGAGGCTCCAGGATACAACCCGAATCAAAATGTTCTCTGCTATGAGGGTGGAATGATTAATAGTGTTATTATTATTTATTTTTTAATTGGTGGCTGTGTTTTCTATTCCCTTGCTTGTTTGTTTATGTGACCTTTGCCAGGCCAATCACATGAAACGCTGACCCCACTACTTCTCAATACTTTCCAGTCTGGAGGTTTTGTGTGTAGTGAGAGCAGAGCATTCCCTCCCTCGCAAAGGCATTGTGGCTGATAAGTACTGTAGTCAATATTTACCTTTATCGAGTTCTCCTGCAGATTGAGGTATCGTGTGTTGACTGATATACTGTCTGGCACCTCAGCCAGGTTCCGTCTGGTACAAATCACTCGGCTCGCCTGATTGGAGCATTGGCAAGGGGTGGGACAGTTTGTGGAAGCGGCCTCTGCTGTGTCCAGGCCGGAGGGGAGGAGCCACAAAAGCAGTTGGGCCAATAGGAGGAGGGGGGAGGGGCTGGAAAGGCCGGTCACCGTGGTGATGCGCATGGCAACTGGGTCATGACCCTGCCCGTTTATCAAAGGGTGCTGGAAAATTCCGTGAGTGAGATTCGGCCAATCTTCGAGGAGTCCGAAGATTGAATGTCCTTCTTTAATGTTTCATTTTTCAGATAAAAATATTACCAACTGTTCTGTCTTCTGTCTTCAGATCTTCCTTTGCTATCTCCTCAGCACGTTGGTACAGTTGAGCTGTTCCTTTCTTGGGTGGATGCAAGTGGGTCATCAATAGTGTACATGTTACTGTAATAAAAACAGAAAGAAAGAAAGAGAAAAACAATGCAGATTAGTGGTCTGAACACAGCCAATGTAGCACATTTCCCAGTGGCAACAAATGGCAGGAAGTGTGACACTTCAATTAATCACTGCCAAACCGATTCCAGAATGGCGATAACGTGATGGGTGTTGAGGCGGCACACTTGTGGCACATCATTAAAGCGCTCCACGTCAACGGGGAATCCTCCGATACGGCACAAAATTGACTTGCCTGGCTTAAAACAAACAAGGAAGCCCAAATGTCAATTAATCAGGGAGTATTATGGTACATTTGGAGGAATTTCCTTTCCACCATACACACACACACACACACATGCGCACACACACACATGCGCACACATACACACACGCACACACACGTAGACACACACACGCACACACACACACACACACACATACACAAGCATGTCTCCCTGTTTGCACAAATGAAAAGGTCACAGGTTTGTAGATATCTCTTTCATTTCCACTCGGGTGTAAAATTGTTCTCTAATTATTACTAATGATAAAAATGCAAATTAAACGTGCGTAGCCAACCAGTCATCAGTCACGGCTTGGTTTAATTCCATCTCAGAGGCCTGGTTAAAAAAAAAATGTCCGGCACCACAGCTGGGAGGAAGAGGTGCCCTGCATGGTGATTTTTCATTCTTTAAAGGTCAGACGTTGGCCACTGTGGTTGACAAAAGGGCCCCATCCGAACATAGAGCTACCATCCTTCACAGCTTACGTGTCTCCAGCAGACCAATAAAAACATCTGATTCGCTGTCTGAAAGCATGCACTCTGGGTTGCCAGCCTAAACTCCAAGGATGCTAACTGTCACTAAAGTCTCATGAGTCCCCAATTGGATTGCAGCTGGAACAAAAGCCCAACACAAAAAGCCCAAACACCCATCTTGCGCCTCAAAATCTTCTATGACTTTACCCTCTTCTGCGCACCCCCATCCAACCAACCCCCCTCCATCTTTTGGCTCCAGACAAATGCTGGAGGGCCCATGCACTGATTCTTTTCCCCCCTCAGGACCCACACGCTATCAGCCCTGGGATTACCCGCCTAATCCCCAAGTGGATGCTAAAACAACGCTCCCATTTGGAATGCTGTGCTAATCCTTACTCATAAGTGTTCATCCAAGGCCATAATTGCTATCTCTGAGGAATAGGTGGTGCATGGCGGTTTGTAGTGGTGGTGGAAGTAGGGACTGCAGACAGCGAATGGCGCATTGCATGCAAGACTAATGGAGGGCTTACTTTTACAAGACTGCTACCAGACTCCACCTTGTCCTTGCCCTCTGTGGAGGAGTTATAATATCCCACAATGCTCTGCAACCCCCCTATCCACCCCCATTTCCCCTCACGTCCCCTCATGTCCCCCTACAGGTTCCTAAGGACATAGTGCTCTGTCCTTCTCACATGAGGCCACTCAGCAGCGAGCCCGACTGTTATTAATGGCAATGGTGATAACGTTGGGGACAATGACACGCAAACTCATCTGACACCGAGAGCAATCATACTGTGCAGGGCAAGGGTGGAAAAAAAGAAGACAGGAAGAAAAAAGACAACAGAAGATGGAGAGATGGGGTCCAGAGAAGGGGTGAAGAAGGGTGAAAGAGAGAGTAAGCATGAGAGAGAGAGAAAGTGAGAGAGAGCGACAGAGAGAGAGGGGGATTATTAAACTGATAGATGACTGTACAGCTGTAGGGAGAGAAGAGAATTATCAACACTAATAGATGAATAATGAGCAGCTGCAGAGAAAGGGAGAAAGAGAGAGAGAGAGAGCAAAAGAGCAAAGGAGGAAAAATGAAAGACTGAGTGATAGGCACAGAGGACAGAGTGAATGAGAAGAAAGAAACAGACAGAAATAAGAGAAGAGGGGAAGAGAAAAATATGTAGAGTATCAGACAGGGAGCGCGAGAGGGAGATGTATAAAGTAAAGAGGGATGAAGAAGGAGAAACAAAGACATTAATATTAATAATCTCTTCCAGTGACAGACTGAAGGAACGGGGGGACAGAGAGAGAAAGAGGAGGGGTAGAGGCTGGAGAAAGAAGGATAAAGGAGAAGGGGGAGAGGGCTGGGGGAGGCTGGATAGACAGATGAAAAAGCAAAGAGATGGAAGGGAGGACAACAAAGATGCATACAAAACAGAGAGAGCAACGAAGACATGGAGAGAAGAGACAACGCTGAAGGATGAATATCAAACAGGAAGAGATGGAGAACAGTCTGTCTCATAGACAGGGAGAGAGAGGGAAAGGGAGAGTGATGATAATGACGATGGTGATGAAAAAAAGAAAAGATGGGTAGAACCACTGAGACTGGAGAAAAGAGTAAGGCAGAGAGAGTGCAAAAACATGAAAACATACACAAGGCCATGCTTTCTTATATTTCAGTGAAAGCTCCACAATTTCTTTGCAAACTCTCTCTCTCTCTCTCTGTGTGTGTGTGTGTGTGTGTGTGTGTGTGTAGTGTGTTTGTGTGTGTGCGCCTGGGTGTGTGCATTTCTCAATATGTACTTTCAATGTGATCGTTCATTTGTTCTGACACACAAGTAGCGCAGACACGTGAGTCAATTTAAAGCACCCACATCTAAATGGCGCTACAGTGATGTTGCGTTTCCACAAACACTGCAGTCTGCGTGCTGGCACCCTCCTAACAGCCTCAGCACCAGAGCGCTTTAAGTTGCAGCACGCACGCGGCAGTGTCTCTCTCACCTTACACGAGAACCACATTTACACAAGCCGCAAGCCTCTGCAAAACAGCCACCCCATCCCACCCGACTCCACCCCACCCTACCCCACCATGGCCGCCTCCATGCTCCACATTAGACATATCTCTGCCCATGGTTTACCCCCCACCTCCACACACACACACACACCATCCCCACACCACCCCCTTCTTTTAAGGGCCTGCCATTTAACTCAACACTCGCATTCCGACAGAGCCGCTCTCCATGGCGGAGCAAGTCGGTCGTCACTAATGCAGTCAAAACAGTACCTGCAGAAGAACACAGACACCGTTTACTGGTCCTCCCTGACAGTGTTGCTACCACCCTTTGTCCTCACGTTACCTCTGTGGTTCCCACACTTACCCCCTCTCTCTCTTTCGCTCTTTCCTTAACTCTCTCTCTCTCTCGTTTTCCTACTCAGTTCAAAAAGGAAAAATAAAAACACCCCCACACAGAGCCTTGAACATCGTTGTGGCACATATGACTTGAACATTGTTGTGGTAAAAACGCAAGTACTTTTGTGAGATTTTTTCCTGTATTTCTAATGCATGACTGAGGGTGTTTGTGATTACTGCCCAGGGGCAGCCAGCAAAGTAATGCCAACTGGCACAAGATGGGCTGGGGCTCATGGGAAATGAAGTTTTTCTTTTTGGAAGCACATACAGAGCACTGTGTGTTTCTAGGAGGGATGACTCTCCAATTCCCATAAAAGACCTCAACACAGGCATTCTAGTACTTTAGAAGTAGTAGCCTTCTTCTCTCTTGTCTCCACGTACCTGCATTCTACCCGTGTATTTTTTAACATGCATATTAATATCAGTGTCAGCATATATCACCTCCCTCCTATATCAGCCAATCTGGCCATTTCAGTATGTGCATATGCTGCATGTTGGCAAATTGCTGTGTTTGTATTAGAATGAGTATGCAGGTTTAGGTGTTTGCATATGTGTGTGTGTGTGTGTGTGTGTGTGTGTGTGTGTGTGTGTGTGTGTGTGTGTGTGTGTGAATGCAAGTGCGTGCATGCAGCATGCATACGTGAGTGCCTAACATCCCTCCTAACAACAAATCTGGTTATGTATGTGCGTGTGGATTTTAGTATGAGAATGAGTGTGTAGGCTTAAATGAGTGTGTGTGCATGTGTGTGTGTCTAAGTGTGTGTGCATGTGACTCTGTAAGTGCCTGTCTTACTCTCTCTCCCTGTGTGAGTGTGTGTGTGTGTGTGTGTGTGAGTGTGTGTGTGAGTGAGCAAGCACTCTCTGCAGTGTCCAGCAGGCGTGTAAATACTGCACTGACCTCTCAGTTTGATGAGAGATTAACCCGCTCCTCTCAAACATTAACCCTCACCTTCCTGCTCCACTTCTTCTCCACAGCACAGCAGAGCAGAGCGCAAAGCACTGCAGCTCCTCACACACACTTCCTCTTCTTCCTCTCTCTTTCTGTCGCTCTGAATTCATCCCTCCCTCTTTCTCAGCCTCGT
Organism: Tenualosa thibaudeaui; assembly: GCA_027481765.1. Classification (NCBI taxonomy): domain Eukaryota; kingdom Metazoa; phylum Chordata; class Actinopteri; order Clupeiformes; family Clupeidae; genus Tenualosa; species Tenualosa thibaudeaui. The sequence continues at coordinate 991,855 of JAIFZK010000016.1, forward strand.
CCCTCCCTCGTTCATTCAATTTTCTTCTCTTTTAGATTGCCCCTCTACCCCTCTCTGAATCTGTGCTGCTTCCCTTCCTGACTTTCTCTCTCTCTCTACCTCTCCCTCTTGATTCAAATCTTAGCAAAGAGAGTGGTTACCATGGCTACCTTTTCACCAAACTCTCCCCCTCTCTGCCTACCTCCGTCTCTCTCTCTCTCCTTCTTGCTCCCTCTCTCTCCTTCTACAGCTGTATCCCTCCTGAGTCCCCCTCCCCCTCTCCTCCTCTCATTAGCATGCTGAGACGCTAACTGACACACAAACACATGAGCAAATATGCACACATGCAAACACAGACAAGTGTGCAACCTCACAAATGTGCAAGTTCATCACAGCCGCTACAAGGTGCAAATACACAGACACAGACACAAACACAGACACAGAGACACACACTTACGCACGCGGACACACACACACAGACACACACAACAGATACAGACTGACAGTCAGAGAGAGAGAGAGAGGGAGGAACATACAAACACACACACAGAGACACACACACAGAAGAACAGAAAATGTAATCAAACCCACACACAATTTCCACCCATACTCATATTCTCATATTCATAAAACACATACATCTCAGGTGCTGAGAAAAAAAAGCCTGTCTTGCTCCTCCTAAGACATGCACACACAGACAGAGAGAGAGAGAGAGTATGAGAGAGACAGAGAGAGTACTCTAGTCAATCAGATCTTCTCTCATTATGCCTGAGGGTACAAGCGAATCGTGGCAGCAGTCTGGGTGGACCATCCCCACTGACTCTCACCAGTGAGCTGAGGCAGCAGAGGCAGCAGCAGCAGCAGCAGCAACAGCAGGAGGAGGAACAGCACCTCATCCCCCCTCACTGACAGCCACACAACCAACTGTGATCAACACACTATGCCTCCTTTCTCTTAAATAAAGGCAAAAAAGTCATATGGCCAGATACTCTCTCACACACAGAGAGAGAGAGAGAGAGAGAGAGAGAGATGCACACACACAGAGAGGCAACACTGACGAGAGTTGGAGAGAGTTGGGGAGCGGGTGGTGTGGGGTGGGGGGAGGGAGGGAACGTCCATTCTATTTTTACTCACTCCGCGGGTTCATCCCCGCTAACCATGTTTGTTCCCTTCCCGGGGAAATGTTTCAGGCGAGCGCATCTCGCAAGGACAAGCAGCCTGCTAAATAAAAAATTGCGGCACGTAAGGAAAACGACAATGAAAATAAATAAATACTAAAGAGCCATCTTATGTGTTTGTGGTGTCGTACGGTCATGAATATTTCAATGAACACAACACCAGAACTTGCCACACATTTTATGGCTACAACTATACTGTGTAGGCCAGCCTTTTAACTATAGGTTAAACTTCCACCGGTTAAAGAGACCAAGGCTGTCAGTTCTCATGCAGGCAAACAGAGATATCCAAAATGCTAAGGAAAGTTATTAAAAGTGCCTCTGCCAAAATGCACATTCAGCACCTATGGCCCACTGGGGGGGAGTGTAAAGTGTAGATTTCTGCGGTGTTATTTTAAAATATGTATAAATATAAAACTATATTTTTTTCCTGCCGGAGGCTTCTGCATAGAGAATGCTGGTGCAGGGCGAGCTGTTCAGCTCGGCAGAAAGACATGGGGGAGACCTCCTCCTGTCTGTGCTGAACAGCTAAAAGGTTTCACACACAGACTTACTTTGAGAGATGGGCAGGGAGCCCACCCGGTGAGCAAAAAACAATAACGATAAATAAAAAAGACAAAAAAAGGTCAAGATAAAAACATTGGCTTGATGGAGGTAAATGATGAAGCATCCTTTCAGAGTGCACATGTACTGTGCTTCAAGGGGACTTAAAAACACAACACTACACTACACTATACTAGAAGGCACGTACTACTTTAATTTTGCCCATATAATATTAAACACAGAACACTATTCATAATTTGATGAAGACTTACAACTTGCAAGCTATTTATAGACACACATATCCAAAGCATGTATTGTAAGTCATTACTGATGATGATATAGTTGCACTATAATGGTAAACAGTGAAGTTTGAACCACAAAAAATTAAACCATCTATCAAGTGTGTTGGCCCTATTGAAAGATATTAGAAGGAGCTTATGGCTATGGTGTCTGCTAGCATCCAATCAGATTCAGGAGAAAATCTCAGAAGGAGAGATTCCCACGAGTAACTCCCAGGTCATGACAAAGCATCTCTATCTAAACAGCAACCTCACATACGTGCCTCCGAGCTCAGGGGGACCCAGAGCTCTGTGCTCCTGATCCTCCTCCTCCTCCTCCATTGAGCCCCCTCCTGGAAGAGAACCTCCTTGGAGGGCAGATTTATCCCCGTTTAACTTCCAGCGCAGCACAGAGCGGAGCAGCCGAGCGGAGTGGATGACACAGGCCTACTTTATGGCCATGCCCAAGCCCACAACTGCGGCTGCTGATTTACTTAATTGAATTGATCAGGATTTCACGCTACACTTATTTGTATTGATAGAGGATTTACAAAGGAAGATAGTCACAATTACAAAGCCTTTGGTTTGTCATTATTGTTGCCGCTCTGCCATCACCCATCTTCCCATTGCATTCTTCCTAGTGCACCTTAAGTTTAAGTTTCCTGATAAACATCGGGTTGTAAACAACCACAAATTGGAGCGTCCGGTTCTTGGTACTTTAACTGAAATTTATTACAACAAAATGAAATCCAGTGAAGTCTTTCATTACACTGATAATGGCAGACAAGCGTCTGAGAAACCATATGAGCAAGATCCCCCTTACCACCATGTCATGTGAATGTGCTATTAATGTCTATATGCGGTTGCATATCAACCGGTCATTAAGGGACAATCAAGAAGCATTTCAGCCATGTTTGAAGACAGCCGATGGTTTCAACCATCACTCCAGCAGAATAACACGAAACGTGTCATCATCTGAAATACATCACTCAATAGTCCCAAAGCGGTGTAGACAGCATGCATGCAAATGTCTCAACATCCTTCATATAACACCTGCCACGGGAATGATTAACCGCAAATCGTTATCTTTCCTTGTACCCAGTTTTTCCTCAAGGACTCAGGGGCTGAGATGTCCATTTGTAAAGGGTTGTGGGTTGTGTGGTTTGTGTGTGTGTGTGTGTGTGTGTGTGTGTGTGTGTGTGTTTGTGTGCACATGACGATGTGTGTAAGAAAGCATGCGTGTGTGCGCGTGCGTGTGTGTGTCTCTGTGTTTGTGTGTGGATTTGTGTGTGTGTGCCTGGCAGGGACCTACTCCAGCACAGTTCCCTCTTTATCCACGAGGCCTATCTGAACCCCTTTCATCTCCCTGTGGCCCCTGGTGATGCTCGTGGTCTTGAGCTTCCCTGTTCTGTGGACTACCATGCCAGTGCAAGAGCAAAAAAAAGGCCATTCAATCCCAAGTCTATCTCCTCTTCTTCCTCCTCCTCCCCTCCATCTCTCCTCCCCCACACAAAACATTGTAGTGTCCCTAGCTACCACAGCTGCCCTTAAGCCTTCCGTGAGACTTGGGTGCTCCTGGATGTTATAAAACATTTGATGGAGAGCCAGAAGGAACAAACACTGGGAGGAGGGGAAAACCCACCATGCTGAGGCTTTTACCGAAATGAGCGCAAGGGCATTTTGGCACATCATGACAAGCCGTTAGACTAACAACAGGTAGGGAAATAAAGCATTTCACTCGGTGGGGAAGATGGCTCTCACACTAATACAGGAAAAGAATGGATGGAGAGTCATGGAGACAGAGAGAGAGAGAGAGAGAGACGGAGAAAGAGAGGGAGGGGAGAAGGAGAGGAACGGAGATACTATGTGAAATTGGACAAGGAGGGGCAGCCTGGTTTGTGCATCCCACAGAGCTGAAATCTCCAGCGAGACTAAACCTCTGGCACAGCACCCTGCTGAATACTGGAAACGCTATAGGCTTCAGAATGAGATCTGACGTCACACTTGCACGCTCTGTTCCTCACACACGCACACACAATTGCATACTAACACCCACACAGGCTCACAGAGACTCACACAATCACAAGTCATGTACAATACAGAAAGCTGAAGACTCCACCACAAACACACACACACAAATGCACTCCTTTAAATGGATAGACAAATACAGAAACAGAAACACAAGTCATGGAGACAGGAGAGGGTGAAAACTGGCTCACACACACACATGCACTTACTCACACACACACACACACACACACACACACAAGCAGACAGACGAACAGACAGAGAGAGAGGCTCAGATAGGCACACATACACACACACGCAGACATACGCACACACACAGACACATACACACACACACAGCTAGAGAGAGAGAGGCTCACACACACACACGCACACATTGGTGGTAAGCACCGTGACTAATAGTTCTCTCCCCCCTTTGTGTTGCCTGTGTAATGCCTGATTTATGTCTGAGGCCTCGTGGGAGAAGAGCCCCCAGGTTACTGAAATATTCGGTGGCGGCTTGGAGCCCTGAATGTTTGTACAGGTAAATCAATGGGCCCAGTCGATACTCGGCCAACTCCTGCAGGGGTTCGAAGAGAAGGATCCCTCTCCCCACTACACATGTCAATCCACCACCCCTTTGAAGACATGAGAGAATTTGTCATTTCGTCAAATACCTGTGATAGTGTATGAATATGCACAGTGGGAGAGCAGTCTGGAAGAAGCTGTTTTATTGTTCTGAGCTTTCTTATTGGATTTAAAATAATTTCCGAGAAGTACTTAGGTGCATCAAACATTTACAAAATCATAAGTGGCATAAATATCTATTACTTGCCATTTTTCCTCTGTATAATGTGTCTAATTCAGAATTTGAACAGCATTTGCAAAACAGCATTAAGAGATACTGAAGTCCATTACAGCATCATAAAACAGGATATTTCAGGTAGAGAAAGCAATCTTATATTCGTTCCCTTGAAGATGGGCAGATTTCATCACTTTAACATCATAGCACACATTATTTAAATATTTTGGGGTGGCTGCATGCACATTTATAACAAACAAGAAAGTACTGGCATGAATTTAATGTTTTATGATCAGAAGATCAAAATTAATTGACTTTTTCACTCTTTTGTCTTTGTATAATTAGCTGAACATGCCATATTAAAAGGCCTTTATGCACGTAACATCAAGCCCTCTAAATGGAATTGTTTTTAAATAGACTTGTGTCTAAGCATCAGTGACGGAGATGTTTAGTTAGTCTTTCATGTTGCGCAGACTCAGGCAAATAAAGAAGACAGTTCTGTCACTCTCGAGTCACTTGTTCTCAGATAGCTGATGCATAACAAGCGCTCATGTAATACTGGATTTATACAGTAATTTTCATCAGCAATAAAACCACCAATACATTATTGTATGTTGAATACCGTGCATGTGTACATCATGACTATAGACTATAGGCAGAGAAACTGTCTGGAGGGGTGGGGGACAAAGAAGGAAAACAACAAGGGACAGGATTAGAGAGAGAAAGAGAAAGAGAGAGAGAGATGGAGAAAGAGAGAGAGAGAGAGAGACCATGAGCAGCGTCAGGCCAAAGCAGACATCTTGAATTTTCATGTGTCATAAACTTTTAAGAGCGGGCCCTTTATGAATGTATTGAAGATGGTAGTCAGTGTTACAGAGCGGGTGGCATGAAGAGCAATTTGGCATGATATAGCCCCGTACAGCAGGGAGAGGCTCCCTCATGATGGTAGTGATATGTGTGAGGACATACAGTTAAACACCTCAGCCTCTGCTGTTCTTTACTTCCTACATAAATGCAGCACAGACGTGTGCGCGTACACATGCACATGCACGCAAACACACACACAGACACACACATATGTGGACACAGAACTCCATTTGTTTGTCTGTAAAACAGATGGACATTACAGCAGTACACATCGTAAGTATGACTGTCTCAATAATTTACATTGTAGTGAGACACAAACCTTTTCTCTTTGTCGCTCTCTCTCTCTCTCACACACACACATACGCACACATACCTTTTTAATTTCTTCGCACACAAAAAGCTTTCTATTCTGTCAGCTCACACCAACCCATCCCCACCCCACCCTGCCCCCACTTCTTTCTCTTATTTTCTCTTTCATACACACACACCAGTCACACATTTTCCTTCGCTCACATGTACTCCTCGTTCTATTTCACACTTACAGACACATGGTAAAATCTTGCATTTTCACATCAAACACAAGACACAGATGGGAAGCCTCAAGCCTGTCCATCATAGCATCTTCTTTACCCAAATGAGTACAGCTACCACCAGTCAACCACACACACACATACACTCACAAACATATACAAACACACATGCACAAACACACACATACACGCACACACACACACACACACTCACAAACATATACACACACATACACTCACGCACACTCACACACACAAATCTTGTTGGTTATACATTAGGATATTCTTACCCTCTACAGCAGGGAAAACTTGTGTCATGGGATATAACTGAATTCTGGAACAACCAAAGCTGACAGCTTTATGAAGTACACAAAAGCACATAATAGGCTTTATACAATCTTGTCTACGTCTTAAAACACACACACACACACACACACACACACTTACTCACTCACACACACACACACACATACACACACACCACACACACACATACACACACACACTTACTCACTCTCACACACACACACACATACACACACACACACACACACGCACACACACACGCACATTCTTCCAGTACCTTATTTGTGACCAAGTCTGAACAAGACATCTGGGGTTTCAAAAGAAATACCTTAGTCATTGCTGAACCACTGTGGCACAACACAACAAGTACTCACACCTGTGTGCACAGCCTCTTCTAAAGTAGCAAACTACTCACACCTAAAATGTGTTGTTTTGTCAAAAATAACAAGTTCAGTTGTTCAAATTCACATTGAGTGTGCACCGCTTTAATCCGATTATCGACCACATTGAATTCAAAATACCTCATGCATCCCCACCATCCATTCGGATTCAGCTCAATCGGATTGAAATTTCATTCGGATTGAGAGAGGTGGTGTACACCTTTTGATAAATGATGAATAGGCATGTAAATATGCAGTCGAATTCATAGACTAGATTTTCCTGTTTGCGCATCTGTAGGGATAAATGCGCGGTGATGCAAATATATGCACAAATATCTTAAAAGTAAAAGCAGCACCACAACGTTATAGGAATGACTGCAGTTTGTATTTTCACTTGTCTTACCATACAAACCTAGCTAGCATACTAGAAAGCAACAGACATACTTCCATAGGCTGCTAAATGTAGTATTAACTGCTAACGTTAACATTAGCTAGCCAAATGGGTGAAAGTGAACATATTTGTGATGATAATGTAAGCTGCTGTCTCATAATTTTAATGGAACACAATACAGACCTTGTATATCAAATTTAACAAGTTTATTTGTTACAAAGTAAATTTCATCTTTTAATCCACGACTGACATTAGGCTAAGGGGTGCTAGCTAAGGGATGTTAGATGGTGACCATCAGATTAAATGCTTTGAGAAAACGGTTCAAGTGGAATATTTAATGAGACTACCTACAATCCGATCTGAATAAAACTGCGCATGTGAACACTCTCATTGTTTGTTTCACTCGTGACAAATGTAAAAAAAATGTTTATGCTGTGTCTTTATATCTTCTTACAGGGAATAGTCCAGTAGGAAGATATAAAAACATAGTCTTTGATATTTGATATAAAGACTGAGTATGCCAAGTATTTATTTTCCATTTATAATGTAGTGCACTTTGTAGTGCAGAAAGTACAGCAGTAAATGAGTGGATGGTCTGAGTATAAGTCGTTTATCAACCATCTCTGGTACAATTTGTCTAGCCACCATTGTGAAATGTTCAGTTGGAGGGTGTTCTGGGAGAAGGTCAGAGGGTCTTGTCAGAATTACATGTAACGCAATTAAAACAGCACACAAGGTACTGCTCTCAAGTCGCCGTTCCAAACACCAAACTTTCCAAACCAGAGGTGCAGAGGCTTGGAACTACTCTTTCCAGAAATCTCAAATCAAATGATGGGTTGACCAACATTACCATGTTTTTTTCTCAAAACGACAATCTAAAACTGAAACTGCGCTTCATGGCCTGTGACACTGTCAGATGTCCTCCCCATCTAGATGGCTCCACTTCTCCTCTGACTGTTGTGACGTAACACTCGGCTTTGGGCTTCTCAGTCATTTCCACTGCAGACGTGCCTGCAAGCCTGCTCCACATCCACAACGCACTATTAACACTCTCCAACTTAAAAATGGCTGGCTGGCACTTTTGAGCTGTGCAGGAACAGCTTTTGGGCTTTGGGCTGAGTTTATGTATGTATGTGTGTGTTTGTGCATGTAAGACAGAGAGAGAGACTGTGTGTGGTTGGGGGGAGGGGGGGGGGGGGGGGCTGGAGGGTGGGTAACAGTAGCATTCTTCCCTTACACAAGAGGCAAACACAGCTCCTGCAAACAATTAATCTGCACTTAGGAGCGCTCAGCGTGTTGATACACTCAACGCCTGTTTGCTGAGGGGCTGCGTCGAACCCCCAGCCATTAATCACAATGTCTTGCAGCCATTTACAGAGAGTGTGTGTATGTGTGTGTGTGTGTGTGTGGCTGGGGGGGTGGGATGGCAGAGCTGCACAGTGGTGGCAGTGCAGACGAGATGTAAGGCTTGCCCTCACAACGCCACCCCCCCTTTTGTTACAACCTCCAGTGCATTCCAGTAGCTATGCTACACTAGGCTGCTGCCGGCTATTTTAAAGACAGGCTGAGAGGTGGTGGAGGTGAGTGTGTGTGAGGGGTGGTGGGGGGTTGTAGAATGAGGGTTACTTACTTCAGCATTTTTTTTCCCTGTCCAACCCCTTTCCCTGTTCACGTTCTCTGTGTCTAAGCCTTGTGTTTCATGTGGCTTGGGTAAGTACAAGCATCAAGGAGGTTTTTTTTTTGTGTGTGTGTGTGTGTGTGTGTGTGTGTGTGTGTGTGTGTGTGTGTGTGTGTGTGTTGTGTTTGTCAGGGTGGGTGAGTGTGTGTCAGAGAGAGAAAAGGCTTTTGTTAGAAAGGCTGCTCACATTGCACAGTGGTCAGCATGTGTTAGATATCATGTCATTGTGTGTGTGTGTGTGTGTGTGTGTGTGTGTGTGTCTTTGCTTTGGAATAATCAAGTGGCTCTGCTAGTGTGACTCTACAAATCTCCAAACACTGAGTGAATATAAAAAGGGACATATAAAGAGACATAACTAGTGCATGGGGGGTTCATTTATATCTATGTGACATTGGTGTGTGTATTTTCTGCGCACTTTCTGAGTGATCACTAACACAGTCTGGCTCTGGTCCAGTAGCAGTTCCCTTTGCCCTGATGCCCGTGTGTGTGTGTGTGTGTGTGTGTGTGTGTGTGTGTGTGTGTGTGTGTGAGTGACACACGACCAGGCGCACGGACAGATAAACACACTCTCTGACAAACACGATAAACACACACGCCCACTGACTGATGGACATCTCCATGGAGACCTGTCACCATGGCTGACACAGCGCCTCTCCCAGCGCAGTGCCGTCAATACTGGAGCAAAGAAGAGAGAAGAGAGGGAGGAATGGAGAGAAAGAGAACGAGAAAAACAGAGGGAGAGAGGGGGGGCGAGAAAAATGAGGAGAAAAAGAGAGGGAAAGTGGGTGTGTGAAGGAGATGTGCAGAGAGAGAGAAAAAGAGGGAAGAAAACAAAGGGGAAGAGAGAGACAAAGAGAGGGAGAAGGCTGGGAAACATATAAGAAAGAAAGAGAGATGGACACATGGACGTAGGGGGTAGACAGGAAGAGGTGAGCTACGTGGGCTGCTCAGAGTAGGGGTTGAGGGCAGAGACATGAGGGTGGGGTAGATGGAGTCATCTTTATTTTCACAGCACTCCTCCGCCTCTTCCTCCTCCACCTCCTCCTCCTCCTCCTATCCTGCCTGTCTGCTGCCCGAGCTCTCTGCTGTGAACACCTGTTTGTTCTGCTCCCCGAGCTCTCCAACTCTCTCTTTCTCCCTCAATCTCCCTTTCTCTCTCCCGATCTCTCTATCTCCCTTTCTCTTCTCTGTCTCTTCCTGTCACCTCTCAGCCCACCGTCGTACACTTCTCTTCCCTGCTGACTTTCCTGTCCATTTGCCTCTTTTTGTTTGTCTATCTGTCCTCTCCTCTGGCTCCTTGTCTCTTCTGCCCCATCTCTCTCTCTCTCTCTCTCCTCCTCCTCTCTCCCTCTCTCTCTCTGATTCTAGCTGTCCCTGCGTTGTTACCATTGCTGCCTCTATTTTACGCTTCAGCCTCCTCTCCTGTGTGTTGGTTGGCTTCCTCTGGGTACAGATCCACCTCACTAGTTTTTGCTTCACACCTTGCTTTGCCCTCTCCACCTCCTCCCTCTTTCTCCCTCTCTTTCTCCATCCTTCATGCTTCACCCTCTCCACCTCCTCTCTCTTTCTCCCTCCTTCTTGCTGTGGAGCTCCATCCACTCCATTCATCCATCTCTTTTCTTCTACTCTGTCATTTTCTCTCCCTCTTTTACTCCTTGTTGAGGTCCATCCACCCATTTTGCTCTCTCCCCTCTCTCTCTCTCTCTCTTTCCCTTGTTGGGTTTCATCCACCCCATTAGTCTCTGTCTTTCTCTTACTCTCTCTCACTCTTTCTCTCTCTCCCACGCTGTGCGAAATGGAAGCACGCTCTCTGCGAGCCCGAGGTTGCCACGGTAACAGGCTCACTCACCATCTTGCATGTCCCCATGGCGTCGGCAGGGGCTGCACGGTGCGTTCGGCTCCTGACTCGGCGGCTCGGGAAATGGGGCAGCTCCATCACTGGAGTCGGAGGGCTGGACTGGGGTATGGCCTGAGCTCTTTCTCTCGCTCTCTCTTTCTTTCACTCTCTCTCTCTTTCTCTCTTCACACCGTGCTCACTGCTGCATGGAGCTGCAACTGCCACACCGTCAAGGACAACAGAGAGAGAGAGATCAAGCAAGTCAGAGTAAGAGAGAGAGAGAGACAGAGAGAGAAAGGGGTGAGAAGAGAAATAGTAAATTAGCCAGCTAATGTATAAACTAAACATGAACATACATTCAAAGACAAGTAAAATTAGAAGACAAACTAACATAACTAAACATAACTTCATGGACATCTAATCAACTGCCATGCACATTTTGAGACCCCCATTCCCCCCTTTTCTTCTCATCTGGGTGCCACTCCACAGAGTGGACAGGCATAAATTCAGATACAAAATGGCCGTCAGCAAAGGCAAATATGCACGGCGACTCTTTAAGTGCATTGGGGTGTGCTTTTAAGTGATGCACGTGCTTTTGATGGCAGCGGGAGCAATCATCGTAACCATGCAGCAGAATCACTGACTTATCTCAGTAATAACCCCTGATGTCATGGCGACTGTTACCCCCCTCAACCACCCCCCACCCCCCACCGTTTTCCCTCCTAAGGCATTTTGGGTCAGTGCCTAGGGATACCCCACCCCCACCCCCAAAGTCCCTTCATGGCACAGTGAATCTATTTGCCCTGATGCTGGAGTGCCCTCATCCAAGCATGCATGCACACATATATACACATACACAAACACACACACACACACACACACACACACACACACACACACACACACACACACACACACACACACAGGGTCACTCACTCAAATGAAAACACCTTCAGCAGCACCAGAGTGCAAGCAGTCATGGACCCCCCATGCCCCAGGTCCCTGTAACAGGCCACTGTAATATGCTATTCTGTCACACACATTTAACAGCATCCAAAACGTGTGCCTCATGCATGGCTCAGCGTGGTCCCTGCTTTAGCTAGACTAACACGCCAACCCTTCCAGTTTTTATTACCATGAACTACAAAAGAAAAATGAAATAGAACTGGATACCCATAACCAGGGGAAAGTCATGTTTCAGCTTTCTGCAGGTTGATTAGTGCACAACTATATTACGGTTCATATTTTTTTTCAGGAATGTATGTCATTGTACTGTAAATCACCACATGGGTGGACATTTATGTTTTGGTGGATCCAAATCTCTTGTGCTCCACATCTCTTGTGGTAGTGCTCAACTATTTCACGTTTAATCAACTCTAGAGTCTTGACACACACTAAGGCATCAGCAAAACAGTTACAGCAGGCCCTGCCTTCAGACGTATCGGTCAAGCAATGTCATCTTCATCACCCTCACTGTACTGCATGTGACATGATAGTCACACAAGAACATCTCAACTTTATACATACACTGGCTAGAACATACACAGTCACAGTCACACACACACACACACACACACACACACACACACTATGACAGTGGAATTAATCGAATTTTAACTGTATTTACAATTACTACTCCCAAAAATCACAATTACAAAATCTGCCAATAACAAAAATAACAATCATAAACAATTATTTTCATATCCAAATGACACACACATTAAGAGACATTTGTGGGGAATTAATAAACAATGTCCAAGGACATTCTCAATTAAAATGTTCTTTTTAGAGTTAAATGAAAGTGTTTCCAAATTAACCAAGTTAAATAATTAAAATTTCATAATTGATGAAAATAATGTTTTAGATTTTTGATGATTGAACAGCCCTAACAAAACACACTCAGAGTTTTTTACTTTTTGTATTTCTCTTTCTTTCCCTCTCCTACACACACACACACACACACACACACACACACACACACACTTACTTTCCTAATCTGCTGTGCCCTCAGTGTGAGTTAAATTGCAGACACACACACATACACACACACAAAAAGACACAAAGACACATTGAGTCAGGGCCAAACAGGGGGAAGACCCGAATTCAGCCCTTCCGGAGTGTTTCCACATGGGTTGGGAGATGAAGTGTGTGTGTGTGCTTAGGGCGGCGGGGGCACATTTACTCTCAACTGACCAGTGACCCAGATCAACACCACCCCACACACACACACAAATGCACACACAGGCACACACATACACACACACACACAGACACACACACACACACACACACACACACACATCAGGACTGGATTTACCCATCCATCCATCCATTCATCCATCCAGTGTGGGGGTGGGGAGTGAAGCTACCCCGGGTCTCCACTGACTGTTTGCATCACCACAAACACCTCATCCAATACATGATCTAACTATAAGCCCCTCTCCTTATCCAGCCACAGCATCACAGACAACAGCAACAGCAGCAGCTAAGCTACGTCTGCAGAGGCAAGAGAGAGAGAGAAAGAGAGTGATTCCGTCACCCTGAGTCGGCTTTATTTACACATGATTGACCCGCAGCCTGACCGCTTCCCTCGTGCTCAGCCCCAGCAGTCCCTTCACACATGATCGAACCGCATCTTGACTTTTATCGGCTGCGGACGACACCGCCCAGCGTGTACGAAAGGGAAGGCTGGCTGACGACATGCCGGACTCGACAGCCTGGCTCGCCCGTACCAATTTGGATCACTCGGCCACGTTTCAGCTCAGCATCGTGGCATTTACATCATCACTGTGACTCAAAGCGTTTTTCAAATCGGCCACTACACTAAACTTCTTCTCACCTAGTATTTTTAGAGCCTCAAACGGGCCGTGAGTCTATGGCCGTTGGTGTATTTATGTGAGCACAGTTGAGTGACTCGCTCCACATTGCTTGCCTTCCTGGTCATGGTTATGTGGTCAATGGCCTTTATTCACACTAGCTGCATTCAGATTCTGATTAACACACATCAGAATGGAGGCTTCCCATTAGCCAAGACGCATTATTCATACTTGATCTAGCTAACTGTAGGCACATAACCCACTTCAGTTCCAATACGTATGGGCCCTTTCGCCAAACGTCAAACGCCAAACCCCAAGCATGCCATGCTCATACTCACTGTACATGTGATTTGAATGTGTCCTGACAGCTATCTCCTTATCTTAGAAAGACTTTGGCACTGCCAAGTGACTTCTTCCTGAACACGCCATTACATGTCATGGATAAAGCCAACAGTGTCCCGTGTCCCAGGGCCTGACCATAGAGTGTTACCATAGGTACGTCACTATATGGCGGGGCATCTCCCGAGTCACAAAAGCACATACAAGTACAGGACACACAAGTCAATATCTTATATTACAATATATGTGTCTGAAACTACAATATGCCACACCAGAATTAATTTCGTCTTGCTACTGGGATTTCGTCATTCCCCTATGAAGCCGTTGGATGTGCTGTGATGTGGATTTCCACTCTGCCATATTTTCTCTGACCTAAATGCTGACCCTAGCCACTCTCATCCCTAATTAGCTTATGCACACATGGTTTAGCTGGAGCCAGATGGCTGGTACATGGCTGTTTTCACTAACACAATGTAAACACATCACACATGATATAAACTCACTGGCCGTACCAGCTAGGCTACAAGCTAAATCACGCCCCATGGATAAGTAGATTTGCTATCTACAGTGCTCTGGAATACTACATAATATACATGACATATGACAAGGAAGTAATCAAAATTTATGTTTTAATAATAAATAATAAATGTGAAGAATAATTGAAGCTTTCTGTTCACACAACCATCCTGACTTATCCACTCTGAGTGGGTTCATGGGAAATCCTGTCATCAAATAAAGAAGTCATGATCCATTTAATATGATACTGGGAAAATAAGTAACACACAGTATAGACTGTACTTCTTTGGCTAGTCTATCTTAGAATGTCATCCATACTGTATTTAGGTGTTTTTTGCCACTGAAGCTTAAAAATAAATGTTCTTTTCTCACACTTGACTGAGCTATTGCCCTACCCCAACAACTTAGATGCCAAATCCCTTACTGAAACACACAGTATGCTGTGCTTCCATGCACACAGACACACACACACACACAGACACACACACACACACATTCTTACAGACAAGGAACACAGCACCCCAGCTGTAGTGTAACACAATGAACACGTCCTCTCAGGGGAGATGTTTCCACGATATCCAATTACATTCATTCCACTGGATTATGGCATTAATTTTATATCACTAACCGTTGCCATTGCTTAGGCTATTATTCAATAATTGATGTGCCCACAATCTGCCTGGCCACCCCAAAGGGGACAGCATCCAGTCCTGAGCTGAGCGAGGCTCAGAGGGAGTTGCAATGGCTTGGGGTGTATGTGTGAATGTGGGGTTGTGGGATGGGCTCAATCAAACTCGATCACAGCTAATTACCCTCCCCCCTTATGTTCCATGTTAGAGGACCTCGGCAGAAGTAAGAGTGTGTGTGGTGGGGAGTGGGGGGTGGGGGGCTTGACACTGAGAACGGGTCAGTGCTCCTCTGCCGTTCCCTCCCAGTTATTGAACTTGAATCTCAGCCAGATCATGCAGACCACTTATCTCTGTCCCATGGCCACGCACAAGGTGACATCGCCTGCCATGCATATGCAGTAGGAGCAGGTTGAGCGTGCAGTGCATTCTCTCTCTCTCACTCACTCACCAAATAAAAACAAGAGGAAATAAGAGGTAGAGGGAGAGAGAGAAGAGAAAAGAGGAAAAGAAAAGAGTAAAGGAGATGGGTGTCGTAAGGCCATCTTTGCAATGCGGCAGATGAACATAAGCCAAGTGAGGCGCCAGGACAGATGTGAGAGTGCTGCATCAGCCAGAGATGGGGAGTTGGGAGCGATCGTCTCTGCCAGACACAGCTGGACACACACACACACACACACACACACACACACACATCCATTTCCTCAGCAGGCACACTTTCACTGCTCTAGGAGGACAAGGGTATGCGCTCAACCCAATTTCAAGCATATTGTTGGAACTGGTGTGGATACGGAGTGTGTGTGTGTGTGTGTGTGTGTGATAGAGAGAGAGAGGCGGACAGGAGAGAGACATAGAGAGAGGGAGAGAGAGAGAGATAAAGAGGTAGGTTTAGATGATTAAAATGCATCATTCCATCACTGATAGGTAGAACCACAAGACTCCACACATGCCTGCATCAGTCTAATGCATCTCTACTGTAAGTGACCTATAAAATGCCCAACGTCTGGTAACACCATCTACATGTTCTCTGTTAAGCTGATGTATATTTTTAGCTGGCCACCTGCTCGTGCTCCAGAAGTTGAACTGCTCGAGGTGGCTTTCATATGTCTGAGCTTCGTGCTCGTCTGTCTCACTCTAGTGACTGTCAGTTGCTAGAAGCTCGTGTTGACTGGCATCGCACAACCTAGCCTTGCAGGCACTTCAGTCAAGTGTTTCAGGTGGCAGTCTGAAGTGTGTGTGTGTGTGTGTGTGTGTGTGTGTGTGTGTGTGTACTGTCAGATAGGCCCAATCATGTTACAGTACAGTGTGCATATGTATTCATCTCCTTCATTAGGTTTGAGTGAGTGATGTTGCTGTGGGTAATAATTAAAGGGCCCCTTAATTCATTCAATCATTGATTTTTTTAGCACTGGCTTAGTTTAAACATTGACAAGGATGGGAATCAGTGAGACAGTATACCTTTACATTTGGCTCCTGCATATCAGACATTTTGCAATGTCAACAGCCCATCCTTAAGAGAATATACTTCAATGTCATGGAGTCTAAATAACAAGGTCAGTGTACTTCTTAAAATAAACCTGAAATTAAAAACTGTCTGCTGTCAGAGATATTCTGCTGTTCAAGCATCAACAGCTATTAATGATTCATTCACCACAAAGAGGCATAACTCAACATACAATATACAAGTATACTAGTTATTACATAACAGCTTGGCACTTTAGTTGTTTCACTAAACATTTGGTCTTTGACACTTCTATACTTATGACATCAAAGTGGCAATAAAATATGCCATCCAATATTTCCAAACAATCTCTTTTGGAGAGTAGAGTATTCCAGTAAGGCATCAATTTCAATATGACATTACAGCAAGAAGGTGTTGTTGCAAATTACATTAGATATTGAAAAGCTATAAACTCTATGCTGCACTTTACATTTTGTTCATTTATAAATAATATCTTTTCATGTCAATTTTTAAAAACATTTTCTCTATATGCTATGGCTGAAAAATACATTATCAGTACACATCACAATTAGCCAGGTTAATTTCATCATTTAACTTTCACATTGATTTGTTCATGACAGAGGATTAATTCTGTCGGTCTTATTACCAAAGAAAATCTGTATACATGTTTGGACAAATGCTTTGAATGAACAATAATCTCTCTAAATGTATCTGAACTGAGCCTAATCTTTTGCCTGTGTACTTCTGACTGTGCAATTGCTCCCTTACACATACGCTGATGAATTGATAATAGTTTCATTTTAATATTATGAAGAAAAAGAAAAAGAAAAAAGAAAAAAACAGACACACACTCAAAAGAAGTAGGTTAGTTTAAGTCATTAATCATGAAAGTGTGGCAGAGTACCCAAGGTTAACTATCAAATAAACAAACAAAAAATATATATATCGACAAAGTGATAAATCAAAGCTGCAAAAAAAACTACCCAAAAACATCACTGCCAATACAGTAAAGCCAATTGGCTAAACACAGACATTTTTTTATTATTAATATTACTCAATCTGTAACACAGCTAATACTCTATTATCTTAATCTATTTATTTGCACTATGCTTATTATAATTCAATTTCATAGTTATAGTTATAGTTATATAGTTATATAGTTATAGAGCATCTACAAATCCATAACAAACAATCAATTACTATGTGTTACAACACACTTGTAACATTGTAACAACTACTAGCTTCACTGGCAGGATCATAATCTCAACCCACTGTTGCATAAAGTATGCCCAATTGGCTGTAAGCAATACTAGTAGGACACAGATGTCTGAAACAGGCCTTCCTCTCTCTATCTTTCTCTCATCTTCGCTCTCTCTCTCTTACCTCTTTGGGTGCCTGGGGAACTCTCTAACAGTTTGAATCTGTATAGTCTTGCTGATGAGCCAAAGTAGGCAACCCATCACAAGCTATAGTGGAAAAACTTCTTGAGTGAATACTCTGAAGTGGGTACAGTGTCAGGATACACAGGGGCCTGAGCTTATCATTTAACCTCAACATGACAAATAGGGGATGCTGTGTGAAATCCTCCCTGAGGCTTACATACAGGATCATGTGATGCCTCCCCTGTCACCCCCTGACCCAGTAAAGGTAAAAGTCACTTCATCCTTTTTTTTCAGCTGAGCATAAAAGAGAGTGACAGGGCATGACATCAAAGACCAACTTCTTTGTGCAAAACCTGTTTGCGGACATATAAATAAAAGTATTTTGCCTCCATGAATGCATCAATACAAATATCAAACTGTCAGGCAGTGGATAAAACATGCACACCAAAAAACACACCCCCACACACACTGATAGCACAATGAAGCCACATGATCATGAATTCATACTTCTTTCTTTCACAGCATGTCAGACTACTGTGACTGGAAAGGGTGCATCCTTCAGTATTCAAAATCCCTCTCAGCACTTAAAAACCTTTCACTATATTCCCATCGACTTACATTTTTACTCCTGTTTTTTTAACTAAACCCACATGGCAGCATCCCTCTTGCTGATGAATTGCACTCTTCAGGCCATTGCTGAGGCATTACAGAGTTATTAAGAGGCGTTAAATCTAACATGGTGCTTGATTTTTATGAATACACCTCCCTGCCTTTGCTTTGGAAGAGAGGTGGGGGGTGGGGGGGGGGGGCTGAGGAGATAGCATCTCTAAATGCTCTTATCGGCCTCTGTAGGTGGTGGTGGGAGGACCACGGCTCTTGGCAGAGATGCCTAGCTAGCGCCGAATGGCAAGGAGAGGAATGAAGATCTTAATTGCTTTCTCTCCACACAGCCTTGCTTACCTTCAGGAGGAGGGGAGTGTAAGAGATAAAGGTCCCCTTCCTAGAAGAGCACACAAGACCTTGCTGGGGTCTGCAGTGGCAGTGGGGGAAAGTTGAGTTGAAATTAATTAATGCATGTGTTTGGGCAAGGGGAGCATCTCGTAGCCTGTACTTCCCTGACAGGAAAGTGAATGTGAAAAGAAACAGATGTTTCTCATCATGTTGGCCTTGTGCAAGAGAGCCTTTCAGACCACCCACTATGACTTCCACACTTAGTACCTCACACTGAATCTACAATGTAAAAGAGGGATGAAAAATTCATTCTGAAACCAAACCTTTATGAATAGACCTAAATTATGCTGCCATGGTCATCTTCCTCAAGAACATAAATACCAGTTTCAAACACACACACATACAACTGATTTTGAAGTATGGCATAAGCTTAGAGACTGAGAAGTTCTGTACATCACAGTACATCACTGTGAAGTTCTGTACATCACAGCCCTCATACAAACCAACCAAGCTATTCCCATAGCCAGCAGGCTCGCGTTGAAATCATTTCATAGCCACCACTTGACCCTGAGAGAAAAAGCTATCACTCTGTTTCAGAATCATCCCTCCAAGTTCCTGTCTCGCCGACACTGCTGTGTGCTGAAAAGCAAAACTGGCCAAGGCCCAGCACTCACAGGCACGCTCTTGGTTAGCGGTGCCCAGTTCAAGTAGGCACGGTTCAAGATTGCTGCCTCGGGTTTCAAAACTGCCCCAGTGGCCCACTTGCTCCCTTTAAAAGCGATCATAACAAGCTGACATCCCTCACGCCACGAAAACCTTCTCATTCGTAACTTTCTGCACTTCTTCGTGCTAATTCTTCGTGCTAATTCTATGCCGGCTGAAACACTGCAGCTCACATTAGCATTTAAATTCTTTCAGCGGTATTGTGTCAGAGACAGCCTTCACTAGATCTTCATTCACAGGAGTTAATCTTTCAGCTCCTTCTCCAGCGGTGTTACTCACCTTTGGAGCTCCACAAGAATTAACCTGCATGATTCAGTAGTTTGTGTAGGCCGATCAGTGCATATGCATTACGTAAAAAATAGTAAGTAGTAAATATGCTTAGAAAGGACAATAAAGGCAAAACGGTGGCAAAATAAATGAATGACAGTGGTTCCAGACATCACAATTCGATCATAATTCATCGTTACAAACATCGCCCAACATCGATATAACTATTGGATAAATTATGAAAAACAACAATTCCAGATACTCTATTTGAACGCATTAAAGTCACAGTTAGCCACGAAGACTGAGAAACAGCTTGCAAATTGTATCATAAGAAAGCCACCTTAAACATACAGTTAAATAAATGTTTGCATTTAAACAATTAGCATATCTATTCTTTGTATTTTAAAGTCTAATACCCTGCATAAACTCTCATATTTTTGCATCAAACTAATTCACACAGAATTAGGCTATCATATATCAATATGTTAAAATTCCACGATATCTATACTTTTGGAGGTTTGAGTCGTTTCATTTCGTTTCTGCGACATTATCATAGCTATACAAATTCATTAGTTTACGCGGATGCGCGCCGTCGCGCGCACGCCTGCCACACACGCGCGCGCACACAATGCCAAAAGCACGCACAAACATACTCATCCTCATACACACCAGCTGCCGCATTAATTTTGTTCTATCGACAAACAATGCCCAAGCTAAAGAATGGCATACAGGACGCTATAACCATAGGTCAAATTATTAAAATAAAGGCTAGTACGAATATATGAATACCGTGGTCTTTGTCTACATATGATTTTACACATATGGATTACCACGCAACGCTTTTTCGAAATGATGCGATGTCATGTAATTTTCCTACCTTTTGGCCTCAGAAATATATCCCCAAAACGACAGCAGCGTAGAGTCGATGTGTTCTCTACACTGTCTCTCTCCTTCTCCCTTGCTCTTCCTCGCCAACCCGCCCTCTCTCGCTCGCTCTCTTTTTCTCTCTCCCGCTCTCTCTCCCTCAAATTGATTCACCTCCTCACAACGCTGAGAGCAAGCATAGTTCTATCTGCCGAGTGCCCACCACGAGAAAATGCTGGCAAATCGTGTGTAGTGGCAGGTCAGTTGGGAGAACATGCTGACAGGCAGGGGAAGGAGACTCTTAAGAAGCGCCTCGCTCAAACATGGAAAATGAAATTAGGATAGCAACGTCTGGAATGCACAGCCTCCTATGGTTGAGATCGCTCCAACCTGCGTCCACAGAGAGTGCAAGAGGGATGCTGGAATTGCCATCGAGATGCGAATATTCGTATACTTGTTTAAGTAGCCACTATCCCCAGTTTTAAAACCAAACAATAGTCCACTGGGTACAACGTATACTACTTTTTCTGTGGAAAAGAGATATTTACATAGAATGCCAATGGGCATATTGACAGGTGGCAGGGAAGGGGAGGAGCATTACAATAAATAGAAAAAAAGAATATACTCTTTACCACAGTTTTGACATACTTCCCTGATTTACAAGCGCTAGATCTGTAATTTTAGGTATGAAAATGAAGTGTGGAAGCAACTGTAGAAGTAGGTTACAACCGAATTTAGGACAGTTGTGTGAAAGCACATTAATTGATGAGTCTCGGGTTTCATTTACAGGGAGAGTGCCCGACATTTCATGGTCGATGGCGTATGGAGTCATACCCGATGAGGTGTGGCATGGGTGAGTTGTTCCAGTGGGTACGTCCTGCGCGTCACATGTCCACTCATCCACGACACATCTTACTCCGTCTACAGTACCTCGTGGGGAAAGAGGCGGTGCATTAAACACGATTTAATTTGTGTGATAGACAGTATTGATCATTAACTCATCTCTCTCTCTCCATACATTGTGTGTGCATGCATATTTGCTTGTGTGAAAGAGACATAGATGCCAATAGCGCGCGTGTACTGGCTGTATGGTAGGTTCTCTTTGGTTCCCTTAGCAACGCCCAGGCACATACGGCAGTAGCAGAAGCTACCCTGGAGCATGCTTACTTCTCACAGCTGACTCTCAAGCGCTCCTGACAAGTACGTCTCCTCCCAGTTCACTCTGATTTTCTCGGAGACATTGCTATGAGTCCATACTGAGGTAGAGGGGGATGCAGCCATGTAGGCTGGTACCGTGATTGGCAGATCGAGGGTCAATGCTGTACAGCAGGTTGTGTTCGTGTGTGTGAGAGAGTGAGGGAGACAGACAACTGGAGAGGACTGTCAAAGAGTTTTAGCACTGGTGGTGAAAGATAACATTCTATACTTAGACCAGGAAAATCAGTGGTGTGTGTATATACATCCACAGAAATACACACACACACACTAAGCCATGTGCTTCATGTCTCACAAACAAAAAACAATCCATCATTGGAGGGTATGGTCCCCACCATGTCTGTTCTATGCTAGCCAACCCGTTATCCTCTACTGGAGGATTAACACATGAGTAAACATATCAACACATGTGTTGTCAGCATCTCTCTCTACCCTCAGTGGATAAGGGAGAGTACAGGATCCGGGTATGGTATGGAGTTCACGTCTGACTGTGACTTGCTGCTACCTCACAGGGCCCTGGACATGGTTCAGTGGCCACTCTAAACCCCAGTCATGTTTGTGACCACCCCTCCACTAGCAGTTGTCCTCCTCCTCCTCCTCATCATGATCATCATCATCATCTTCATCCCCTCTTCCTGTGTCCCTCTGCAGCACACAACAGTAGAGTACTCACTCAACCGAAATTGTATCTATACGATGAAGTCCCTCTCGTTCTTTCTCTCTCCCTCTTCTCTTCGTTTCTTCCCTCTCTTCTCCTGCTACCCATCTCAACCCTTCACCACTACCCCCATTCCCCCACTCTTTGCTATGCTTTAGTGGGGAAGCATTGTTCATAGCCTATAGCGCTCCCCGGGAATTCTATACCAGTGGGTGCACTCTCTCTTTGCTTTTGCATCCTGCCTCGCTCGCTAGCTCCCCTCCTCCGCCTTATTTCCCTCCCTCTCCCTCCCTCCCGCTCCCTCTCTCTACCCCCCTCTCTCTCTATTAAATTTCCAGTCACACAACAGTGCAGTGGATATTCCTCCCTCCCTCTTTCTCTCCCTCCCTCCATCTCTCTCGCTTAAACACACACTCACCCTAACACACAAATAGCACACAACCCCCCCCATCTCTCTGTCCCTCTCTTTTTCTTACCAGTGCTCCCTGAATGTTGTAGTCGTCCAGGAGCGCTTCATCAATTCCCTATCTCTCTCATGTCTTCTCTTCTTGCACATCCCCCATCCCTCCTCTCCTTCATTCCTCTACTCCTCTGTCTCCTGTGATGGGGACAAACCCTCTTCACCTACAATCTCTCCATCTAATTTACCCCTGCTGAACACACATGCACAATGCACAGACGCACACACCCACACCCACACAGACCACTAACACACACACTGTCTCACACACACCATCCTCTATGACCCCCATTCAAAAGATCCTTGTATGCTTCTCCACAGCCTCCGGCTACATCCCCCCCTGCCTTCCTCAGCCTCTGCAGCCCCAGCGTCCCAGTGCTGCAGTGGCTGCTGCCTCGGCCGCCGGCAGCTCCTCTCTCTCGCTCTCCCCGGTGGTTTGCCGGACGTCGGGGTGCAGCCTGCGAGAGACTGATTGAGTGGCCACCGCGGGCCGTTAAATGAATAGTGATGCGAGTCACTGGGGGAGGATTAGTGCTTTTCGTGTGATGGAGATAGAGAGCATGTCTTTCTCTCTCTGTGTCTCTCCTTTCCTCCTTGCCTGTGTTATGCTACAGGTCGCAGATGTGTTGGGCATTATTACCCCCCCACTATCATCATCCCATACGTGTGTGTATGGGATGATGATAGTGGGCATACACACACACCCAGTCAGAGGGTGCCCTCCTCAGTTGTGCAGGGGTTATCAGTTTTGGCAGCCGTGCTGCCTGTCAGGGTTAGTATGCTGCCCGAGCCGCTTGTGGCCACAGAGAGCAGGTGCTTACTCCCCTTCTGGCCGGGAGACAGTTCAGTCCAGTCTGATCCCATCCCATCCGCTCTAGTCCACTCCGGTCCAGTGGAGCAGCAGCAGCAGCAGTAGCATCATGAAGCAGCAGTGGTATGCCATGCTGTCCCCTGGGCAGTTGCAGGGGATGCAGGTCTCCAGGTCTCTGTCACAGCGTCCTGCATAGTCCTACACTGTGCAAAAATATCCTGCAGGGGATCTTGTTTACAGTGCATATGGGCATGCCTTGTCATTACTCTTTTTCCTCGTATGAATGTAGCATTCTCATATACTTTGGTTCATGAGTTGTCTTCATCTATGGTGGCACTCTCGGCATGTTTTTCTTTTTGTGTGTGCTCTATTCACGATGCAGTGTTTGGGAGTTTTGCTTAGCTCGATCAGCCAATGCTAGGAGTCTTTTCATGTATACAACGGGAGGAAAGAAATATTGCTTGTAGAAATTGAGCCCATGGGAAATGCTTAAAAGAACTTGCTTGCTCATGAGATAGTGTGCAACATCAACCCTGTTGGAAACACTCTTTTGTCGCTCTCCAGATGTACAACTGCCTGACAAAAGCCGCCACTGATAACATAGCCTGTGCAGAAGTCTATTTAGGGCAGTGGGAGAGAGTGAGAGGAGGTCTGTGATAACAGCAGACACAAAAAGTTAATCATACAGCTTGGGCCATATCAACTGACAGAGGTATTCGACCAAAACACTAAAAGTCGATACGGAGAACTAACCTGTGAAGATGTCACTTTTCAGTGATCCCTCACACCCCAGATACAGGGCACTTTCAGAATCCCTGCCCCTTCTCAGTACTCATAGTAGAAGCTAGTGTTTTCTCCAGAGCCAAAAGTGGACATGTATCATGATAACTTAGTCATGTCATAATCATTTAGGTGTACAGTTTAGGTACACAATTAAAAATTGCAGAGCAAATGTGTTCTTACCACCACTGCTGCAAAAGTTGAATGAAAAGCAAGTATATTTTTCTGGTCAATTCATGGTTCATAGTGGATGTCTTCCTCCATTTACTTTCCCATCAGTTATTTATTTGCAATAAGCTTTTATCTCAGGACATTTGATGAATAACTATGTGCTTGTGTTATTTAATAATAAATCTGTTGCTAGCTGCTTCTCTCCATTTGTTGAGTAACAGATTTCAGAAGTAACTTTTCACAGCTGTCAGCACCATCTGAAAGGTTTTTTGAGCAGACTTTACATTTTGATTTATTCGTCTAGATGTCCAGATGTGTCCAGATCTTAGAAACTCTTTGCAATTCAGTCAGCTGTCATCCAACTCAGCCAACATCTCAATTAGCCTCTTTCTTGTCATCTTCATTCGAACAGAAACCACTGTTATTATGTAACATTTAAAGCTGTATGTAAAGCTCCCAATAATTTGCCCTGATTGTGATACAATGGAACATCCGTGACAGTTTTAGGTAATCCTAGGTAATCAGCTGCAGTCACGGTGTTCAGTCACGGCAGTAGTCGTTATGTGTGTTTGGGGGACAGATTTGAAACTTTCCAATTCTTCCCAGTGTTAACGTAATTCTGACTGAATCAAACATGTTATTATTGTGATCACTATGGTACCAATTATGACAAATATTACTATTACTAACTCCCATTACTAACTCCCAGTCGTACCAGACTCAGTCTCTAGGTTTGTTCTGTTCAATCTCATTCTAATCTAAATAGACAGACAAAGTAAGGAGGTCTGTTGCCAGCCGAAACGATGTAGCATTACTATAGAGCACAAACACTAGCAGTCATAGTGGGAACTTCTGAAGTCTGCTGGTCAAGAAGTTCCATCCATCAACAGCTTACCAATAACCTTTAAACAACTCTGCTGTTTGTATGTACTTCATTTATTGAAGGAGCACACACATTTTTGGGATATTAGCTTGTTAAGAGTCTACCCCAGAGATGAAAAAGAGGACAAATACACACTTCCTCTGTACATTCAATAACCCAGTCTGAAATTTCCCACTGTTAATTCATTGGTGGTGCATTTCACCAGCGAGCCTAGAGGGTATAAGTCAGCTAGTGTAACTGGAAGCCTAGCTGCTTTAGCACTTCATGTAAAATATGTTATACCAGGTGGTGGGGCGTCAGACTGGCAACTATAGCATGTGCAGAGAAGATAAGCTATCCTCTTATCTACCACTGGAGTAGACAGCAAATAAATAAATTTCACAAAAAGTTGGTGTGTTTCTTTAATTTCCTCCTACCTGAAAACAGTGTCATTCATTTCTCTTTTTCAACACACAATTATAGTTAAACAAGAAAAACCCTCAATGTTGCAGTCCACCTTATCACCTTCATGCCTTTTATGTGTAGGCCGTTACTGACTAACCTGCCCCTACCAGTGTTTCTTGCTCTTTCACTGGGATTTGGGTCAACATTGCTGGAGTAGGTCACAACGACCCCCACCCCACCCCACCCAGGTAAGCTGCCAGTGTTCTGAAAACAGATTAGCTCTCACCTGTTTCCTCAACCCTCTCCCTCGATCTCTCCCCACCTTTTTTTTCTTTCTCTCTCTCTCTCTGCTGCTGCTGCTGCTTCTGCACCTGCTCTGCTTGGTTCACCTCTGCACTAAACTCACTGCTGGGTTCCAAGGCCCTGCAGAGAGCTCTGCTCGTCAGCTGACAGGGAAACAGCACCAGGCTCAGCAGTCGATGCCTGCCTGCTCTGACTTTCCATCCAAAACCATTGCCTGGCTGGTAGTGGAACCATTCCTCATTTCTCACTCCACAAGAGTGGTAGCGATGGCAGTCGTGTCTGACAAATCAGGATAAGCTTCCTGACAAGAAGAGTTGGGGGTGGGGAGAGTGGTTCTGTACAGTTTTGTGAAATGCCACTCAACATACATTAGCACTTTACTATAACACAAGTTATAAATTGTTCCATTGTTCCGTAGTGCATTAATGGGCATTGCCTACAGTATCAGATTCAAAACAAAGCATCTGCAAAGCCTCTTTTAAAGTAACACTATGTAACTTTGCACAAACTCTATTTGAGGTATCATTTTTATTCCAAAATTTGCTTTTGTGCCATCCACAAATTTATTTGGAAGTGATATGAAGGGTGGGTAAACACAAGCATTATTTCCACCAGCCAACAAGGATATGCACTGTGCCGTTCGGGGTGGAGAGTAGGAAACCACAACAAAATAAAAGAAAACCTAGTTACAGTGGGACATTGCTGACTGTACAGTATTGCCTCCAAACACCAATAAGCATCTTCTAACAGTGCCTATGAGACTCTGGAAAATGGTTGGAAGGTCTTGTTCGCCTTTCACTAGTTTTACACAAAAAACTCCATACTGTTGCTTTAAAGGCAGATATAAAGCCCTCCTAGAGAGGCCCAAAGCTGAAAATGGCCAATCTACCTTTTTTCCTCACTCTGATTCCTATCATGAAATGATGACATTCATAGAAACATAACTCCATCAGTAGTCCTTAAAGGTCACGGGAAAAAAACTTCACAGGACTTTTACACCAGACAAGCTAAACATACTCCCCTCTGAGACATTATATTTTACTGATTCTGGCCCTCCTAAAATTATCACCATCACAAGAGGAAACACAGTGGCTTTCTTGTGACCCACTTGCTCAAACCCAGAGAAACCCAGGGACTGCAGGTCTGCTACAGTTAGATTAAAGGCACATGGAGAACCATCAATACTCTCCCTCAGATGAAGGGGGTCCGCAGCACTCGGATACTTGTAATAGTCATGTTTGATGCACAGCTCTTAATTATTACCCTCACATCAGCATCACAATCACTGGCTGGCCAAGAGGACATTATATAAATGAGATGGAGCCAAATGCGTTTCTATAAGGCCCTGACGGCAGCAGGCAATTCATTTCATTTCAGGGTAATGTGTCCATCTTAAAGAGCAATGAAGCAGAGAGGATGCAGAGCATTCTGACCTGTAAAATGGTGCACAGCAGTGTGTGTGTGTGTGTGTGTGTGTGTGTGTGTGTTTGTTTGTGTGTAAGAGAGAGAGCAAGAGAGAGAGAGAGGAAAAAGAGCAAGTATCTTACAGTTGTCCAACTCTTGTTGAAGTAAGGGCGGATCCAAGAGGGACAAATGCTCGTCATGCTGACAACACATAAGCATCTGTGTGTGTGTTTGAGAAAGAGAGAGAGAGAGAGGAGGAGAGTGAGTGAGTGTATGTATAGGGCTGTGTTGGGGGGGGGAGCTTAGATTCAGATCCCAGTGTCATGGTATCTTAGCAACCGTCTCTGTCTCCCTGGCGACAGGGAATAACATCACTTCCTGTCTGTGTGTTTGAGAATGTGAGTGTGCTTACTGAGTCAGGTGTGTGTGGTTGTGTAGATGTTTTCCAAGGACTAATAAGGAGGCCTGGAAAATATATACAATTGTACTGTGGGTTTTTTTTTTGTGGTGGGGCTCTGTTTTGGTGACCTCCATTTTGGTATTTTTTGCCTCTCACAGAGGCAAAATGTTAATTGGTTTATTTTGGGCTTAACTGAGGTGGTCATGTGAATCTGGCATAAAGCAGTGCTTTCCCCACAATCCACATGGGAACGGGGTGGTTGGTTGAGTGCTTGCTTTGCCTTGTTGAAGAGCAGGATTATTATGATGCACAAGAGTGTGCTCAATTTGCCTTTACAACTTTGGATGCTTTTATGTGAGTAGTGTAGCATGTGCGCATGCGGGCTGCTCTCCGCTTCTTATTATGCCAGAGAAAACGTGGCCAAGCGATGCCATCTGGTAGGACTACTTGGCACCGGGGGGCACTGTATGGTTCCACGACATATTGGAGTAGTTAAAATTAACACTCTGACACCATTTGGCAGAAACAGACATTAAAACAACCCATTGCTCCCTTCTATTTCAGTCATTGTTCGCTGACGAACGGGTCACAGAGACAACACCTCGGTGGCATGGCGGCACATCAGAGAAAAGATTTGTTTAGTTATGGATTTTTGCTCTCCCGTCTTTCTGTCCCTCTTAAATTCTTGCTCTATCTCTCTGCCTTTCACATGATCCCTTTCTGTCTCTATCTGCCTCTTTTCCCACTATTTCTCACTCAGTATGTGCGAAAACAAAGACCTGATTTAATGCGTCTCTGAAAGTGTGAGAAACGACTCAGAGGGAGAAGGAATTCTATGCTCGCAGAAGTCAGCAGTATGGGTGATTGGAAGAAGCATCTAGATGGTTTCACTGTATTATACCTACAGTTTCCCCCCTTATATGGATGGTCTTAATGTGGGAGTTCATCAAAACACTGAAGATAACAATCGAGTAGATCCCCGTCATGGCAATCCATCTTTTCTACACCTTCCACTTTGGCTCTCATTGTCACACTGAATGAAACACTCTCAAATAGAACATGTCTGTATGAGGGAAAGTATTCTTGTGTGTGGGATGAGGGATCTGTTTGTGTGTGTGTGTGTGTTCTCTGAAGGGAGGAAAAAGTCTTTTTTAATTTCATTTCATTTTAAGGAAGAAGTTGAAAACTACCATAGAATTTAAAACAACCAAATGGTTACCTAAAATGTCTTTGCTTTAGATAAGTTCAATACCACTGTGTCATCATTAGCAGCAAAAAGATTTTGAAAAAGAGGCAAAATAAGTAAGTTAAGAAGTTAAGTTAGTTAAGAAATATGATGTATGAAATATGAGTAAAATATAGTGTGTGTATACAGAATGGGTTGAAACAGATATAGTGAGGGTATTCAAAAGAAGTTGCAGAGCTAATGCAATGTAAAATGTTGCTTCTTTTGTTGGGCATTGAAACTACTGTCAGTTAGGCCTCACCAACTGTATCCAAGAATTATTTCAGACCACCTTAGATGACATCAGCATGCAAATCCCTGTTCTCAGATCAGGTGCCCATCCAGATCAGAGCACTTAATCTAGTGCTGGGTGAGGCTGGACTGAACTGAGCTGAACTGACTCTGGTCCTGATTTAGGACCTGATCTTGGCTCCCAGGGTTTTATCATGACTAGTGCATCCAAGAAGGGGTTATGCTGGGAGATGCAGGTGCTGATCTTGGGTAAACTGCATGCCTGTGTGTGTGTGTGTGTGTGTGTGTGTGTACCCTATAGACAGTAAAAGAAGTGCACGGAGGGGTCATGCTAATTTCAGGGCCGAATTTTCAGTTTTCAGTTGGGTCTAATGTGTACTATGTATACTCCTAGCCAATGCGGTCATGTTGATCTGACAAACCCAAACACAGTAATTTGGCTAATAGATGTACCAACATAAATTGTGACGCTAAAATGAAAGCTATCTAGTGAAATGCTAACGGCTCCCGGGCCCTTTCCAGGTGGAAAGTTAATGACAAGCTCCATGGGTGTTTCAACTTCCATGTGTATTCCTATCCCCTTGGTGTACCCAAGTGTGCAAGTGAGGATGAATTGTTCTAATTTTACCTGGGAGAGGCTGCCTCCATTGTGCCTGCATGGGAGCGCCCCCTCCTGGTGTGGAGTGGACCATCTGTTGGCCCAGACCTGGCAGCCCCGGCAGCATGCCCTGCATGTGACCCACTCCAGGTTGCTGAGGAGGGGAATATTGATGGGAGAGAAACAGTAGGAGAGAAGGGGAAATAGAAGGAAGGAAAGGAGAGAGGAAAGAGAGGCAGATGAGAGAAACAAGACATTAGAAAAGTCAGAGAGTACAGGAATACAGTTGGAGTACAGGAATAATATACAGTATATAGAACGGAAGACTGAGAAAGAAAGAAAGAGAGAGAGAGAGAGAGAGAGAGAGAGAGAAAAGAGTGTGATTTCAAATGTGTCAGTTTCTCCCCACCTGCTTTCCCTGACTCCAACACAGCATATGACAGCAGACATAAATAAGAGCTGGCTCACACTTCTCTCCTCATTCCCCCCGTTGGCGCCGGCCATCTCTCAACACATGAAATTAAGATGGAAACTCTGCTTCTATCACCGCCGCTGGACATGTTCCCTCTTTGCCAGATCACATCTGACGAGGCGGTCACCTCAAATCAGCTCTCTGATCTAGACGCCCCCATCTCCACACAGCCCCCACCATGAAAAAGAGACTCTGCACTCAGGCTGTCAATCAGAGGTACTAACTGGCTGCTGTTGCCTGAAGAGGAGCCTCTGAAGCTGCGGATTGGCTCCCGTATTTGCGAAGGAGGAGCAAGGCACCCAACTGGACATGTCCCTGAAACACCTGGTTGGACAGGGTGCCGCTAAATGGGTGTCGGTGGTCAGCTGAAAGAGGAGTTGAGATGAAGAAAAAGAGAGAGAGAGAGAGAGAAAGAGAGAGGGGGGGGGGGGGCGGGAGGATGGGAGAGGAGTCGAGGGAAAGAGTTTAGGCCCAAATTAGCGACACATGAGACATGAGACAGAGAAAGCTAAAAAATAAAACTGTGCAAGACGGTGCATTAAAAAAGCCTGATAAGCAGCCGTGAGGCAGGAGGAGGAGAGTCAATAACATGCAAGCCCAGGAGGGATTGTGGGCAAGACTGGTGTTGAAACCCAGATAAGAGCGATGGCCAGGGTAAGCTGGTGGCCACTCACTTGATGCAATTGTTTGCCCATACACATTTATCAGAGAGTTCCTGTGAACCTGTGCCAAGTGTTTACCCTAGTGAGAGGAATTATGTACACACTCATAAAGAGTCCCTGTGTGTCTAAGTGTGTGCTTACATTCAGTATAATGAGTGTCTATGAGAGGATGCATTAAAGTACCCTCTATGCCTGTGTGTGTGTGTGTGTTCCTTGTCAGAATAGCCACTGTGTAATGTTCTCTCTCTCTCTGTCTCTGTCTCTCTCTCTGTGTGCAAAAAGTATGTCTAGCTAAGGGCATCGGTCAGTTAGGCTAACATAGAATGTAAATTAATGAGTGGGAGAGAGATTGATGTTCAGAGACAGAATATCTGCGTCACTGGATCACATTTTATCAACAGTTTAAACACACAGTTTATGCACACATGGGAATCCCAGCAGCTATCGCTTCAAGACAGATGCTGACTAACATCCACCAACACAATCCCCTGTTGTAACAACCTCTGTTGATGTAGCTGGATGTGAACACTATGCTCTGCTTACCTGGACAAACAAGACATTCACAGACTGTGTTAAACAGGCACAGTTTCAATGAAAGAATGCTTTGTTTATGAAAAACTTTACAACAGCTTGCAAAACACAGCTCAGTCTCGGCTATTACTGGCAGTGATGGCAGTGTAAATTCTATGTATAGTCCTCCTTCGTCTATTAACCTCCGAGATAAAGATATTTAGCAAATGAATTATTGTATGTATGTATTAAAATATGTTATTTTTTGGGAAAGTATGGTAATAAAATTCAGCAGTAGTAATCAGCAGTTGCAGATGCACATTAGTTTATTTATAAATCAAGACCATTTTATATTCCTAATAAACTTACATGGACATTCAGACATAAATGTTTAAGTATGTATGTTATGCATGTGTTTTTTTGTGTGTATCTGTTATCTATACTGTGAATATTTGCATATATCCAGGTTCTCTGCAGATGCCTGAGGAAGTGAAGACGTTGATGGGCCTTTTTTGTGACAGCTGTTGTATGGTCTGTCTACTTGAGGTCATCGCTGAGGGTGATTCCAAGGAATTTAAAGGTACTGACTCTCTCCACAGCATTCCTATTGATGCCAGTTCTAAAGTCCTATTGATGTCAGTTCTAAAGTCAACGACCATCTCCTTCACTTCATCACCCGACATTCTATGCACTTCACTCCCTGCCCCTAATTTATGCACAGTATAGGCTGACAAAAAGATACAATAACACCACATTTCTGCATGCAATAACATTTCCTTATGCTTGTATCAACAGTAAAAGATGTACAACAAGAAGGTAATCAGCAAGAAAAAGAAGAGAAAGGAAGCTAAGCTCCGCAAAAAGGGAATGGCAGACAGGAAGCCCAAGACCTGGGGATGAACATCTCCCAGGCTCAGAGTGTGGAGTCTCTAGATGAGGGGAAGGATGGAAGTGCAGGGAGAGTGGATGGAGGAAAGTCAGGCATGTCTATCCACCCTACAGAGATGGCTCACGCTGGGCCTGTGTCTCCTTGAAGTGCTGAGGATAAGAATATCAGTGAGCCTGAGACTAGCAAAGCAGACTGTGGTGTGCATGACTACTGATCAGATCCCTAAAATATAACCTAAAATAAACAAAAGATAGCCTAAAACATTTGGAATGGACAACCCAGTTTAATATCAATTCAATTTTTCAATTTCATTTCAATTCTTCACAGACCTAGATGAGTCATCTGTTGACAACAAGATACCTCAGCTCATACCTCAGGACAAGGGCTACAGCAGGAGTCCATCCACACTTGGGGCTGGAGATGGGGCTCAAGAGCTCAACAAAGGACTGCAGTAGTTTTCAGATGGTTGAAGAGTGTTGAAATGGCTATCTACATTTAACATACATTTAACTACAAATTATAAGACATCAAAATGTCTTTTCACAGATCTGATTGAGTCATCTATTGGCCAAGGTAAACCTCAGCTGAGTGAGGGAGACAGCAGGAACCCATTCTTACCGCTAGGGGATTGGTCAGAGCCTATCTCCACTTCATGGTGGAGGCAATGTGAGGTCCATTCCTCGTTTGAAGGGAAGGAAAGCCCACTCTAAAGCCTGGAGCATGGCACACGGCTGGAACACCCCAGGAGAGAGACATCACGAAACAGGAAAGGAGGAGAATCCTGCTCTGATTTCTTGAGAGGGGGGCATTACCACCTCCACCACACTGACCACCCCGAAGATTGTGGAGGAGAAGAGTGCACCTGCACCAGTACCAGTACCAGCACCAGCACCAGCACCACCTACCTGGCACATGCCCTTGACTCCTGAGGAGAGGGACATGATGGAGGAACAGAGCAGGAAACTCCTACATTTTTTGGAAAGGATGGTCTTACAACCAAGCAGGCTACAAAAAGGAACTGACTAATTAAACAAACTGACTAAACAATTACATAAATGACATACATTGCCTACACAACAAAGTAACACTTAGTTGTAGTAATAAATTAATTTTAATGTAAAAGGCATTGTGGTGTTCCTCTCATCATGTTTCATAGAGTGCAATGGTAAAGAGGTCTACGGCCAAATCACTGTGGGTGAATCCTCTCCTGATACTAGGAGCAAAATATTACTTTTATACAATGGTTCTCCTTCCAACGAGATGCACTGCCAAGCAGTATATAATGACCCTGCAGTATGTGCCATTCAAAGAAAATGAATCTCCATTCCTGCTCTTGATATATCTTTTGAACCACAACTCTTACAGTCAGAATAGAAAGTATGTGTACCCCGATTATTCAGTTTTTCTGCATTAACTGAAGTTGGTGTCCAGTACCTAAGCCACAAATCATGATGCTCCTCAAGCTGCTGTTCAAAATAGACCTGCAGCAGGTAATAGAGAAAAAAAAAGGTATTGCACTCCATACACCTTTATGGACCTGACATACTGCTTACCGCACATAATATTACCACACATAACATTCCTCCAAATGTATATAACTATATAGCTTTACTCATTAAATTACCATATGTATTTGTACTTTATTAAAATTAATTGTTTAATTAAATAAAATTTTGTATTGTATTTTGTTACAGTTGTTGAGCATGTATTTGTAATTTGTAACCAAATACTTCTGATGCATTTGTGCTCATCTCTGTATGGAGCTCACACCTGCATCTGTATATTGCCATCAGCACCTTGGAGAGCTCCGGGTGCTCGGCTGAGTGAGCTCTGTGTGTGTGTGTGTAAGTATTGCTAAATAATAGACATACTTTTATGCTAACTTAGTTTGATGTTTCTCAGAACATCCTCATCAGAATCCGGACTGCTTACTGGAACACCATAGAATCTCCTTATTTGCTATATGAACACGTAGTTTGCATGGTCATGTATAGAAAGTGTTAAAGCGACAGAGAAAATAAAAAGGTAATGCACTTTACCACCACTGCCCCTATACATGTACACCCCATAAGACTCCATTACTGAAGATAAGGTATATTCAAAAAGTGTTTAAAGTTTCTTACACATGTTTTGGACAAGGCATTAAAAAAGAGGGAAAATATAGTTTGGTCAGATGGGATGAGGCCCATGAAGATGCACTTCTAAGTGGAGTAGACCAGCATCAGCACCCGTGCCTCACATTGAACACTGTGAAGGAAATGCACACAGCCTGCTTGCACATGCACACACAAACAAAAAGTTCAATAAATATTTGTAGCTATTGATGCAAGTTCTATGTATATGCCCAGAAACCCACTAAGTACTTGTGACATTTACTATAGGTAGTTCTTGAGAGCAGCACTGACGAAATCCTTTCAGAAAATACCACTTGAACAACGCAAGAGTATTTTAAGGGTGCAGAAATCTGTGGAGGAAATCTGCAAATTGACTGTGACATATCAAAAATGTCACACATAATGTGAAGTCTATCTCAAGCCATCTTACTCAAGAAAATATTCCCAAGCTTTTTGTGTCAAAACTACAGTAACCAATAGCTATTTGACGATTCAGGATTCTTAATACGCAGTAAACAAACACATGATCTATTGAACACTGAAAATATATCTTAATTATTTGCCTCAATATTCCTACACTATTAAGCTCTTAATATTTTTTAATCTCACATAAAATACCCACAGGTGTGTCAAATTAGCTCAGCAATACAAACATGATGGAGGCTCTATCATTCTGGTCTTTTAATGGTATTGTTATTTGTACAGGACCAAAAATATTGAATATCCATTCATTCATGTGATAATTAAAAAGGGCAAAAGTTTTTTTTGTTTGTTTTTTTAATGGACCTTGATGAGATATTACAGTTCTCCTCTATCAAAGTCAATGTCTTGGCTCTCGCTCATCAAACACATCACATATACAGGTAATCAAAGCAAAAAAAAAAATGCATTTTTCTTGTCAGACCAATGCATGTCGATCCCAGACACAAGTGGTATACAAAATGAGTCTGCTTAAAATAGCATTCAAGAAAATGTTTAGTCAGCAAGTTTTGGTAGTTAGTAAACTTGGCCCAAAGTATTTACAGTGTTTGGCCCTTGAAATACCATTACATTCAGTTGAGCTGCGTAGCTTAAAGGTAAATAGGCTTTTTCTTATGGTTCAACTCAAAATGCTTTTGGACCCTGTAGGTAATCATTGCTGATGGCAATCAACCACTAAATCGTAAATTGACAGTGTTGTCAGCAGAATGTTCTAATTGTTTGTAACACTATCATTTGTACATTAACCTACATGTGCAAATTGCAATCTGATCATTTAGATTCAGGAAAAGCTGTCAGTCCTAAGTCTTCACACCGCAGCCAGATATATCTATGGTGATATACTCCCCCTGGTGGTATTTTGGGGTAACTATACCCCAAATACCCCTGTGTGAAGTCACAGGAGCACATGCACCACAGTAGCTTTCTACTCTTGATGGAAGGAGTCAAATGTGGATTGGCTTGGATTGCCCCCCACATTGGGCAACTGATCTTGAGAATGGGGTAAACTCACTGTGATGGCTTAAGACAGGAAATTACAAATCTTTGAAAAACAGCTGTACACTATGCCCTCTTCTGACCACAGCTGCAGATCTGTGTCCTTGCAAACCAACACACAGGAAAGGGTGTATGACACTGGTTGGTGTTTCTGAGAAAAAAATTAACACAACAGAGTAAAGCAGGTCACCTTGGGCATTGGCTATCAAAGAGCCATCACACTGGCATCAGATAAGAGCAGGTGGTGGTGCACTCACAGGTTTTCCCCCTGGTTGACTTGCACTTGGCACTTAATGTTGGAATCCATGGAGGCCTTTGGCTTCTATAGATGGAAGAGCAGTCAAAAGGCATGAAGAGGTTAGCATAACAATACATATTGTAGATGTGACCTCTGAAGTGACCCCTTAAGTAGTTATGGACTTGTGTGATTTATGCCTTGGTGGGGGGTCCCAGAACATGAGCAATCACCCTGGCAAAAGCCCAGTGCAGTATTCAAAGAAGTCAATAGGGCAAGGCCTATGGGAAAATAAGCTGACCTTGTTCATCTTCTCCCCATCAATGGCAGTCTGATAATAGATCAATACCTGATTCATCGCACCAAGTAGGCTACAGAAAATAGGCTTCCTCCAGAAAAAACTGGTCACCAAACTCATTGCCAGCATGTCCTAAAGAAACATATGGAGGGAAAACAAGATATAGCAGCACATTATGCATCTCCAGAAAATATTTTTCAGTTTATAAAACCCTTATTGGCACACTTCCATCTTCCATCTTCCATCTCATCACTCTTAATCAGTTCAGTAAGTGCTTGCCAGACTTGAGCCGATATGATTATTTAACAAAGTTAACTTTGTTCTTTGAGAGACTGCTGTTGCATTTCATGCTCCAGTTACCAAGTTGCTGTGCAGTTGAAGTCATCTCAGTTATGGAATTTAGAAAAAAGGTTTTAAAACCTTCAGGATCAGACATACATTGTTTTGTACATGCTGAAGGGCTGATGTGATCTTTAGCATTTTTAAGCATTTATTTTGTTTTTATTTATCATATTGATACATCTTTATATTGTATATTCTTGCTTATTACTTTTTGCTTGATTTTGTACACAAATCGTGAACATTATTGTATTTTTCTATTGAAACATTTAGCTTATAAATGTATCTGATACTTTGACATGAGCTTTTAATACCTGGCTTGACAAAAAATGAATGAAATGATAAAAATGTTATATGTCCCTAAACACCCAGCAGGTGTGGCCCATAATGGCCTTGAGTCTGTGCAAACTCCAATCAATGAATTCCCATGAATCCCTTTGACATAAATCACTGGATAACTGCCTAAAGTCAATGAGCCCATCAGTTTTAGAGATCCCCCAGCCCAAGCCTTCTCAGAGGGCCAGGTCATACATCAGAAGGAACACACACTGAGATATCCCTTAACCAGCTTTTCCTCTTAAACTAATAATGCAGCTGGCAAGATTCATCAGACCCTAGTCAATCAAGACATACAAAAGGGCTCAAGGAATGTACTACATACTGAACTACATAAAATAACAGTTGTTTTTTCAACAAGTGTACAGTTTTATGACATTCCACAGTATAGTGAGAGAGTATAGTGTATAGTGTATAGTTTAAGAGAGAAAAATCACTTACGTCTTGTAACGTCAGCACCCTGCTCCATGTAGCACCTTATTGGCTCCTTATGGCTGGAAAATTGTGTTGGAACCAGCCAGTCTTGCCTGATGGAATGAAAAACTCATGGACAGACAGAGGGAACAAGGGAGGGATGACACAAGAAGAAATGAAGACAGATGTGACTAGATGGTATTTTAAGAGAGCTGGTGATTTATAGACAGTGAGAGTGAGCGATACACACTGACCATGCACATGGATTCTACACCACAGGTACAGTCAGCAACTTCTCATCAACATGAGGAAAGAGCTCCGTGGTACCATATAAAAGGGAAAAAATGAATAGCTACGCTTGAGTAAGTTATTGGAGATGAAGCATCATGTAACATGATCCCTTGAATGTGCAAGTCGTCATGACCATATCAGAACTTGAACATGATTACTTAAATGCACAAGTCGTCATGGTGACCATATCCAAACTCAGAAGTATGAGCTTATAAGAAGCACTTGAAGGCAGCATATGCAAGCCCACGAGGAGGGAATTTGCTGATTACCCCTGCTGCTGGAAAGCTGCTGGTCCTGCTGATGAGGCATCGACTACCCGAGACAGGAACATGGAGAGAGGAACCTTTGGCTGGGATCATGATGAGGGGTGAGATGTGGAGGCCGTGGTCAAGCACGGTTGGCTGAAGTGGAGGGAGGGCAGTTTGATCCTGCACATCGAATGAAAGCGTGAACTGATTGCTGAAGGGGGAGTGTTTACCATCCCAGCGACAGCAAGAGTGGATTACGACAAAGCAAATTACAGATAGATCATCTGTTTCATTGTCATATGAGAAGGTGGAAGAAAAACCATGATGTACTGTGTAGAAACATGGACAGAAAGAGAGTGAGTGTTTGAGTGAGAGTGAGAGTAAGTGTGTTTGGGGGGGCAGGGTGTGAAGTACCAAGATAATTAAAAAGAGAAAAAAAAATCTCTCATGAGAACTGAGTAGAGACAATCTGCATAGAGAGAGAAAGAGGTTGCTTCTTCTCCTTAATTGATGTCTTGAGGCGAAAGTAGTTTGTCGTGGCAAATTCTAAGTTCTGTCAGACAAGTTATCAATTAGAATTTCTCATGGGTACTGGTTATCAGAAAACAACAGAGTCCTCTATGCTGCTGACATAAACTGTTATCATGGTGCCACGTACCCATCATATAATCCAGCACCTGAGAGCCTATTGCCATAATCAAGAGTGAGACAGCTCATCCCTTTCCTCAGAGGAAGACAGTCCCCCCCTGACACTCTGGCACTGCTTCCCTCCCTGCAGAAGATTAATATTTCAGACTCAGCATGCTTCCTAGGTAATAGTGACAAGGTGTATTGCTATCTGCCCATTTGCTGTGCCTTAAAGAGCACACTTCACTATTTCAGATAAGAGAGAGAGAGAGAGAGTGTGTGTGTGTGTGTAAACCCACCACAATACACGCAAGTGCATGTATTTATTTGTGGGGAGGGGGGTATATTACGCACAAAACCATACACATTTGTGTATGGTTTTGTGAATATGTTTGTGTGTACTGTATTCTTAAAGCATATGTGAAAGTCCAGTGGAAAGCACCAGGGAGGGGTCAGAGAGAGAGAGAGAGAGAGAGAGAGAGAGAGGGAGAGAGAGAGAGGGAGTGAGACTAACAGCAGTTCTTCTGGTTATTGACAGGATCTACAGCCGTGGCAGATGCAGCAGCGGCAGAATCGAGCGAGGGAGGTACCTGAGGGAGGGCCAATGGTAGGAACCAGGGGAGAGAAGACAATTAGGCATACATTACACAATTTAATGGACACACACCCCCTTACTTGAGCAAATTAAGCCATCCACAAACAAGGTACAATGCCTGGCCCTCCTGCTCCAATCTCTTAGGCCATTAGCCCATTTATAATGTCCCTTCCTCTAAAGTTGGAGACACCCCAATACAATTATTGTACCTGATCCAGCAACAAAGTTGACAAACAATATAGATCTCCAAAATATCTGCTGCTGATGGAATCAATTTGTTGAGGAGCCATGGAGGTTGACTGACTCACATGAGACTGATTTCCAGGTATAAATATGACAAGCTAATGTCTTTTGAGGATGGGGGCCAGCCTCTTTTGATTTTCACAGAACATCTGATTCTGACTCTGCGGCAAAATCCCAAATTGCCAATGGACAACGCTTCTCTTCTTTCAGAACTTTCAGCAATACTGAGTCAATAAACCACTGAAGAGCTAAAGGTGGTAGAGGTGAGGAATTCAAAATATTGCAGGCGGAGGGCCAAATAGGGCCCCCCACCTCTCAACAAAACCAAATGTTTTTGAAAGCTCTGGCCATGCTGATTGTGAATTTGAATGTTAACACTGAAATGCACTACCTGTTTCAGTCCCATGAATGTATGTCCATTGAAAATCATGGGGTTTCAAAGCCTTTTAATGCCATTGAATTTAGGACCTGTTGTATTGTCAATGTATCTTAAATTACATCTACAGGGTATAAGCTTTTAGGGTATAAGTAAAAAATGCACCATCTGTCCACGCATAGGTCCATACTTAAGATTTGTGAATCAAGAATGAACCAAAAGTACCTACACAGGTTAAACAGAATAAACTACAGATTTTCTGAAAGTCTGTAAACTCTACATGTGATTTAATATGCATTGACACTAGTCCCAACTTCCTCTATTCCATTAATTATGCATGAACTATGGGTTGCTAATTTTGAGCCCAATTTCAAGCATACATGCCTGACACTTTCAGCGTTCTTGAGATATTATAATGTTGGGACAAATCAATGTATGTACACACAGATGGAAGCTTTTGTTTAACAACAAACAGGACAAAGAATCATTTATAATTTAAGTATAGCCTGGCTTTCAATTTCAATCTCATATCGGTCATCTGACACTTCTGTGAGGTAATAAAACTTGATAAACAAACATAGATCAGGGGTTAAGCCCGCCTTGATAGCATCAGGGCTAATTGCTTCCCTATCTCAGATAAATGCAAAGAAGAGCAAATAGGCCTGGTGGCCATACTGAGCTGCAGAGAAAAATCAAACCACTCTGGGTGGGGGGGATGGGTTTTCCCAGGCTACTTTAAGTTGGTATTGCTGACAGAAATAGGCTGGCTCGGCCAAACAAGCATCTCCCCCTTTTCTTCACTATGAGTTACTAACATTTCCATCTGCCCCCAGAACGACAGAGCAAATGTTAGTTTCATAATCAAAAGCAGCAGTGGTAAACAGAAACGATGCCAGCAACATGTTTTGAAAAAGTTATCAATATTTATGTTTAGGTTTATGCATTTAGCAGATCCATTTCTCCAAAGCGACTTACATTTGTCAACTACCAGTTAGTTCAGGGACAGTCTGCCCTAGAGCGACATATGGTTAAGTGTCTTGCTTAAGGGCACAATAGTAACAGCTGAGACTTGAACCCCAAATTTCCAGTATGCTAGCCAGGTTCCTTATTTGCCACGCTACCACCAGTTCCTTATTGTCTGTGGTTTATTATCAGCATGCAAAGGTTTTGAAGGATTGGCTATGCTGAACCTATGATTTCAAAATGAATGCCAAGTCTTGCACTCTATATATGGGGGGTACTATATATATGTGGTTAAGTGGCAAACCTGGGTAAATGAGATAGTCGCATACATGTGCTTCTCTCTTTGTACCTACCTTTCCTTTTTCTTGCTGAAAATGTGTGAAAACGAAGACGTGATCAGTGTTGCTGAAAGTGTGAAAAACAATCCTGCAAAGAGAGAAGGAAATTCTGTGCTTGCTCTAAAACCTGCTCACACAGAAGTCTGAGTCAGACTTGTCGACTTGAAGACGCATCTTGGATGTTTTGACTTTATTATAGCTACAGCTTACATTTTATATGCATGGTCTTATGTGGAAAGTCATCTCTACAGTTTCCATGATGGCTCTTAATGTCACTCAAAGATTCATCGTTGAATCAAGAACTATCAAACAGTACGTGTGTGAGAGAAAGTATGCAACAGTGCGTGTGTGTTCTGAAAAAAGGAGTCCTGAATTTAGATTATAAAAAAAGGGCAAGGGGGCAAAAAAGGGCCATAAAGAAAGAGAGCAGGAACACTGTATAAAAAGGGCCTGATGGGCATTGCAGTTCATAATGTTTCCGTTTTAAATAAGGTCCATAAGAATCTCATCGTCCATGACACTGGATACTGGTTGAATGCCAGGCCCTTGAGAGACAGGTCCACGAGGTCCTGTTGCCATCAGCATCTGACCTGAGAAAAAGAGATAAAAGGAGTGGCCAAAAGTGAGTAAACTTATGTTTCAAGTGTGTTTTCCAAAATAGCTGTGAGTGAACATATATGTTTACACCGTTGCCAATGTGTCAGCAAAACCTCGCTGACTGGCTCCTGAGATTTCAGATAGCTTTGGGCAAGCAACTCTTTTAGATCAGGTCTCAGATCAGGCAGCCATCCAGATCAGAGCACTTAATCTAATTCTGGCTGAGCACAGACTGAGCTGAGCAGAACTGGCTCTGGACCTGATTCAGGACTCTAAGGGCTTTTTCATCACCAGTGCACCCAAGGTTAGGTTAGAGCTGGGAAAAGAGGTGCTAATCCAGCAACCTGCCTGCCTCTGTGGTGTGTGTGTGTGTGTGTGTGTGTGTGAGTGTGTGTATTGTTTTAATTTTACCTGGGAGAGGCTGCCTCCATTGGGCCTGCATGGGAGCGCCCCCTCCTGGTGTGGAGTGGACCATCTGTTGGCTCAGACCTGGCAGCCCCGGCAGCATGCCCTGCATGTGACCCACTCCAGGTTGCTGAGGAAGGAAAAAAAGAGAGGGAGGAGGGGGAAGGAAAGAGAGAGGGAGATGGAGAGAAGGTGACAGACAGGGCAGGAGACAGATAGACAGATAGACAGAGAGAGCAAAATGGGAAGAAGGGGGAAGAGAGAAGCAAAGAGAAACACAAATGATGAAAAAAAGGGGGGGAAAAAGGGATTTGGAGTAGTATGGAGAGAGAAATAGGGAAAGATGATGAGAAAGAGGGTGTGGTTTTTAACAAGGCATATGAGAGATGAGAGCAGACATAAATAAGAGCTGGTTCACACTTGTCTCCTCATTTCCCCCGTTGGCGCTGACACAC
>JAIFZK010000016.1:1040000-1145000 GCA_027481765.1 Tenualosa thibaudeaui
GCATTTTTGATGTATTTTGGTGCACTACTATTAAATACCTTGAATTGTGGTTCATTTCCCCGAAAGCACACTAAAATGTAACGAGTTGACTAACTGAGTTAATGGTTTATTCATCAATTCTACCTGAGGTTTTAATATTAATATTTAAGATACTGATTGTTGCTATTAACATGAACATAAATTCTTTTACCAGTAGCTGCTGAGGGATGAGCTGCATGATGAGCTTCTGA
This sequence comes from Tenualosa thibaudeaui, assembly GCA_027481765.1. Lineage (NCBI taxonomy): Eukaryota > Metazoa > Chordata > Actinopteri > Clupeiformes > Clupeidae > Tenualosa > Tenualosa thibaudeaui. The sequence goes on from JAIFZK010000016.1 coordinate 1,040,231, forward strand.
GGCCACTGGTCGGTGTTTCTGAGAGAAAAATGAACACAACAGAGTAAAGCAGGTCACCTTGGGCATTGGCTATCAAAGAGCCATCACACTGGCATCAGATAAGAGCAGGTGGTGGTGCACTCACAGGTTTTCCCCCTGGTTGACTTGCACTTGGCAGGGCAGGGAGCGCGTGAGTTTGGTGTTGGAATCCATGGAGGCCTTTGGCTTCTATAGATGGAAGAACAGGCATGAAAAACACAAAAAAACATGAAGGGATTAGCATACAATACACAGCTGTGACTTCCTCGGTGACCCCTGAGATAGTTATGGACTTGTGAGTTATGCCTCAATAAGGAGATGCGGAAAATGAGCAATCACCCAGAAAACAGCCCAGCGCTGCATTCCAGGTTGCAGGGCACAGCCTACGGCTAAATAAACTGACCTTGTTTGTCTTCTCTCTCTGTCATGGGCAGATTAATAATGGATCAATGCCTGATGGATCGCGCCACACCGAGAAAATGGGCCTCAAGAAAAACATGGCCACTGAATGTATGTGCCTTCATTAAAGAGGCATGAGGCCAGAAGAGCATATGGCGGCAAAGCACTTCCATGTAATCATTTTGCCACAATTTTTTTCTTTTAAATGGCTAACTTAAGAAACTTAAGGAAACCTTCGACAGGAATCGGAGAAGAAATTAAGTCATCCAAATTAACGAAAAATTAATGAACCCAGTTCTTCTTAAAAAACAAAACAAAAATGGAGCAGTAGAAAAGCATAGATGTTTTTTGAAGGGGGGCACTTCAGCAAACACAGCAGGTGTGGCCCAAGATGGCCCTGAGCCTCTGCAATCCCCTGCCAATCCCCTGCTAGATTCCCATGAATCCCTTTGTGACATAAATTACTGGATAACCATCTAAAGTCAATGAGCCCATCAGTTTTAGAGAACCCCCAGCCCAAGCCTTCTTAGAGGACCAGGTCATACATCAGAAGGAACACACACTGAGACATCCCTCAACCAGCTTTTCCTCTGAAACTAATAATGCAGCTGACAAGATTCATCAGACTCTAGTAAATCAAGACCACTGATCCCATTTTGAAAACAAATTAGGATGTTAATACAAAGGTGAACTTTCAAATGTTCATGCCATAAAAGGAATGAAAAAAGAAAAGAATATACCTGAAGAGATATCTGTGCCAACAATGTTTAATTCCATTGTACTTTGTAGGAGCTGCTAGTGATATCTAGAGTGGATAACTAACGTTAATTCTGCATGGTAAGTGTTGTAAATTCTCACTTTATACAAAATCTCACCTCTTGCCATTCCAGCACTCCGCTCCATGCAACAATCTTGTTGGCTCCTTGTGGCTGGCCAATGGGGTTAGTGCCAACTGAAGCTGCAGCCACACCCGGCTGAACAACAAAACACACACACACACACACACACACACACACGCGCGCACACACACACACACATGCGCACATGCACACACACGCACACACACACACACAGAGGGGGTAGGGGGTGGGCAGGGAGGTGCAAAAAACAATGGGATTAGAGTGAGGATGAGAACATGGAAGTTTCAGAAAGTGCTGATTCTCTCACGGGGGAAGCTGCAAGTAAGGAGCGTTTCACACTGACCATGTTCATAGCTGCTACCATGCCTGGCTGTGAGGAAGGAGGAGTCTGTTGATTGGCCCCGGGTTGCTGCTGTGGAGTCGGCTGGGGCTGCTGATTGGGCACGGGCTGCCCGGGGGGCGGGACCTGCGGCTGCTGTTGTTGCGGAGGCGGAACCTGTTGTTGAGGCATCAGTGGCGTGGAGACGGTGGTGACGGTGGCCAAACTGGGCTGGCTGGACGCGGGCAGTTTGACCCCGCCTACTGAAGAAAGTGTGGGCTGATTGCCGAAGGCGGGACCAGTGTTCATCATCCCAGGAACTAGAAGGGTGGATAACAACAAAGAAGATTACAGACAGATTGTGTTTATGGAGTGAATGAACTCCTCACACTGCCTCTTACAACTGAGATGAACAATTCAACTCACCATTTCTCTGCATTACCGAGTTAACCCCCTTATTTTAAGTCCAGTGTATTTAACAGACGATGGAATAAATTGTGCAAGCACAAAATGTGCACGCAAGGGAGACACAGGAAGAGACTACCGAGACAGGGAGCGAGACTTACAGCGGTTCTTCTGATTATTGGCGGCCTCAACAGCCATAGCGGCAGCAGCGGCGGCAGCATTGAGCGAGGGGGGTGCCTAAGAGAGGGGCAGTGGTAGGAACCAGAGGGGAGAATACAATTAGTCACACATTACACACAGCAATGGACACTCCCCACAAGTAGCGACTTGAACAATTAAGTAAGCAATTATTCTTGAAATTCAAAAGACTATCCATAATTCCTAAATGAAGCTAAAAGGTAACATTAATTAAAGTTAAAGTTGAATGTGGACACTTTTATTCCCAGCAACACTGACACGCGACATTGGGTTCTGGAGCTGAGCCCAGGACTAATTGCCAGACAGTGATACTATTGCTACTCCAACAGGCCCACAATTAACACATACAGATGATATGTGTGGATGATTGATACATACCGATGATACATATGGATGATTGGGGTTGATCTGCTGAGGAGCCTGGGAGGCTGCACCAATAGGAGGCTGATTTCCAGGCATGGGCTGAGGGGGCAAAACTGGCTTAAGGGACACTGCCCCAGCACCGCCTCCAGCAGCAACTACAAAAGGCAGAGATAACAAAGATGACAAAAATCAATCTCTTGAATGCATCAATGTATATTGGCTGAACTGTGAAGGAAAGTGTTAGAGCTGGTCTTAACACTGACAGTTTTACTTTCTCTTTTTTAAATGCATTATAAACGCAAAAGGCCAATGCTCAGGAAGAGTGCCTTAGGTAGAGTTGGGTGTTCAGTTAAACCCTAAAGTAGCCTAAGGTCCAGTTCTCTCTGTGTTCTTACCTGGCAGTGCTATGCCTCTCACCAGCACCATGTGAAAGGGGTCCTGGCAGTAGTCAGGTAGCGACGACTCTGGAGGTCCCGTCACAGGCGATGCTCTCTCAAAGAGGGCCCTCAGTGCTGGAAGCTTCCGCGGTGCCACCACTGAGAAGTGGATTCCTTTCTGTGGGGGTGGGTGTCAGACATGATCAGCATACTGCATGAAGCTACACTGCTTCAATCAAATGTAGTGTCTGTGTTACCTAGCTATGTCCACTAATCAATGTACATAAAAGCCTCTTTGGAGAAAGCAGTCAATAAGGTCTGTGGAAAGTCTACAATTAGAAAGATCAAAAAAACTAAATGGATGGGCACTCTTTTTTATAGGCTATGTAATGGGGGGGTGGGGGTGGGGGTGCTAACAGAAACCCTCAAGTTCTCTCGCCTTATATATGTTTATGGGTTATAAAAAATGAAGAGACAGCTTCACAAATATACAGTACAGTATGATAACATGAATAAACATAATTGATCCATGTCTAATTGATTTATTATTCAATTATTTAAATTGATAAGAAAATATGTAGGGGAGAATTGTACACTGGTCAATATGGGAAAACAAGTTCTGACAGGACCCCCAATGTGCCAATGGCAGTGATGCAAGAAATATTGGACCTCCAAATACTGGAAAGTACCATTAAATGTCAGGGGAACATACTGCAGTGTTCTGAGGTGTCATATAGTGCTTATTGCATTGCAAAAAGGCATTATTCCAACCCATGGACCATGCTTACGTCACAAACAATCCAGACTTATGGTCTGACAATCAGTGTGAAAACTCAGCTGGTGTTTGTGCGTATGTGCGGGTGAAAGAGAGAGAAAAATTTGAGGTTCGTCACAACTCACATCTCTGATTATCTGGACCAAGCTGTCGGCGGTGCAGCCAGTGTAGCTGACACTCTCCACAGCAGGCAACAAATATGGCGGGGAATTGCAAAGCAGCACACACACCTTATGGGTTGGCCCACTGAAAAACATACACATGCATTAAACACACACTCATCTTATTTATTTGAAGTGATAAGTTGTAAATACTGGTGACCATGGGTATATATGTGTGTGTGTATGAGTGTGTGTGTGAATGGTCACTGAATATAGATTTCTTACTGGCCATACTACAAGAAAGTGGGGTGGTGCTAAAGAAAGTGAAAGATCATTGTGGTGATTAAGTGTGTGTGTGTGTGTGTGTGTGTGTGTGTGTGTGTGTGTCTAGGACTACACAGACAATTCTGGATATGTTGCCAGAGTTCACAAATGACTCACATCTGTTCTCTCATCTTCTTGAAGTCATCAAAAAGCTGCAGGGCCACAGAGAGGCCCTCTGCGATGAGACTGCAGCTTTCCGCACCTCCACCCATGAACCTGCCAAACAGCAGTCACAGCAGCACTTACAATTATCATATTTACAAGTTTACAAGTATCATATCAGACATGTACTGAAATCCTTCAGTATTGCATTAAACAAGTGCTTACTGAATGCTGTCGATCCAGGAGACAAACTCAAAAGCTGAGCTAGTAGGAGCATGACACTGCACGTAGGACTCTGGGGCACAGTCCACTGTATTGAATACTACGAGTCCATACTGTGTTCCACCATACTAAAATAGAAATGGGGTAGATCAATCATCCTTGTATGTGTTACTGATGGGGAAAAGTCAAACAAACCAAAAAATCTAACAAACATATACAAGAAAAAGGTGATTTTTTTTTGTTTTCTCAGGAGCATTACTGAAATTAAACTGATAAAAAGAAACACTCACATCTCCTCCAAAGTCTGTCTCAGCTGGTGGGCCACCATTGAAATATCTGAGAGAGAATTTAAGGGAGTTTAAAAAACAATATAGGCCTAATGTATTTACACAAGACGAACAAAAGGTTCTGGTCTGAGACAAATGTACTCACTCAATGGCAGGTAAGATGTAATTCTTCCTAAGTGACTCAAAGTATGGTCCTAGGTTTGCCGTTCCCTCTATAACAAAGACCACATCGGCCACCTGATTCGCACCTGGTTTGGAGGGTGGCTCCATGTGGGTAGAGCCAGCAACCATCTGTCTGGAAATAATGATGACCAAAAGTTTTCATTTTACAAAAAATATTGTTACAGTAAAACTACTATGCAATATTCCCCAACATTATAACTGACCTCTGGTCATTTAACTGTAGCAGTAACGTTACTAGCCTGGGTAAGTTGTGGATTATGCCTTGAAGTATGGCACTGATGTGTGTGACGCATATAAACAATTTGGAAATGCTGGCATTTCAGCAGCAAACAGCAAAAGGAAACTGTTTTTACAAGTTTTCTTTTATTTACCACCTACCAGTCTTCAGCATTACATTATTTTAACTACACTACCAAATGGGTGAATGTTTCAAAGTACACTGGTAGTGGACAAATAACAAAACAGCTCTAAAGGAGAAAATGTCTTAATAATATTATCGATAAGTGTCTCTGGGTAAATTGGCTAACGTCAACCTGAAAATTCCTCGCCAGTTAAGCTTTAGAACATTTCATCATGAATAATGCTCTAATAGTAAAAATGACCCGACACACTATTGTTCAAATAAGTCAAACTGTTGACACTGCCCAGTACACTACGGCTTAGAATACTACTTTAAGGCAAACAACATTTTCATTTATCTCACTGAACTCCCTTTTCAGGCTAGCTAGCTAGTTAGCGTAAGCTGGCAAGCAAAATAAGGCTTTTACTCACCCGGCTTCTATATTTTCGTACCCAGAGAAATAACGTAATACTTTATCTTGTGAGGGGGGGTGCTTGCAAATGCTTTACTTTCGCTTATATCCGCACATTAGAGAGGTAGTTACGGAAGTATACCAGCTTTCCAGAAATGCGTGTTGACAAACAATCTATGGCGTCCACTCTGTTATCGACACATTACGTCTGCTGCAAGGATTCTAAGGGTGGTTAATCGAATAATGATTTACTGATGCGACTGGTAATCTTTTTTCGTCTTTGCTTTCAAATTACTGTTCAAATTATTGCAATATTCACTTAACTGCATTGATAATTTGGCGATTTTCTATTTGGCGATGTTGTATTATGCTTTTATGTATATTAGAGGCTATTATGCTTCTATGTAGCCTAGGCCTGTATGTCTTTCCATAGTCTGCTTTCTATACATTGCATTCCACCACAACCACCACCCAACAAACCTGACATACGAAACATTACATTCACTTATACATGCATAACGCCCCCCCTCCCTTAAATATAACAGCTTTGGCTGTTATGATTCAACATAAAAAGACTAACAGACATTCCCTTGATTGTGTTCTGCCTATACAGTATCAATATGCAGTATTTTAAGACAGGATTGTTCATCAAAGTTCCCTGTCATTCCAGGTTATAGTGCCATAGAAGTAGGCTGCTAGTTTGAGTCCATTTCAGTGTGCTACAATCTTGTCAAACACTAGATGTCAGCAAAGTAGACTAAAAATGTATTCAGGAATCATACAAGGTTTCAATGGCCAGAATCACATTCACAGTTTCACAAAGTTTTATTACCTTTGTTCCCACCATGTTGGCTACAAGAATGCAGAATGCTCATCTTTTTCTCACATTTTGGAACATGATCGGGACAAAGAATCTCTTATTTTGTAGTTTATAGCCTACTGCGTTGTTTGTAATCTGTAACAGTATGGGCTAAACATCCTAAACCATGTGGCAGGAAGTTTTTCAAATGTATGATTGATGTGTGTGGAATTTGTGGTCATAAAAAGTAACAGGTACAATATCAAATCTACACCAGCTGGTTGCTGCAAGACCATATTGTGTGTGTGTGTGTATGTGTGACCTAGTCACAGTTTCATACAGCCACCATTGCAAAGTCATCATGGGTCTTACTCACAGCTCAGGATCTGATTTGAAATTCAATGAAGAGTTGAGGGAAAAAATGACTTATGCAGTGCAGACAGAGCCATCAGTCAGAGGCAAATGAATGCTGCTGCTGGACTGAACAGCATGGGACACTTTTGAGAATGACTGTGCATCATTTATCCCCATGACTTGTAAAGCCATGCTGTTTTAGTGGCTCAGAATAAATTATAATGCATTACAGAAAGAGTGTGGATTCAGAGTGCTTAGTTATCAGACCATGACTGAAAGTGCACACTTACTGATTCAGATTTACTACATCTTGATTTATTGATTGCAATTGTTTAATGTTGTCATATGGCAGCAGTGGTCCTGAAGGCAACAGAAAGTGTGTTTTCTTGACTTACCAACATGTTGCTATTGAAGTCTATGTTGACTTGAGTCTTGCTGTAGATATTGCCACTAGTTGGGAAAACTATGATGCAAGTATCCCTTACCATATAAAAGTAGGGTAACACTTTCTATGAACCCAGTATTCATAAAGCATTATGAACACATTCATAAAGGGTTGTAATGTAGTTATAAAGCCTTATTACTAATGACATTAGTATTCATAACTGTTTATATGTCCTCATGGTAGCACTGGTTGCATCATGATTGCATCAATACCATTACTGACAATGAGTAAAATGGTAAAGTTTTACAATGATTTGTGATACTTAAAGTTGTAAAGGCTTGTGTGATGTCAATGTCAATGTCAATCACTTGTAGGCCTACCTCATTTTAGACATTTTGTACAAGTTTAAGTTCTGTGCACCCTGGAGACTACCACTGAAGTATATTTTTCCTGTCACTCTTCCCCCAGATTCATTTCAGGTAATCCTGGCAGGGAAGTCTATGTTTAGCACCACTGTTACAATGGCTTTGTAATACAATTTTGAAGAATTGATCCAGTGGCAAGGAAATAAAACCCCCTATAGTGCTCACACATTCCATTTTCCATGTTTACCTCCTCAGCCATTTTACATGGCTTTCTTTTCTTTATTACAATTGTTTAACATTTATTATTGAATGCTCATGATGCTGCAATTGGGCTGAGATACCTCTTGATCTAAGTCATCTTGATGCCAAATCAGAGGAGCCTGCCGAGCTAACTTGCCATCGGTCCGGGGCTCGTACTGTGATGTTTTCTCTCGTTCCAACAATAGAATCAATTCCCCCATGGCAACCCTGAGCCACGGCACAGCCTCGGCAAACAGCAAAGAGCATCAAAGCTCATCACACTCAAAACCACCCACAGAAAAAAAGGATGTACCGCATCACTTTAACCCAATTTCAGGCTCGGCATTAGGTTCCCACTCGTACACCGTACTGGAGATGCTGGCTCGTCGCTAACATTCTGTCAGTCTGTGGACCAGCTCCCGCAGTGACCCAGCAAAGGTTTGTGTTTCATGTGCCGCTAAGAGAGTGCCTAGGGCTCCAGATTAAAAGAAGAACACAAACAGCTGGACAAGGGACAAGTGCCAAATAACAAATCACTCTCTCTTTCTGTAGTCCTTACTTTGTGTCTCCCTTACACTCAATGTCTCACATAGATATCTATGCATGGTTTCCATAACAAAATGATTTGTTTATTCTTCTGACAATGGTGCATTGAATGTTAATTGGAATTAAATTCTTTGTCCTCTTTAGGCCAAACAAAAGGCAAGAATTGCAGGGCTAACCATGTACTCTCTCTTGCTCATTACTCTTCTGTTTTGATTCCTACACATGACAGCATTTTTGCTTCAAGGTTATCTGTGCACAGTATGGTCAAGTTGAACCATGGCTAATATGGCTCATGACAGATCTGTATGACTCATGACAGATATTTAGGCCTACACTATTTACATACATGACCATGAACAACATAGATTAACACGTTTGGCAATACTTTCAAGACAATAAAAACAAATTGACTCACTCCAAATTGTTTAGTCAGGTATCTTCTGTGTGATCAACACTGTCAGCTTTGAGGTGGACAACAGAGCTGTGATCTTACATTCAATTACATGCCGTTTTTTTCAGTGAGCTTGGCCCTGGGGTGCAGTTTCAGTACTAAGCAGGCACTGAAAAACACAGGGTGAGAATTAGGAACAACAACATCTAAATTCAATGTGGCTTATGAAAATGACATTTGACTTAAATTGCAGCTTAAGTAAGAGTTACTGTTTGACCAATCTAGTCAGAAGATTAGCCTACAATGTTATTTTTCACCAAGTGCTGGTGTGGTAACACAATTAGCTGTTGGACTGGCCTCTCAAGAAATAACACTGTTGAGCAAGCGCACTGATTTACCTGCTGCTGGTTGGGGAGCAGCATAATGATTTTTTCATTAGCTGCATTCACATAGCCTCTCAGTAGCCAGACCATGTTTTCCAAGTGCAGTATTTTCTGAGATTATCGTATGAGTACAATGCTAGATGCAAAGCAAGTCATGTTTCTTTGTGTGTGTGTGTGTGTGTGTGTGTGTGTGTGTGCAGTGACTAATAAGCTTTTATTTGCCATGTTTTTTTTTTGCCCCTTTAGAGGTTCCTTGGCTAAACTTGTGAAGGATAGAGCAAAGTATCATAGCTGCTTTTGTTGAGGAAAAGGTACTTTAGATTATCTCCTTACAGGTCTAGTGTGATGGCCTGCCCATATTTACCTTTGTATTGAGGTGACCTCAGCATTCATGCCATAAGCTAGATGATCCGGTCATGTTCACAACAGCGCTAAAGCCACTGTACCCTCAGATCAGCCAGAATCAAACAGAATACTTATATACTGTGGGCTATGGGTTGGACTGAAAAAAAGACGTTTCCAGAGCTTACAATTACAAAAAAAAAAAAAGAAATCAAGGAGGCTGTTTTACAATTTTGGTTATGTGGCAGCATGAAATATTACTAACTCCACTGTTTTGGCCTTTATGTAAAATATAGGTAGTAAATATACACTGGAATTACAACATGGACATCTGGTTCATGGAATGTAAAATAATTGACAAAATTTAATGCAAATGTTAAAATATCTGAATTTTAACCATTTGAACTATAAGGCCACATCAACGCTGTTCTATGTAAGGCTAAACATGTAGGTAAATAAAAAAATATATTTTGAAAAAACCTGAGCTTTATGCTGAGACAGATGGGAAAGCAGTGGAGTCCAACAAATAGCATGTGGTGCTCATCATTTTGTTACAGTAAGAGAGGATTAAGGTGTCTCTGTGTCTCTTTACGGATGCAAATGATTTTGTGTCTGCATGAATGTGTGTGTGTGTGTGTGTGTGTGAGAGAGAGAGTATTTGTGAGCTAAAGAGAGAGAGAGAGTATTTGTGAGCTAAAGAGAGAGAGAGAGTATATGTGAGAGAGAGTGTGTGTGAGAGAGACAGAGAGAGAGAGAGTATTTGTGAGCTAGAGAGAGTGTGTGTGTGAGAGAGAGAAAGAGAGAGGTGGGGGGGGGGGGGGAGTGTGTGGAGAGTGTGTGTGTGTGTGTGTGCGCATGTGGGCATGCTTTAAGAGCTTGCTTTTAAACGTGCAATCTGCTGATCCCAGGAGAATTCCTCCAGGTGGTGTTGCCGAAAACACATACCGTCCTGTCCAGCACAGACAATGGCCATCTGGACCGCTCACAACAGGTAATCAGCAGGAACACACCCATACACTCACATCCATAATTGGGTCACTAGAACTAACACACTGCACCTAACATTGGGTCAGCTCACAAACACTGTCAAATGCTGTATGCACAAAGAGACTTTGCCTTTTTTTCTCCCTCAGCATGTGTACATCACATGATTGTGGGGTAAAATAAAAGAGCGCACTGGTAATATGGGTATATTGTCATTGATGCTCTTTTCACCCAGTGAGACGCTCATCATTGTGACAGAAGTGGTCATATGCCATGCACTCAGTGGAGCATTCCGAGAAAAATGTTTAGCCATAATGTTAATTATATTAAGCTAGCAGCCTGGCCAGAATTGCCCCCAGTGTAATGTGAACAGCTCCTCATCACATACACACAGCCACCTCCCCCCTCAGACTCTCCGTCTCTCTCTTTCTCTCTCAGCTCAGTGAACTGAGTGAAATGTCTTTCCGACTAAATGATTTTTTTTGCACTGTGGGAACGTTGCCATGGAGACATCCCCCCAACCCCACCCCCGGGTCCGCCCGCCTCCCTCAGTGGCGTAGCGGTGCTAACCGCCGTGTCGACACCTCAGCGGCATATCTCTCTTTCTCTGCTTTTCCCTCGCTCTCCTCCTCTCCCTCCATCCCCCATGTTGGTCTCACGCTGTTCACCGAGGTGACGCGCTGCAGGTGCTTTCCTCACCCTCAAAAACGTGTCTATATACGGACCTGTCCTCCTCCTCATCCTCATCACGGTCTTCGTCTTCGTCCTCCTGCTGCCATGGCTGCTCAACTCCCCCCCCCCCCTTCCACACACACACACACACACACACTCTCTCTCCCTCCTCCACCTTCTTCTTCTTCTTCTTCTCCCCATCTCCCTTCCGCTATCTCTCGCCCGCATACGCTCGCCCGCTCACGCTGTGTGTGCATGCACGACAGCTCTCTCTAATTCCAGCCCTCCTCCTCCTCTCTCTCACTCCCTCTCTCTTCCTCTCTTTTCCTCTTTCTCTCTCCTACTTGGTATAAAAAGGCTTTCATACCTTCTTCTCCCTCTGTTTTTTCTCTGAACACTTTCATCCTCTAAGACATAAACACACACACATACACAATTTCCTCTTTTGTTATCACTCGCCCTCACACATGGCGAGGCACATCACACAGTTGCCAGCTCTTTTCCCTTAATTTTCACTTCTGTGGACTTGACTCCACACACTCAGGCCCTCAAAGGCCCCCCCTACCCCCCCCCCACACACACACACACACACACACTCTCCTCAGGCCTACAGACATAGCTGACAGCAGGCACTCAATCAGTGCACAGAACCATGCTTGGCTTAATCACCCCATCCCACCCCAGTCATTCAAGGCACTGAGCATCCTCATCAGCCACCGAGATAGATGGATGTGAGGGCCTGGTCATCCCCCAGTAAAAATAAACAAGTAAGTAAATAAATAAATATATAGAAACACAAATAAATAAACGCACAAAAAAGGGGCAATACTGTGAAAGGTAAATAGTATCATCCCAAGCAGTATTAAATGGGTTCCATAAAAAACATAGTGCTTTCAGGAGATTAAAGGGGTGAAAGGTGATCTTGACCATGGGGAATAGACAGAGGTAAGCGGGAGAGGGAGGATGAGACAGGATAGGGGAGAGAGTAGGTAGAGTGTTTGACGGAAAATAGAGGCACTCACACACATACACACACGCAGGCACTCACACACATACGCACACATGCACACAGGCACTCACACACACAGTGCTGCACTTGCACAGCTCTGCTCTACTTTGCATTTAGATAAAGTGCGCCTTCAATAAAGAATTTATGATGAAGTAGCTAAATAATTACGCACAACTTAATGCACAGCAAAAGATGGAGAGATAGACATAGAAACAGTGAGAGAGAGAGAGAAACAGAAAGAAAGGGAGAGATTCAGACACAGACATAGTATAGATGCAATGTACTGACACTGGTGTTTGGCTTGGATCGGGGTTTTAAAAAAACAACACTGCTGCAGTCATTTAATACATATCCTTTATTTTAGCCAACATTCAGCTGCAGCTTTGGCATTGCTTCAGCCTTGCCATCACCCGTACATCACCTTCTTCACAGTATGCGTTTTTTTTGTGTTTGTTTTTTTCCCAGTTCCTGTCTAAAACGGCCAACCTGACCAGCAAACGCTACCTTTGTCCTTTTTCCATTTTTTCCCAATTTCAGCATCGTCTTTAACTCATAGAAAAAAGTAAACCTTTAATCAACAAAATGAACAGAACTGACAAAAGAAAAAAGAAAGAAAAAAAACAAACAGTTTCAGAGTACCCACTGAAGGAAGATTTACAATATTAACAATGTTCTTCGTCTTCACTGGTTTGGATCACACAGGTCAGAACTGCTGTTTGTCTCCTTTTTGTTTGTCATATTAGTAATATTAGTATCAAGTTCATTGCCAGTTTTTTGCTTTGAGCATCACTTGTTTAATTTTCATTGCATCTAGTTGACATCATCCATGATAATATAAGCATGCAAACACGTTTCCCCAAGTTCATTCAGAACTGAACTGACATCGAGGGAGTCAGGACGAGAGAGAGGGAGTCAAACGGGCAGAGAAACATGGGAAAGGATAGAACCAGAAAAGAGCACTGGGTATTGAAGGAAAGATGGTGGGAGAGAGAAGAAAAAAAGGGAGAGAGAGAATGGCTGATATCCTGATGCAAGCAGAGACAGAAAGGGGGCACATCCAGTGACAGGGGAGAGAGAGAGAAAGAGAAAAAGAGAGACAGAGAGAGAGAGAGCATAAGCAATTGCAAGGTAAATGTTGAGGAAAGGTAGCTGTAAGAATTGTGATGTAAGACCCAGTTTTTCACAACATGACCGGTCATCACTGAGAGCGGTGAAGTGAAAATGTGATGGAAGGAAAGAGAGATGGAGGAAAGAGAGAGAGAGAGGAGGATGGAAGGTGTGGAGGGGAAGCACACTAACAAGTTGCACTGAGAGAGAAAAAATCTGCAGCTACAGCATGACCCCGCAGGTCCTGGTGTCAGAGCCGCAACTCAGAAGCAAATAAAAAACTCAAAAATAAATAAGCACGTGGGAGAACAACAACAACAAAAAAAGACAACACACACAAAAAAATGTTCACAACACCATCAAGCAGCAAGACAGAACTGCATAAACAGAGAACAAAGAGGACAAAGAGACAGAGACCACAAGCTTGGGAATCCTCACAATTGTGGCATTCCCACAACAGCAAATGCACAACATGGACCCGGCACATGGGAACAGCGTGTCGAGAGAACTGCAGAACTTCTGCATGCGAATTTGGACAGACCCAAGCACAATGTCACAGAGCGGCGCAGTCACTGGATCCTGGAGTCTGTGAGCATGGGGTGGGTGGGGGTGTATGATTGTGAACTGGAGGAGTTCTGCACATTTCTACAGTGCTCTGGTTTAACGACATCTACCCAAAAGGTCACCAGTGCTTTTCAGGGAATAGGTGCCAGGGTGTGGACAGCAGACTAGCTGGGCAGAAGTAATGTCTGTTAGGGGCAATGCTGGCTGCAGAGTCGAGCGGCTGGTGTTAATAGCACTGGTAGAAAAGCTTTAAGTGGCTGTTTGAAGGGGGTGATGGCAGCCCTGGATTTACTCCTACTTGTTTAAGTGCAAGGTCCATATGAGTAAGGAACACAGTGGTGCTTCTGAAGCTGACTGAGAGTGAACACTCGACCACAGGCTGCTGACTGGCCTGAGGTGACAGTTCAGTAGGCTACACAGGACATGCAGGAACAGGAGCTCACCTTGTTTATTTTTTTACACTATATTTATTTATCTGTTTGTGTATTTATTTTCTCTTGTCCACCCTCAGAGCAAAGGGGAAGAGGTGGATGTTGATGCTGGCAACCCCCGGTTCTGTCTCTGAGTGTGACAGGAATGTTATTTGACCTAAAAGGCCGTCGCACACTCAAACCTTTAGCGATACTGGCTCCTTTGCAACTCAAGCTGCAGTTGCTATGGTCTTTTTTTTGTAATACTATCCCGTTCAAGTTTGACCCACAAAAAAAAAGCATTCATGTTCTTCATTCCTTAAATGCCGTGACCTACAGGATAACCCCCCGCCCCCATTCCTCTACCTCACCTTCGGACAGACGGAACATATTTATGCAGAGAGAACTAAACACCCTACATAGTAACACTGATCAGGCTTAGGGTGGAGGTGTGAGGGCGCACTTTTAATACGACAGCTGATTAGAGACACAACAAAGACGGTACGCTCTAACGTCTGTGGTTTTACAGCCAGACTAGGCATCCCACAGGGTGGGGGACAAAAACAAGAATCCTCCCCCACTCTCTACCAAAGTGCAACAGACCCTACGAGAAACAAATAAAAAAAGAATGACTTGTCTAAGACACAGGACAGAAGACACAAGGTTTGTTTGTTTGTTTGTGTGTTTTTGTTTTCTTGAGTCAGAGGGAAGGTCTGGTGGTTGAGAGAGGGGATACATGAGAGGAAAAGAGAAGGGGATGGAGAGGGAGGTAAAGGAGGGGAGAAGGAGTTTGCATCGGCGGCAGAAACGTGTCATACACAAGGTCACAGCGACACACACAGACACGCACAGGCATACGTACACGCACACGAACGCATATCAATTACAAAAAAAGTAAAGCACACACCCACGAACACGTAGGTTAACACGGAAAGGAAAAAAAAAGCGACACAGCGGCGCGTGTCCTTCAGTAGTCCTTGTCCCATCGCAGAGGTGATAGAGTGAGCAGACACTTCCTCCATTTTTTTCAAAGTAAAAAAAAAGATGTCTCTGAGAGAACCTACGACGACAAAAGAGAACGGAAAAAAGCCTGGGATGGTACAAAAATAAAGTAACATGGTGAACATCCTCTCCCTGAAGGCTAGGCTCCCAGTAAGTGCACACAAAACCAAGCAGGTTTGGCCTAGTTAGGGTCCTCTGGCGATTCATATATATATATATATATATATTTATATATATAATATTTTTTGTTCAATCTTAGTTCTTCTATAAAGTTCTCCAGGGGACTGAGTCTGTCAGTGTGGCCAATGAGAGAGGGCAGTGTGTATTTTCATGGCGCACTTGACCTTCTCTGTGTCCCTTGGGTAAAGAATTCCCTTCTGTGATGATCCATTAATAAAACAAAAACAACAAAAAAATCAAGTATGGCTCTAGTATGATAATCATTTGTACAAACAATCCAAACTTAACCAACTCATATAAAAATAAAACCTGCACAAAAAAATCTCGATGAAATCCAAGAGAAAAGGTGAGAGACTGATATGAGGCAGAGGGACACGTTTCGATGTCGCACAACATGCTTTGGCCAAAGGGTCCATTCTTGTCCTCTAGCTTCTCCTGACACAAATCAAGACAGTAAAGACAGTTTGTTCTCTCGTGAGAAATATGCAACAAAGTCCTGGATTTTTCAGACAAGAAATTCAAGGCATCCAAAGTCTTTCTCCACGTATACAGTATGTCACACTGGAAAGAACACGACAGAGATTTTTTTAAGACCCTCCCCTTAATACACACAGTTAGATACACCCACACACTGACATTTAAGATCCAACAATGTCAATGTGTATGCCCAGTGTCAAAGAACACAATTATGGAACCATTTTTTTTGTAATACAGGAGGCTGTAAATTATTCTCACAAATACTGATCAATAATGACCAGTGAACCAGCTCCTCATTAGCGTTTATGTGTGTGTGTGTGCGTGCGTGTGTGTGCGGATCTGTGAAAGTGTATGTGCCTGCTCATGCATGCATGTTTACATGGGAGCTGTGTATGTGTGTGCATGTGTGCATGTGTTTGTGTGTGTTTGTGTGTGTGTGTGTGTGTGTGTGTGTGTGTGTAGTATCCGTACTGAGAGAGCGCCTCCAGTGTTCAGTTAACATTGTGACATCTCTGCATGGTGGTGGTGTGTCTGTCTCAGGCTTTGCCAGTCGCATCCAAACAACACTAGCAGAAGCAGTAGTGCCTCCTCTCTTCTCTTCTTCCTTTTGGTCCTTTCCTTCCTTCCTTCCTTCTTTCTTTCTTGGATGGAGAGAACTATTCACAGATGATGAGAGAAAGAATGAAAGTCTGGAATCTTGGAAGATAATGCTGACCTGGGGAAAAAAACAACAGAAAGAAAGAGGGAAAGAGAGGGCCCCAGAGAGAACAGGGTGTATATATATATAGAAAGCAAAAGAGAGAGAGAGAGAGAAAGATGGAAAGAGAGAGGAGAAAATACAGTGTGAAAAACAACAGTGTGCAGATTGGAGGAAGGTTACATAAGCTCTAAGAGCGGGGCTGGAACAGATGCCTGTGCTCTCAGCCTGGGCCTGTGCCCCATTGCATGAATGAACCAATCCAAACTTACTTTACTCATCGCAGCCAGCACCGCAGTCAATGGGGGCCTGTAATCTGCCCTAGCTATCCAGAATCTGTGTGTGTGTGTGTGTGTGTGTGTGTGTCTCTCTCTCTCTCTCAGTGTGCGTGTGTGTGTGTGTGTGTGTGTGTGTGTGTGTGTGTGTGTGTGTGTGTGTGTGTGTGTGTGTGTGGATGTGGTGTGTGCGTACTCACAGGACTATTCAGAGTGAGGGCTATCCACCACAATGTGAGGCTTAGGGGAAGCTGTGGTACTCTTTGACACAAATGTGGTCATGGCCTTCTCCTGGGGAAGGAAAAACAATCAGACAGAGAGAGAGGGATAGGGGGGAGGCAGGAGGAGAGAAAGTTAGCTGGCAGATAGATGCAGCAAGCACACCTGCCCTACAAAGTCAACAAAAGGCTTTTACCTCCACCAACTGGTGCCAGTGTTCAATGGGCTTGCGGGGGTTTGCCAACATGGCCGACCAATGCTCTCTTCCAGGTCCCTCTGCGTCGCTGCCCACACGACACATCCCGATGACCTCATTATGCCCAATACTGTACACACACACACACACGCACATGCACACAAATGTACGTATGCACACAAATGTACGCATACACACATGGGATGAAAGGAGGAGAAGAAGAGAAAAAGAGAAACATAAACAATCTGCTCCCACAGGCACATAATTACAGAGGAACAGAGAGGCACAGACACACAGAGAAAAGAGGGAGATAGAGAGAAAGAGAAAACAAGGCTGACATAATTACAGAGAAAGCCAGCCAAAGAGAGACAGAGGTATGTCCCAATTAGAGAATTATGGAGATGAATGTAGGAGAGAGGAGAGGAGAGCAGAGACGCACTCATCTTTAAAGAATCTCCACCATGCATTGTAATTACTGTCTCAGCCTCAAGACCACTGAGTGAGGTCAAAATTTGTCTAAAATGCCAGAGAGAAAACCAAATGAACAACAGTCAGGAAGTATAGGAAAAGACAGACGATCAAACAAGCAATGGTGCTTTCTATGACTCATCTTCAATGACTTTATGAAGTAGCGGCAGGTATTACATCCAGCGCTCTCAGAGGAGAGCAACCAATGACTGGTATGGCCTTCCTTGTTCTTGCCGCTGATTTATGTTCATGGCTGCTCCAAACAGCTCGCCACTGTCGCACTTAGGCATGAGTAAGAGAGCTCTTTTCTCCAGCCAGGTTCTTTAGAGTCACCCTCTTTTCTCCAGATCTGCCCTTTGCAGTCTGTCTGGAGTTGCCCTCCTCTCAAAGAAAGAAACAAACAAACAAATGACAACAATTTTCTGTGGGCATCTTCTACTAAAGTGCACTCATAGCCCACAAAGAGCACTCTTGTTTTGTTTTTCAGTTTTTCTCCATTTTCAGGAGTTCTCTGTATAAAATTTGAATTTTTTCTTTCTTCTGAAATAAATCATTACTCAAAAGATGAATGATTTAGTGTTATGACCACGGGCAGGACACAGCTCTTGTCGGTGCCCAATGCAAATTTTGTGAGCAATGATATATTTAAATGGAGGGAATAAGTCATAGGAAAACATTGTCATTATGTGACAGAAATATCTATATTTTCTGTTAATGAGAATGATAATATTTGGCTAAGGCAACAAAACTAGGAAGGAAAAAAAGCAAAAACTAATATTAGATTGCACAGCCTTGCCTCTAAAATCTAGATATTGTGTTTGTTTATTTCAACGGTCATTGACTTGTAAACATATGCATAGAGGCACGCACACACACACACACTCACACAGCACAGTGTGGCAACAAAAGGTAGGTGCGCCAGACAGCAAAAACACTGGCAGGAATACTTTACATCTTTACCAGTAGACACTATTTTCTGTTGTCATTTCCATAATCTCTGTTTATTCATGAGGCTTCTGCCTTCATGTAAAACAAGTGGAGACGTCCACCGTGGATGGAAGAGTCAGAGGAGCGGAGAGTTGGGGAGGGGTGGCGGGGACAGACTGACTCACAGCGGCCACTCTGGGAAATGTTCAACGGAGCGGCTACACCCGTCACCTCTCTGGGCGCACTAAAGTAACAAGCCAGACACCACGCACCGTTAATAATGACTTTAAGACGACCTCCAGCACAGCTGCACCCATAATGGCCCTGTTGCCGCTCTATTAACGACCTGATCCACGCACACAATGACAATTAGTCATATTAGCATTAGTCATATCTGAGCATGTCATGCGTTAAGTCCTAATGAAAGCAAAGGTGCGGGGGGGCAAGAGGAGGTGGAAAAAACAACAGTTGGTGACCTGGCGGACAGGGATCTCCCTACCGAGCCATTGCTTCTCATCTGTCCTCGGGAACAGGGTATTTGTTCTCCCCCCTGCTCTCGGCAAACAAGAAGGTGAGCGCGGCACAGTAACCAGCACCCTTGTGCAGGAGGAATGAGTCGGTTTGCCATTAAGGAAAGAACTAATAGTCTGCTCCCCAGCCGATAACGTCTGAGGAGATACAGTTCATACCCTGGGTCCCCTGAATCAATAGCAATGCAAGGGAAGAAAATAGGCTTATTACTCTGCCATCAGGGAGAGAGTAATACCCTATAGTCCCCCCCCCTCTTTCTTTCTCTCTTCCTCTCCATTTTCTTCTCTGTCTTACTCCATCCTCCTCAGTCTCTTTCACACATACATACACAACGTGTGGACAAAGGTATTTATATTGAATAGTCAGCAGCATCAAACGTCATGGGTAAGTGGTTACACATTATTGCTACAGCCCAAAATTGTGCAAACTCCCTAATAGTCTCTGAGCTTGTTTTAGGTGTCAGGGTTGTAGACTGTGGTTTAAGATGTTCACATGCACACACATACATCATCATCATCATCATGACTCACCAGTCATAATCCATAACTGCGATGATCAGGCTAACATTCTCTATGTTTTCATTTGGAATGTCAAAGACCAGTGCTTCATTGTAGGTCGGATTCAATGTGTTCTTTTTAATAGAGGTCTTCCTTTTTTTCAGCCTGCGCCCATCACAGATCAGTGAGGCCTTCACATAAGGGTCTAATGGAAGAAGGAGAAAGAGAACAAAAAAATGAAATAAAAGAACAGACCATATAATATCAAGTGTAACATCACAATAAAGCCTACATTAAAAATGACTCACAGTGATAATTATAATTGAAATTGCAATAATAACAGACACATTCTCAGTCCGTTTCAAATGTCACTTAATCAGCATCGTCAGCATGATAATGCCACGTAATTATGCCCAGAGAAAGGATTCCTATTAAATTAGGCGCTGGTCCGCTCCCGTTAATCAAATTAAGCAACACAAATCAGGCCAGGCCCACATCTATCACTCTCTCATAGTACAGTATTGAGCTCGTGAGGTGTTCTAGACATTTAATATCTTAATATCTTTTCATTGCATATTTTGTTTGTTCTAGCTCTTCATTACAGTTTTTTTAATCCAATTGCTTTCAACTGAAACGTGTTAAGAGGGAAAAAAGGGAGTCTCTAGTATTTTCACACTCTTAATTGATTGCTGGTTTAAACCGGCAGCCTAATCATACTTCTCGCAGGGCCCAGTTTTTTTCGAATGTTATTAGCCATGGAGGAGTGGAGAGGCAGCGCATTCCAGGATGTGTTGTTGCTGGAAATGCGTTTCGCGCGTGCAGATGCTAAATTAATTGGGTCCGCTGCAGTGCTAATGAGCGATGTGGTCCAGTGAGTAGCCGGTGCTGAGCTGGTGACACAAGGATGTGTGTGTGTGTGTGTGTGTGTATCTGTGTATGTGGAGGTGGGCGGGGTGCTAACCCGAGAAGCCGGTGAGGTCCATGGCTTTGAGGTTGGTGGCTTTGATGATGGTGGCAGTGAGCCTGCCGGCAGTCGGCAGGTAGCACAGTGAAAAGTTCAGCTCACCCAGGTCAGCTTTCTCCTGTTGGAGGGTACGGGTAAAGAGAGTCAGGGGTCACAGGCATAGACAGTGTTGTGCTATAAAGGTAATACAAACACGTACTCAAGTAGCAGGTAGAGATAATAGAAAATATGTAAATATGTGCAGTGCTGTGTCAGCGTGTTTGTGTGTGTGTGTGTGTGTGTGTACAAAGAGCTGAACCAATACTGTCAGGAAAAGCCTTAATGCCATGCCATTCTTAAGGCAATGCCATTCTTAATGCAATGCCATTCTTGCATTTTTACCATCTACCATTTCAGGTACAAAAATTTCAGTGATCAGATTTCTCAGATTACATGGTTTGTTAATTTTTTAATTGGCCTAAAACATTGTCCTGCATTTTATGCATGGTGTGGCTTATATTGGAGAAATGACTACACACATGTGTTTTCACTGGTATGGAGGCCCTCTGTCTTACAAGTGAAGATAAAGAAGTTTCACTGGCTGATGGCAGTGGTGGAGGGGAGCTATGCGTGAGCAGGCAACCATAACTAAGCCAGAGGACACTCAAAGGCCCCAACAGCACGTGAGCTACATTTGGGTACCGCTGCCCAGAGTAGGCTTCCCCAGAAGCACAGATTTGTCTCAGCTACACATACACAACTTCCACCTCGTATGTCAGTGACACACATGCACACACGTACACACACACCACACTACACCACACCAAACCACACACAAAAACATGAGACACACACACACACAGAGCAGACCCAGAGCAGTTTCTTGCACAGCCATCACAATGCCCCATATATAACAACAGGCGATGTTATCATCCTTTCTTTTCATCATGCAGTCATGCACAACCCTAAACAATATGGGCCAAAATAACTGAGAAAAAAGACCATAGGACCCTTTTACACTTTTCCTATGTTCAGCATCAATGCAGCCATGGCAGTGCAGTGTAGACTTGACATCACAACATCTCTACATCCCATGCACCAAAAAGCATTATCAGAGCACAGCGCCTTGGTGAGCTCCTGTACATGCCTCAGTGCACACAGGTTCTCATCCTCATATCTCAACAGTGGACACACACACACACACACACACACATACAGAGAGAGAGACACGCACACACAAACAATCACACAGACCTGTAGACACTGATAGACACATACACATGTCTCTCCAGACCTCTCCTGGCCTCTGAAGAGGCCAACACGCCCCAGCACTGCCACAGCAGCCACCGCCAAAGTGCAGCAGCAGCTGCTGTCACAATGCCATGGCTTGGGCTTCAAACACTGACAGCCATTTCAATTTAATCTCCACACACACCCACCACCACCTGCCACCGCCCTCCACCCCATCTCACTCATTCAGTTTCTTGAACGCGCCCTCATTTTGTGTCTCTTTCTGTGTGTGTGTGTGTGTGTGTGTGTGTGTGTATAGTGTGCGCAGTCTCCATACCGGATGAATACCCTCTTTGATTAGGGATGAACAAGGCCGGCTGGCTGTTTTTGAGAGAACCTTGAAGGCAGTGTTTTTTTTTTTAATTTTTTTATCAGGCAGCGCTACTGCTTCAAAGGCTACAACGAGCCACTCGCACCATTTGATAGTCGAGTGGGCTCTCCTCTCCAGTGCTCCGACCAGCAGACAGAAACGATGCCGATCCAGGATTTGTTTTTTATTCTGATGACGGGGTTGGGTTAGGATGGGTAGTCTTCCCCTGCATTCTCCACAAGAGCCTTTTATGAATATATGGCTAATATAGCCTTCACATGCAAGCTCCAGGTCTCTGGTGAGGCAGCTCCCGAGTGGTTCTGATAGCACTACACCACACAGCTATCTCTCTAGTGCCCTATTCAAACTGTAAGTACAGTAAGGGTGCATGTGTGTGTGTGTGTTTGTCCTTGGACTTTTTTGTGTGTTACAAAGGTTAAGACAAAGCTGTGAATCACCGAATTGTGCGTCCATATAAAAACACTTGTTGTGTTTGTTTATTATGTGTGTAACTGTGTGTGTGTGTATTAGTTTCCTCACCGCTGTCCCTTCCACAATGTCCCTCCAGATGGGCTTGTCCCCGCTGCCCTCGCTGAAGTCCAGCAGGTTGTCCACGACGACCTGGCCAATGAGGTCATGGCGGGAGAAGCGGTCAAAGTCGTAGACGGAGAAGTGGAGCTTCCGTGAGTGCAGCTCGGCCAGTGGCACCCCAAACTGGAATGTCTCATTGAAGACAGGATTCAGGGTCTTTCTGTGGACCTGCATCAAGGACATGCCAGAAAGAGGAGAATAGAGAAAAGTATATATATATATAGAGAGAGAAAGAGTCAGAGAGAAAGAGAGGGAAAGAAAGAAAGAGGGTGGGGGTGGTTAACACTTGCTTATTGAACAAGACCAGTGAAACCTTTACTGTACCTTTTAATCACATAATGGCTTACTACAGCTCACACAAACAAACTGTAAAGGACACATGTATTACATCCTCAGATTAAAAACTAAAGAGTAAGACTGGCCATGTGCCATCTCCTCTTCATGTTCCAAACCATTAGCCCAACCTCAGTGAAGAAGGACTATAAAAGAATGAAAGCAATGGACGAATAGGGCAAGAAAGAGAGAGAGATAGAGAGAGAGAGAAAGAGAGAAAGAACGGCAGGTAGAATGAACTCTGGGTCAGATGAGATTGCATGTTTGGAAAAACCCTTTGGCATGAAAGCAGTAATTAACGTATTGAGGTTCCCCTGTGGCAGGGTAGAGATCTAATGAAGTGGTGTGAGTCACTGGACCCAGAGGTGTGAGTTCAGGGTGTTGGGTGTCACATATGATTGAGGAGGGGGGTCTGGGGCATGGGAGTGGGGATGGGGATGGAGAGAAAAAAAGAGCCAGAGCACAAGACAACAAGCACCTTGGTCTGGAATTTCTTCTTCCTGTCTGGCAGCAGGTAAATCTTGACGTAGGGGTCGGAGAAGCCATTGGCGTCCTTTGCCGGCAGGTCCAGAGCTTTCAGGATTTTCACCACCAGCTGTTCCGTGCTGAAAGACAGCAAGAGAGATTATGGCAACTTAAAGCCCGTTTTGCGCTCATTACAAAGCCTCCTTAGCTCGCCGAGGGTCACTTGAAAACCACTGGGGATTTGCTGAAGGTCATCGGCACTAGTGAGAAGAGAAGCAAGGCTCTTTATATTCCTCTTTAAGCTGTTGTGACACACACATACACACACACACACGCACATCCACACACAACAGATATAGCTTAACTATTAGATTTAACTGACGGTCCATGATAATCTTCATTCCTCACACCTTAAAGTGGTTGAACAAAAGAAGAACATCACACAGTTGCCAATCATCAAAACATTCATATTATCTCAGTAGGCAGTAGGGAGCATATGGGGATATGGGGCCAAAACAGACCTGCGTGTCTCAGACTACACAACAATCTAGGCTGAAAAAGAGTAAGAATGTGGCGTGATATCACGTGAAAGTATTTGAGAAATGTAGAATTGAGAATGTAACACCAAAAGTACACCCTCCAAAAGTTACAGCAACTTTTAACATTTTTTTTGGGGGGGGGGGCATTTTTAATCACGGCACCAAGATCTTTTTTTGAAGCATGCAGAACAAGCCATGCTTAACCCTTAATTAAGGGTGGGAAGGGAACTCTAGGGTCCTTAATCGGGCCTTGTTAGAATGTGTCTCTCAGCCCTAACGAGCATGTCACCACTTCATTAGCCCTTTCCGGTACTCAGTAGGAGTTTGCAGGGAGGTTGGCCCAGCAAAGGGAAAATCCAATCAGAATCCAGGCAGATGGGCCGACAGAAAGTCGTGACCAATCAAATCCGGAATCAGGATTCTTTTGATTACGCAGTTCAATCTATCCAATCAAGTTGGAGGCAGACACGTTAATTACTGCCAATTAACAGGCCAGATAAATATGGCAAACAGGCAGTCACATTCAAATTGGGATTAGCATAAGAGAAAATAGACCCAATTATGCTACAATGTAACAATACAGCACACAAGCTAAATCAGATAAATTTATTGCACATCATCTAACCATGTCACCACAGTCACACATAGCATTCTGCACCAAGATGTGTATCATCTGGTTGAGTTTAAAAGTAAGGAACCAGTGGTACATAAGTACTGATAAACATTTAGTTTTTTTTCCTCTCTATTGTTATTTATGTGCCATTTCTGAACAACTGCAGTGCCATATTGTAGGCCTGTAATGGGGCTGGGACTGAGCGACACTCCCCACACAGTGATAAATATGCCAGGCGCTTTTTTTTGTGTGAGCCAGTCTGCTCCATAATTGAAAATCGCAGGATGGCTCTGGCCACATTCGAGGAAGCTTTAAAGGGCCCCTCCTCCCCTCCCTTTTTCTCTCCACTCCACTCACACACACACACGCACGTACACACATACACACGCACACAACAATTCTCAATCACCCCCCCCATTCTCCTTTCTTTCACCCCCATTATGGTTTGTCTCATTCCAAGGTCCAGATTCATTAATCAGTGGCAATTGTCACTCTGCTATTGAGCTCAGTCTCTGTGTCTATGTCACGGCAAATAAACCAGGAGGGTAAAGACGAAACAAACACTACAAAATGCAGAGCAGTACCAGCCCTCTCAAACACACACACATGCGCACGCACACACACATACTCACACACACACAATCCCAACGGGTGCCGCCGGAGATTGCACCTATTACACCTCTGCCATCATCTGCCATTTAAACACACACACGCGCATGCATGCACACACACACAGGCACACACCTACATATGCACACTGGCTGACGGGCATGAGAGAAAGCCATCTACCATTCCACATAGACAATCCTTTACATGCTCTCGTGATTCCCTGGGCACCTATGTGTCAGCCACAAACTGTGCTGTCAATACAATGTGGCTCTCCCCCCATGAGGGTCCCATCAAACACTGACAGTGTTGTCCTGTCTGCTTCTTCTCCAAATAACCACACACACACACACACACACACAAGCATCCACCGGAGCGCATTAACACTGGCGCCTTGTAAATGCATGTCACCTGCCTGTGCGTAAGCACATGAGAACAAATGGTGTCAATTAAATCAGGCAGCGTACAATGGAAAAGAGACAGGTGCTTTTCACACACTCTTTATTCCACAACAAACATGCCACCAGGCCACAGCACGCAACACACACACACACGTACACACTCTAAAACACTTTCATCTGACAGAGAGACAGAGAGAGTAAGAAAGAGAGAGAGAGAGAGAGGGGGGAGGCAGGAAGACTAGAACCGTGCACACACTACGCAGGCGCCTAGTCACTGCCACAAAATGGCAGACTGCATGCCACACAGCCATGCCACAAGTGCACATAAATATCCTTCTGACGTGATGGAGAGGCCTGGGGTCTGCACCGTCATCCATTTCAAGTCCCTCCCTCTCACCGACTGAGAATGGAAAAAGGGTTATCAATCGCTTGCCTATCCACACATCTGTCCTCCTCCGCCACCTCTTGCTCTCTTGCTCCACCCCCCCCCTCTCCCTTTCTCTCTCTCTCTCTCTCTTCCTCTCTCTCTATCCTCCAAGCAGCCTCTAATTCTTGGCGTAACATAGTGCAGTGTTATTATGTGTTGACAGGGGCAGCTGTTTAAAAGTAGCTCGCCATATATAATTCATGCTCATGTCTGCCTCTCACTCCCCTCATTTTTCAAATATCAGCACTTTCTGCCATTGTTATGTGCCTCTACGTGACGGAAAAATAAAGGACCCCCACCAGATGAGCTTCGGGTGCCCGCCGTGTGCCTGACTATAAGTCATTCTGCTCCTGTAACTCCCCCTCACCGACCTCCAACCCTCCACCATCCCCCCAAGCCACCGTCATTCTGTCTCTTTCTCTATTTCTCTCTCTCCCTCCCTTTTTTTCTCTCTCTCTCTTGTTTATATTTCATTCCCCCCCCCCCCCTTCTCTCTCTTTCTCTCTGTCTTTGTCTCCTTCTCTTCTTCTCCTCTCTCTCTCTCTTTTGTCTCTCTTCTTCTTGTGCTTTCACCTTTATGGGCTACACAGGCTGGCTCTATTTATACAGCACTGGAACAAAGAGCGGTATGGATCTCCCCGAGTGTAAGTGATGAGGCCAACAGACACTGGTAATCTGCTGGTATGTGTCACCACTGGAAAGTGCCTTTGGGGAGTGTGCAGCGGAATGCGCTGAACCACAGGGGACTTACTTGAAGGCGTAGCGGAGGAGGAAGCTAATCTTGCCGCAGGTGTCCCCCTGTTTGCCGTCCCCTTGGTCGCCCTGGCGCATCCTGTAGAGTTCCGGTTTGATCTGACCGATGCTGGTCACCTGCTCACTCTTCTCCTCGCCGTGGAAATCGGGGCTGGACAGCTGGTGAGTCATGGGCTTGGGCCTGGAGAGATGAGGAGAGAGATGATGATGTGGCACGGCACACACACACACACACACACACACACACACACACACACACACACACACATACACACACACGCAGAGACAACTCTGTGTACAGTATTGTGTACACATACACATACACATACACACACATAGACACGTGCGTCTGCATGTATGAACACACAAACAACTCACACATACAAATATGCTAACACATACAGACACACACTATAGGCACCCCTGCCTAGATGCTGACACAGACAAGCACACAGATAAACTGTACATATACACTCCAACACCCACACACATGCACACTCACATCCCTCAGTCTACACACACATCATACACAAAGACCAGTTTTTGGTAACACTTGATTTGAAGGGATATACGTAAGGGTGACACAAGCCTGTTATAAACACGACATGATACATATCATAAACATTAATGACTCATTCAATAACTCATTCATATCTATGACTGTTGTCATGTCAAGTGTCATTCGTTTTTGTAACGTCTGTATCCCAAAGTTTGCATTTCGAACAACGAACGACACTTAATGACAAGTCATAAACCTGAAGAGTCATTAATGTTCATGATACATATCATATATGTGTAACAGGCTCATGTCACCCTTATGTAGACTGCTTATGTAGTGTTGCCCAGCTCTCTCTTTTGATTTGTGCTTCTGACTCACACACACACATTGCTCAGGGGGCACAGACCTGGTGGTGACCTGCTGCTGAGAGTGCGCATTGGGCAGGTCCTTCTGAGGCTGGGCAGCCTCAGTGGCAGGGGGCAACTCTGGGGATGTGGTGCTCAACTTCAGAGTTGCTGCAAGAGACAGAGCAGAGGGGAGTAAGTAATGAAAGAGAGGGAGACAGAGAAAGAGAGGGAGGGAGGGAGTGAAAAAAAAACGAGAGCAAGAAATGAGGAGAGCGGGGGAGGGCATTAAAAGTGATGATGGCGGGAAGAGCCAGTTGAAATTAAGGCCAGGAGAAAACAACAGGACAAATGAGGAAAACGGACAGAACAGGAGGTAAAGAATTAGACAGGCACTAGCAAAGAAAAAGAGAGGGTGTGAGAGAGAGACAGAGAGAGAGAGTGAAAGAAAAATAGAGACAGATAAAGAAAGAGAGAGGTGAGGTAGAAAAACTGGAACACTGTAGCAGATTTCCTATGCATGTAATCTTATAAAGACTGACCTCAACATAGCCAGCTATGTGCGCCATTCTAGCATTCTAGACACATTCCACTGACAGTGGCTGTAACAAGAGTAGCCTCGAGTTCATATGCGGACCTATAGAAGCAATCTTATACACTGGAGCAATTACAGTGTAGGGATGTGTTTAATTATTCAGGAACACAGTATGTAGTGTAATGTGTTGTACAAATAGTAGGTCACATTGTTTTGTCATACAGCAAGGCAGTGTTCTATTTATGTTGTTTAGCCCGAGACCGAATGCTATGCTGTGCGGCTGCTGTAGTAGTGTAATGTAGAATGCAACGGATGCTACATCATAGAGATTGGTTGCTTTTGTAAGGGTGCATTGTATTCAACACTGCACAGCTCTATTTACAGATCCCATGCATTGTAAATGAAGAAACAGAAAGCTACCGCAGACACATGGGGAAGTACAGTGAGTAGTAAAGTCCTATACAGACCTATATGTTAAAAATAGTGTAGTAGTATAAAATTGGTGAGCTACTGAATTAGAATATGTCATGGTAACACTGAGGTGGCATTATAAAATGTACTACAGCTTAAAATGGCTTCAGATATGGCACCAAAACGTTGTTGATATGTTGTTGACATAACAACCAAACATGTCCACTGCAGTATATGTAACCGTGGGCCACGACACAGTGAGTGGCCGAGTATTGACTCACCGGCATTGTTGGGGTAGGAGTCCATGTCTAGGTAGGAGTGTTCCTGGGTCTCCTGCGGCCCACCGACCACTCCCCCCACCACCAGCGCACCCCCTCCGCCGCCACCGCCGCTCTCCACGGCCATCAGGTCGGAGAAGTGCGGGTGGTGCTGGCCCTGCTGCGCGAGGGACGGGTAGAGGGAAGAGGACGAGTGCGTGTCCTTGCGCTGCAGGAGCGGTGGGAGCAATGAGGAGCCTCCACTGCCGCAACCCAAACCGCCCGCCCCGGCGCCGCCCGGCAGCAGGCCCGCCGTCAGACTCAGCCCGCCATTGTCACGCCATGGCAACCAGCAGAGCTTCCAGGAGACAAACAGCGAGACGGAGAGCAGGACGATGCCGCAGAAGGTCACGATGACCGAGAGGAGGCTCACAGAGATGTCTGAGAGAAAACAAGACAAAAGTGAGGAAGACAAAAGAGGAGAGAGAAAAAATGAGTTTCAATATAACCCTTTATCATAGCAACACTGCATATGGGCTATTATGCCAATGCTGCTAGTTTGAATTTGAACTTCAGAGAGAGTGTGGGAGAAAAAGACAGTATTCATGGATGGAGAAGGAGACTCAGACAGGCAGAGAGAGAGAGAGAGAGAGAGAGAGAGCAAGAACAAAAGAAAGAAGAGATAGTGTGACAGTAATAAGACAAACCAAGGGAGGTGGGGTCAGACAAGATTGCATGTTTGGAGAGACCCCTTGGTGTAAAAGCGGTAATTAACATATTGAGGCTCCCCTGTGGTGGGGTAGGGCTCTAATGAAGTGCTGTGAGTCACAGAGCCCTGAGGTGAGAGTTCAGGGTGATGGGGAGAAAAGAAACCAGTCTCCCTCGTTCCCTCTTTCCCTTCCTCCCTCCCTCTCTCCCTTCCTCCCTCTCTTCCCCTCTCCCTCTCTGTCTCTGTCTATCTGTCTGTCTGTCTGACTGATGCAGCTCTGAGCTAAGCTCACCTCCCGTGGCACATCTTATACATTACAGCTTTCCTTCTTTTCAACGCAAACACACCATGAAAGCCGAATGTCATGTCAAAATAGCCCAGCGTTTCACCAGTCAGAGCTCTGCATGACAAAAAAAGGGTGGTGGTGGGGGATCAAAACGAATGCAGAAACGAACAGCTAAAAACAATTCCTCCTCCTTGCAAAGCTTTAAATGTGTAAAAGCAAACCCTCATTCTCATTAAGTTTGCATGGAGCCACCCCAAGCCACTCTCCATCCTCCCTCCACACACACATTCATACACACACACACACACACACACACACACACACACACACCACATGCACGCACGCACGTACACACACACACACACACACACACCACATGCACACCACATGCACACATAGATACACACACACATACGCACACATAGAAGTACACACACTGACACACACATCAGTAACCTGCACCATGCCATCAGCCCACATGGAGTGAGCTGACATCATTTCTTCAGCAGCTACCGTGGCTGGCCCAACCCTAGCTGTCCCTTCAGGGCCTATCATGTCTCAGCATCCCAAACTCCCCGCCCCGCCCTGCCTCCCCACCCCCCTTCACATTTGGCCCTCGTTATACTCTCGGTGTGGCTATCGAAACAAATTATGTTTACCGACAACAAACAAATCCAAACGACACGGATTCCTAAACAGGCCCTGCATTTGAAAAGACAGACGGGAGGATAAGCGGGAGAGTGGGCTGTAGCTCAGGCGATACGACAAGACAGAGAAACGTGGCAAAAAAGCTTCAGCGTGAATGAGAGTGCGAGACGTGGAGTGAGACATCTTAATGATGGTTGGTGAAAAGAGAATTTACAGAAGAAAGGAGAGAAAGGGAAAGTGAGGAAGGGACATAAAGGGGAAAAAACACCCCCCAGAGAGAGAGAGAATTTATGCTGTCTCTCGCAAACAGCTTTGCACCGTGCCACTGTCTGAAAGCAGGATTTAAAATGATCATCGAATTGGTTTATTCCTCAAAGGGAAGGGGGTGCTGGGGATGCTGGGTTGGGGGGGTGGGGGTAGTTTGGCAGTGGGTCTGAAGGGAGGGGTAGAAAAACCTGACAATAACACCAAACAATGCCTCACAAAAAGTCCTCTAAAAAGCGTTTAAGCCTTTTCCTTTTTTTTCCTGCCCGAGCCTTCCATCACGCTGAGGACTTAATGGCGCTTTCCGAGGGGGGAAAGCACGAATGAATCATCGATGAATAACGGGGGCTAAATATTCCGTTCCAGCGTCGAGCTGAGCTGAGTGGCTCAGCTTCCCGATGCAACCGAGGTACCAGGCGGACGACTGCCAATCACGCTGGCACAACGGGCCTATCTGTCAAGCTGTCTGTCTCTCTGTCATTTATCTCAGATCATGTAATTACACAGACAATGCTAGACGACTCAGGGCTCTGAAGATGGTGGAGCCGATCCTGGTACTTGGTTGAGGCTGCTACGTGAGCCACAAAGGATTTAAAACCAAAAAGGGGAAATGTGCAAGAAATACTAGGATGAATTTGGTGCAGTTGCTCCACATTTTCCTAGTGCTTATAACGACTACACCCGAGGAGCAGGCCCAGAAAATCGCATTTAGCCAACAGGGAACTGACAACAGGTGAAAGAATATGATAAGAAAATCATATTGAAAGCAAAAAAAATCATTGAGGCTGTCACAGAGAAAAATAAAACCTTTTGAAGACCACGCTTGACCCTCAAATCGTTTTAAGTGGAGACCAGCAGCTAATGTTTACAACAGTGCCCCAATTTTGATGTCAGCGAGAAAGGTTACCAAATGTCGCAGCTCGGAATGTCTAAACTTACTAGTCATGATCCTCATGGCTGTAAAACGACAGCCATTCACGACACTAGTCGACACTACAGAGGGAGACTGTTGGGGCTGACGATGGCAAAACCGAGCCATGAGGGAGATGAGTCCTTTTTGCTTCTCCTGTCTCTCACATTCGTGTCCTCCTGACTCACATTTTCTCCACACAGCAGAGACGTACAAAGGGTGTGACAGCACCCCTTTTACTCACAAATGAGAGACTATGCAGCCCAACAAATAAACAAAGACGACAAATCACACTGAACAAATCTGAAAAGCGACAGAGAAACACGAGAGAGAGAGAAAAAGAGAGAGAGAAGAGAGAACAACAGAGCTTTAGACTGAAGCCATATGTGAGGGGAAAGGAGAGGCAAGGGGTGGGTGGGGGGTGGAGGGTGCGGTTGTGCGAGAAGGATGGGATGATGATTCTGGGCATTTTTTCATTGAACCTTGTGTTTGCTTGTTCGTTTTTGTTCCTGCTTTCAAATTTACACCCCGGTCTGTCAGTTTGCTCTCTGTCTGTTTTTCTTGGCCATATTTCTGTGTACCCGAATCTCTGTCTGTCTGCGTCGTCTGTGTGTGTGTGTGTGCGTCGTCTGTTCTCTGTGAGATTCTCCTTCTTCTTCCTGGTTCTGATGTTGCTCTGTTTCTCCCCGTCTCCTCTCTGTCTCTCTTACTCACTCTCTCTCTCTCTCTCCCCCATCGCTGTCTTTCATGCCTCCTTTCATCCCTCCAGTCTGCTGTCTTTCCTCTCTCTTCCTCCTTCCTCCCCATGCTCTGCCCCTCTCTTTCTCTCTCTTCCTTTCCTGCTCTGTTTTTTCTTCCACCCCACCCCTTGTCTTCTGGTGAATTATTCATAAGTCTGTGTATGTCATTAATCAGCACTTGTTCAAAAGATATGATCAGAGAGCACACAAGGAAGGGAGGGGCATGGAGGGAGTGGGGGGGGTGGGTTATGAGGTGGTGGACGGGGGGCATTGATCTGTCACTGTGGAGAACAAGATGCAGATGGAAAGAAAGAGAGAGCGACAAAGAAAAAGAGAGCGAGGTGAATGAAAGATGGGACGAGGAAGTCAGAAAGCAGCAAGAGGCAGGGGGAAAGCCAGCAGAGGAGGTGAGGGGGAGTGAGAGTGGAAAGGTGGCAACGGGGGAAGAATAAGTTAGTGTGTGCGCATGTGTGTGTATGATGGCAGGAGACAGAGAGAGAGAGAGGAAAGGAGAGGGGGTGAGAGCCAAGTGACACTGCATGGTGGAGAAGGGGTTGGAAGGCAGGTGAAGGGAGAAGGTGTGTGTGTGTGGGGGGGGGTGCTTTGTAGAGGTAACAGATTAGCCTACATGTTGAAAGCGACACACTGGCTGACTGGTCAAGATAAACGTATTCACTCCCCCCAACACCTCTCGCCAGGGAGAGGCAGCCACATCCCACCCAAGAGGGGTTAATGCAGTCTCTCCACACACAACTCCACAGCCAGACACAGGACAAGGAGAAGAGGAAGATGATGAAGAAGAAGAAGGAGAAGAGGAGGGAGGCATGGAGAGGCAGATAAAAGGGTGAATAGAGATGGCCGAGTGTTTGTTTGTTTGTGTGTGTGTGTGTGTGTGTGTGTGTGTGTGTGTGTGTGTGTGTGTGAAAGTATGTGTGCGTATGTGACAGAAATGGAAAAACAAGAGGCAGAGCCTAAGAGTAAATGCACAGACATTGATGGAGCGAGGGAACTAAATGTAGGAGTGGTTTGAGACGCATGAGGTTAATGCGCTGATCAATGGCAGGGAAACAAAGATGGAGGGAAAGAGGGTCCAGGAGGTGGGGTGGGGTGTGGGGAGGGGGTGTTTGGTTGGCTGTAATTGCTCTGCCAATGAACACCTGATGCAGCTCCCTCCCGTTCTAACGTTCCCCACCCTAAGACAAACCAACACGCCCCAACACCCACAGCGCTCCCCTACCGGGAGACCCAAGAGGACGTCATGCCAATCAGAGTCTGCCAATCATTTCGGCCCACTCGACAGAAATCCCAAGGCCCGTTCGGCGGGGTGCCAACAGAACGATACTGATCTGGGTCGGGGGAAACAGTGGGAGACATCTAAACCACGTGGCTTGGCTCTCCGAAGGGAATCTGGTGATTTGAGTAGATCCTTCCTTGATCCCCCCCTCGTTCCGCATAGAAAGCTTGCACCAAAAAAGAATTCCCTCTACCTCTCACAGGATCTGCCTTAATATCCCCCCCCCCAGCCCCCACACACACTCCCCACACCCCCCATCAATCCCCTTATATTCTTCCTTGGCAAGGATAAAATGCACTAGCTGAAATCTGTGTCGTTTTTTTTCTTCCTCTCCCTCTCTCTCCATCTTTTCCCATCCCCCCTTCCTTCTCTTCTACATTACAGCATACCGGGCCAAACTCACCTCTGCGCAGCAGCGCTCCATATGGTCCACGCTGAGCCGTCGCAGCTCTAAGTAGCTCCAAGGCGGGGAGAGAGAGAGAGAGAGAGCGTTCCTCGCCAGTTCACCCTGCCTTAAATTTGCCCCACGTCCCTCTCTGACACACGCTGGCTCCCGAGCATATGGCTCACTACTACTCCACCTAACTACACTATGTTCATCACTGTTTTTTTCATGCCCTCGTTTCACTCTCCCCACCACCCATTTGTTTTTTGTTGTTTGTTGTTGTTATTGTTGGACAAGATTTCGCTTACCCTGGTGTTCAGCAAGGCGAGAAAAAACAGGGCAGCAGAGTCACGCTTCTCACAGTTAAAAACCTCAAATCCTCAATACATATCAGCCTTACCAAGCTGTTTAACTGTATGATTGTTTGACATTCCACATTGCATGAATTATTATGCCTATAAGGGACATGCAGTAGCAGGTGTTCTGCTGCATTCTGGGATTTGTTCGACAACTCCACAAATAATATTGAATAATTCATGATTTTTTGAAAAAGAAAAACTATGGGTTGCCTTCTGCATGAAATGACTGAAAAATATCAACTGTGGAAATCAAAGGGAGACTGTTATGCTGTAATAGGCTAATAAAATGGCTCAAAGACAGATTACAAACATAACATTTTTGCACAGGGATACATGTTTGTTTATAAGGATGTGATTAAAAAACATCCCTTCCATTGGTTTTGTAAGTGACATTCAGTGTTTTCTAACTGCTTCAAGAAGGCAATGCAACAAAGCCTACTCGCCCCTCCCCAGGAGAGAAAGATGGAGAGAGAGAGAGAGAGAGAAGAGAGAACAAACGAATGAAAGGAGCAAATGAACGGAGGCTCTAGCGTGACACATGTTGGCTGATGTGGCACACACGCTGGCATCCAATTCTGCCGCTGTCAATTTGAGGCCCATGGCAAATAATTCCCCAATGTTTCCAATCCACTGGCAACTTAATGGACACTTCCTCCGCTTCTGTCACCAAAAAACTGAGAGTGGGGGGTGGGGGTGTTCTAATGACTGCCTTTCTTTTGCATCTGGGGGAATTAAGCCCGTTACATATGTTGTCATGTCGGAGATGCTTTTCTGGAGTGGCTTACAGTCAGTGAATACAAAAGTGTGACTCTTTGACATGTAATCCCCACCACCAAGTGCTGCAATACTAGCGACGCATGCTCTGCTAACACAAGACTGCATTGTGCCTCTGGATAGATGCTGCTCCACACAAGGGCCCAGGCATCTAAATTTGGAGCTCTCTCTCTCTTTCTGTCCCACTCTCTCTTTCTCTCTCTCTCTCGCTCTCCTCTGGCCTTTGCTGTTGTCTTTTTAAATGAATGCCACGACCCTCTCTTATGACACATCAGAGCCAAGAACATGTGGACTCGAAAGAGCACATTTTCTTTCTCCAGAGGCCATCTACCAAAATCACTGTACTGTGGATCTCTAACACAGAAGTCTTCTTCTCCAGTCCCAGCCCAACCCATAATTCTCCCTTCCCCTCCCCCACGCCATGTGTTCCTGTACACAAGATGCTAACAACATCAAGGTCAAGGGTTTGATACTCGGGGACTACACATCACGATAAAAGGGCTCATCTCTTCTTACCTGTGAGTCTCTTGTGATAAGAGCGCCTAGCTAAGGACATGAATGCAAATGCAGTATCTGTGCATGCATGTGTGCATGCATGTGTGTGTGTGTGTGTGTGTGTGTGTGTGTGTGTGTGTGTGGATGTGTGCACGTGTGTATATGTGTGTGTGTGTGTGTCTGTCAGTGTGTGTGTGCTGACGTACTCGTGCCCACTTACCTGAGTCCGGTAG
Source organism: Tenualosa thibaudeaui (assembly GCA_027481765.1). Taxonomy (NCBI): domain Eukaryota; kingdom Metazoa; phylum Chordata; class Actinopteri; order Clupeiformes; family Clupeidae; genus Tenualosa; species Tenualosa thibaudeaui. Next base: position 1,076,350 of record JAIFZK010000016.1, read on the forward strand.
CCGGCCTCCCCTTATGATGTAGCTGAACTCCTGGCAGGGTTCACTCTGGCTCTGCCCCTCGGGGGACTTGAAGCACAGCTCCTCCACCAGCACCAACACCTTCCTGCACATGTCTTCATCCCAGTCCCCCGACATCCTCCAATCCGCATCTCACTCTTCAGCCCACCCGCAGACAGAGATGGCCAATCCGATTCCTCAGCTCAGCTCAGCGCAGGCCCCCTATTGCCCCCCAACACCAATCGGACGGTGCCTGAGCGGGAAGGGTCTGGCCACTTTCTTTTTTTTTTTTTTTTTTTTCTTTTTTTCTGCAATCAGTGAAGATGTGCTGTACAGCAGAGCCAATCAGAACTGGAGTTAGGACGGGTTCTGTCAGGCACAGCTCTCTGGGCCTAGGTTAAACAGAAGCCATCTGTGACTGATACACCCATTAATTACTAGGTCACACTCACCCCCTACAATACAGTCATTTGTTTCTGGAGAAAGCCTGAAAGACAGCAGAGAGAGAAAAAATGCCATTATTACAGCAACACCAACCATGACCCACTGACTTTTGATATAGATGGCATCACTACCCTGGGCCCTTCAAGTCAAGTTTCCTTTACTTGTGTGAATGTCAGTGTACATTTTTTTAACAGTACTTGTATCACGATGCAAAATTTCTTTTCAGGTATACACAGACACTCTCTACTTCTGCTACTTATCCATACTAAAGAGAAAAAGCAGAACAAAAAAGAAGAGAAAAACCAAAGCTAAGTCAAACTGAAGACCTTGTAACTGGTAATACATACTCTTTAAACCAATATGGCAGGTCAGCTGAGGAGTCCTGTTCATGATGGTGTCAGGGAGCCAGATCCCTCCAGAACGTCTGTCATAACCGACTGCCAGTCCACGGTGGCACTATATTTACTCTGGCCTCCTACAATGTCACAGGCTCCCAACGCTAAAGGGAGAGATGGTCTGGGGGTGGCCTATTATGAAGACTGCCTCACAGAACAGCATCAGCACAGAGCGTGGAATTCTGGGTCACGTAGTTCCCGTGGGACCTCTGGGAGATGCAGTGGTTTTCCAGTCGTGTGAGTCAAGCTTTAATGTTGAAGGAGGGCCCTTGTTCCATTTGAGGAGAATCTCGAGGTGACTCCAGTGCGTTGCCTGAAAGACATCAGAGAAAAGATGGTAAGAAAGTGCAAAAGAGGAAGAGGAAACAGAAAAGTGCGGCCCGCTTAAGCAGATGTGGCCTGCTGAGATTTGGTGCACGCGGGAAGCCATGAGAGGTGGTAGCGTTCCTCGATGTAGTTGACGGTGAAAGGTGGAGTATGTAATTTGTCTGTATGTCACAGTGCGGATCTGACTATATCTGCAAGGGCTCTTTAGCATTCGCTCTCTGTTCTGTGCTCATTCTGTCTCCAGAAAAACAGGTCAATGCTCCACCTTCTTCTCCTACCTCTTCTTTCTTCTGCTCTCTTTTTCTCTCTCACTCCATTCTCTCCTACTACCTCCTCCTCGCTCTCTCTCTCACATTCCCTGTTGGCTTGCTCTTGTGTGGTTACATCTATTCATTAAACAAATTCAATACACGACTCTGGCGTCAGTGTTTCTGAGAGTATCTGTGCTACTTTTATTCCTGGTAACATCTCTCTCTCTCTCTGCAATGAAGTGTTTTGATACTGTCTAGCTGCCCAATAAGAGCTCTCGTTATTGAGGGTCCTGTCCATATGTCACATGGATGAACTGTCTCGCTCCGTGCGGCTCTCTAAAATGCCATTCGTCTCTCTTTGTGTGGAGGAGGGCGGCTTTCCAATCGAGTGCTCCTCCTCTGTCTGCCTTTTTTCCCTTACTAAAGCAGTTATCCGCACGGCCATCAGCTGGTCAATCAGTCAATCAACGCGTTAAGTACAGCCATACGTCATCCGGGACAAGACTTGGGTCAAGATGTTCACACGCTTGTTCGAGCGGCTCTCCCTCTTTCTCTTTCTCTCTCTTTCTGTCTCTATTTGTCTCTCTAGGTCTGTCTCACTTTCTCTATTTGTCTGTATTTCTCTCTCTCTCTTTATGTCTGTCTCTCTGTCTGTCTATTTGTCTCTCTCTTTTTCTATTTCTCTCTCTTCCTTCTTCTTTCTCTCTCTCTAGCCCCACCCCCTCCTGAAGCTTTCTTAATCAGCATGTTAGTGCAGTCTATCGTCTTGAATCACCATCTAAAAAAGAGCGATAGACACTGAGAGGTCCATTTATCTGTCCATCTCCGATGCTGGCTCCATTGTAAAAATGACTCTGAGATTAGTGCTTTGAAAAAAGGGTCCCCTCCAGCCAGCCTTCTTCGCCCCTGCTCGGTAAATCTGTCCAGAGTTTGATTTTAAAACCCAGCATATCTCAATCTGAAAGATGGCTGTCTGGCACCAAACTAGCACAAAGGGGCTGTCCAGAGGGGAGAAAGAGAGAGAGAGAGAGAGAGATGAGATGAGATGAGATGAGATGGAGAAACACAGAGGGTGCTAAGCAAAAAAAGGTGGTTTGGGAAACGATGTGGAAAGACAGAGATAGAAAAAAAACAGTGAAGGGCAGAAGAAGTAAAGCACTGCAAGAGCCATCAGAATGGAGAGGGGGGAGTAGAGGAGTGGAGGATCGAGGAGGGAAACAGACATGAAAACAACCTGGCCACCAACCTGAGAGGAAAAAGAAAGGCAAGGCTAGAGAAGGAAAGACAGACAGAGAAAAGAAATAGAGAAAAGAAAGAGAATGGAGTCCACTGTGGACCTACATTTGGATACAAAATCAGTTCAATATATCTCCTCTGTTCTTCCCAATATGAATCAGATACAAATGGAGTCTGGGCTACCACACAGTCTGGTGAGTGAGGCTTGACTCTGGTTGCTTCTGTAATGCACACGGCTGACATTGACACGGACATCGGGACACACGCGTCGCCACCCTGGAACACAATACCCCCGCTCAGACGATCCATTGACTGCTGTCCTGCTGCCAATCAATACTCGCAGGAAAAGCACTTCACCACAACACAGACCTGGCAACCAGTAAGGTCACTGCCCAATCACACGGGGCGGATACTGAGAAGCCACTGGGTCTATGGGCCAATCATGCACAGAGCAACGCGTCCCCACCAGGGTCTCGCTCCAATTACAAAGCAGCATCATGCGGGCCAGCATGGCCATGTTCCAATCACACATTAGACACAGCCAGGACATTAAGGTCACTGTCCAATCACACAACAGCAAAGTCTATTATGGTAATGATGCTGTCACACATAAATTATACAGCAATCTGACTCCATTTCGTGACCGACTCAAATTAGCAAGGTCAAATATCATCATACTCACACATCTCCAGATTCCAAGATACACATTCTCATCATCATTTGGGCATGCAGTGACACACACACAACACTTTACTGCCTCCTAACAATTAGCAACCAGAGAAGTGCAGGATGGCTGATATCTTCCTCACTGTGTGACCACTCAGCCATTACAGTTACATTCTAATCACATAACAGTGATAGGGAAGCCATTATGGACATTATACAATCATACAACAGCTGAACATTATGGCAAGCCACAGTCATTGACCTGGAGGTAAACTCACTCTGGTATGAAACAAATGGAGTAATTAGCAAGGCCCTAAGGTACTGCTGTCCCTGGACTGAATGTGAATGTACACAAACACACACACACACACACACACACACACACACACACACACATTGACAGCATATACTTATCACCGTCAACTATCATCAGTCTGTATTAATGTTGCGCAATAGTGCCAAGGCTATGCAGTGTAGGCCAACATGTATGTGCATTTAATAGTGTTTTATGTTTTTCTTAATATGGCAGAATGTCAGCCCTTTGAGCACATTCTACCTCTATTGCTGAGACACGCTTGGCACAACTTTTTGTCATTAAGCCTTATCTCACCGCACTTTTCTCATCGCAATTTTTTAATAGAAAATTGAATTCTACTGATATATGGGGGACATACATCTGTCTTACCAGCGTTTTTTTGACACAAACTTATTAAATAAAAAAAATGGCTAATCTCATTCTTCAGGAGCAGCAGAACACTGCTGTTGATAAATAACACTAATCCTGTGAGCGTGCCTAATATGATATTTCAACAATATCTTTTTTTTTCCGTTTTTATGCTTCCCTCCATTCTGCTCCTACGTCTTATGTGGGTAATGTTCTATCTGCAATGTCATCTCTAATGTTATCTGCCATTGTTTGTCCTAATGTTCCGCCTCACACACACTCTGTCAGAGGATTACCTGATATCTGCTTTCCCACACATGCATTTCAGGAGCATATGTGTTGTAGGATTGAGCATTATATCTTCTGATTTGCCTGAGAATGCTATCGAACCGGTAGTTTTCACACAGCAACAGTTCTGTGCTGATCTCTCCTCTCTTTCTCTCTTTCTTATCTCTTACTCTGTGAGCCCTTCATCCTTAGCCTTTGAATCCAGTTTGTCACCTCCTATATTCTGTCCTTCCATTCCTCCTTCTCTTTCTCCATCTCTCTCTATTTTCCTATGGCACATATGCGTTCTCACCCTCCTGTTGTGTCCAATGCTGTATTCCGTTCCCCTAGTAGGGCACCCAGGGGATCAGAGGCACTTGGCCATGTTACACTCCCTCTCTCTTCTGCCTCCTGCTGCACGCTCCACGCTCACTCACGCAGACAGACAGACAGAAAAGGCAGTGCACGTCCTTAGTTTTGGGGTGGGGTCGTGACCTGTTCTCCTGCTGTTCACTCGTACAGGCCTGGTGGCACCCACTGTGCTGAGGCTGTACTGACCCTGTGTGTGTACAGACTCAAACACACACACACACACACACACACACACTCCCTCTCTTTCTCTGTCTTTCACATTCTTTCTCTCACACACACATACAAACACACACACACCATACTTTTTATCTCTCCTCCTCTCTTACACGCACACACACACAAACCTGCCCGACTTGCTGACGGTCACCTTCCCCCTCTGAGCTCAGCCACCACACACCTGCTTGTCACAGTACACAAACACACACACACACAGAGCAAGAGAAGAGAGAGACAGGGAGACATCTACCTGACTACTGTACCATCAGCAGCCCTGAGTACCTCTCTTGTTATGTAAGTCAGCCCCTGAGATGGGCTGGAAGCCTGAGAGTGAGAGGGATGGAGAGGGAAACAGAGACAGAGAGAGAGAGAGAGAGAGAGAGAGATCGACAGTGGAAAGAAAGGAAGAGAGACAGCAGACCAGCAGAGAGAGAGAAAGAAAGAAAGAGAGAGTGTGTGTGTGAGTGTGTGTGTGTGTGTGTGTGTGTGTGTGAGACAGAGAGAAGAGGGAGAGTGAGGGAGAGAGGAAGATGGACAGACAGACACAGACAGACAGAGGTTGAGCAGGGGGAAAAGGCCTAATGTTGGAGATGAGAGTATGAAAACTTTATGGTGGTGCTTATGGAGCGTGGATAATAATGTAGATACAGGTCTTGATAGGCCCAGGCTGGGGCCTCTCCTCTGCCTCACAGCTACACTGGCAAGGAAAAATACTGATGGAGGATCCTGGCTGCATGGTCTTGCTGACTGCTGCCTCTGTCCAAATCAGAGAGTACACACAGACTCACACACACACACACACAGACACTCAGAGACACACAAATATGCATATACACATATGCAAACGCCGAGTGACACACACACAAACTGACATGCATTGGCAGACACTCACACCAACACTGGCAGCTATGCACTCACACGCAGTTACAAACACCCTCACAAAAAAAAAAACGCACGTCAACACACACACAAACACACACACACAAACACATGCAAAACGCATGTAAACACACACACACACAAACACAAACACATGCAAAAAGGGCAACGTTAGGAGGCTCTGCTCAGATGCGTGGCAGTGCTCGCACTCTCCCTCCAGCCCTGAGAGTATCTAAATTATCTATAACATCACGGGAGCCAGCCAGAGAGAGAGGAGAGGAAAGGAGATGAGAGAGAGAAAGATGGGGAGAGAAGGAGAGTGAGGCAAGCCAGGAACCCTCAGATACTTGTGCCGTTCTTCCAGTAGAGGCTGCCGCTGAATTGGGCCTGATACATACACACACATGCGCACACACACACACACACACACACACACACACAGAAGACCGTAAAAGAGAAGCTGTGATCATCCACAGCCAAGCCAGCAAACGTCACCGGCATCCAAACAGACAGCAGAACGATGGGAGAATAAGGCACTTTCATATTTCGCATACATTTCCACGGCTGTCTATACACTGAGCCGAGCCCTGAATCCCTGTGGCTCAGGCTACACATGAATACATTAATATTAGCATAATTACAGTAGTGAGCCTGATAACGGCTGGGCAAAAGCTTGCCTTTGAAGATGAGGTGGGGGAGCGAGGGGTGGGGTGTGGAGAGAGTGGGTGGGTGGAGAAGCGACCTTCCATACATTTCAACCCTTGCACTTGTGTTGCATTTATGTGTGTCTGTGTGTATTTACTGGTGTGTGTCATATGTGTCTATGCATGTGTGTGCCCACAATGAAGTGCAGTGGCTGGTAAAGAGATTTTTTTTCTCTTTGTGTTAATCACCAATACGCCGGAGTCACGTGAAAAGTTATGAATATCAATTTATAATGGCGATAGACCAGATGCACCTACACATTCCAACACATTCCAAGCGTAATCAAGGTACATGGAACGTGTATGCAAACCTAACTCAGGTCACGACTCGTCGTTGTACAGTTATTTAACATACTTTTGTGAAAACCATGGAATACATATCGGAAGGCACACTGGAATTTCCCATAGCCCATCAACGATGGCCGGAGAGAAAGGACGGGACAAACAGAGAAAACAGAGGATGACAAAGGTATATAGCCAATAGCACTGTCGTGCGCGCAAAGATCTCACGGTATGTGATGCTAACCCGTGTACATCGCAAACCATAAATGAACATGCAATCCATCCATTCGTGATCACGATCTAGACCCTCCGTGCACAGCCCACACCGAGTCTCTGTGTCTCAGCTGTCTATCCCAAGCCTAATCGGTCTAGTAAATATTTTTTCTTAGACGCGCCGCGTCTGAATCAATGATAACTATTGTTCGGGGAAAAAATACGGATAGGTCCAAATACTGCACCTGGAATGAGGATGATGACACGGAGGGGCAGACTGAGAGGGAGAAATTAACAATAAGGTATCTCTCCGCTCCCCTCTTCCTCTTTCCTCTTCTCCTCTCTCGCTGTGTTTTTTTTTCTTGTCTTCTCACTCTCGTTTTTTTCTCCTTATTTCACTCCTTCTCCCCTCCCTCTCTCGCGCGCGTTCTCTCTCGCCCTCTCTCTCTCTCGGCGCCTTGTGCGCGGAATACTAAACGAGCTCCGTCTCCGTTCAGGGGGTGTATAGCGCTACCAGTGCTAAAGACATACTGATGTATGTACCGGGCAGAGAGGGGGAGAGAGAGCACGGATGGAAAATAAGGAGGGGAGGGGTACACCGATAGGAGAGCAGACGGATGGACTGGACCGTCCACTGTGGTCAGGCTCACCGCCGGAGGGAGACGGCGTGTGAAAAGTACGACGTGCAAGACCGACGGCCGTCAAGATGTGCACGCCAGGAGAGATTGCGTGCCTCGTTCAAAACAATACTTTAATCATTCTACCGATGCTTCAAAACATTAATTAAAAAGGATCCGTTGTTCGCTGATCGGCTGATGATAGGCCGTGTTATCTGAAGCGCTTAGTTTCATCCCATTTATGGATGCTGCCACCGCTTCCCTTCAGGCGGGCATGTGATCTGACTAAATTAGTTTAGACAGCGCATAACCTGCGGCTGTGCGCACATCAGTACCATTTTAAGTTATATAAGCCATGTCAGACTTCTCATATGGCTGTTGGCTGTCGTATGATAGGCCCTGCACTAGTATAACTCCGCATGTGTAGGTGATAAGGGGTCCTTGCTGAACTGAAGAAATCTGCCTTGCCTTGTCCAAATCTGCCTTGCCTACTCTATGATACACAGAAAAAAATACTCAAATAGTCGCTAATTAACACTGCAATTACCAGATAACCACCCAACGTCCCCTGAAAGCTTATCGTTATACAGTTTGGGGCATTCCTTAATTTCCCTTCTTTTTGTTGAGTAAAACACTCTGTGGCTGGTGGAGAGAAGTCAACAGAATTGAGTTGGCAAAACCACCTACCATATCTAAAAACGCCACAGTTCCAGTAGCCTAGGTATTATCCTGTCAGTCTCAGAGCAACAAAATGTCATTTTATTTGTTGTTTACACCACCCACTCGGAGTCTGACAACAAGATATCATTAGACAGTAGCCTACTCACAGCAGAAGGCCACGCTGTAATGGCCACGGGTCTGCAAACAGATACAGCCGAGCAGAAATCCCGGTGTGAAAAGCACTGAAATAGAAGGATTGCAGTAATTATTTCATTATTGCATAATGCCATAATTCAGGCTTTAAATCTCTCTCTCTGACTCTCATTGTAATTACCGTGATGAATCAATCTCTTACCAAAAAGCATGACCCCGCCATCCAATACTGAGTCATTTTACAACTACTTCCTGTTCTGCCCTTGCTGCAGGTTGTACTACCACCCCTTGCTATCTTTGAAAAGTGACACGACACTGAACTGATGAAACAATGCCTCCTCACTTACTGCGGACACAGTTGTCATACCACATTAATAAACAGCAAACGGGCTGCTTCCAAGTAGAACCTTTCTGCTCAGTCGAAAGGCCTCTGAGCTTTACGCTTCTTCTTTCTCATCAAGCTGTGGAAGTTGGAGATTGTTTGGAGCACGCTGTGGAGCTTTGAGCAGTCGGTGTGGGCCCGCACAGGTCACTATCTGTTGCAATGTCATCGGCGCTCAGCTCGCCAGTGTTCAAAAACAGTAGGAAAAAAAGGCAATGCATGTATAGGCACAGAGAGGGACAGAGAGCAATAGCTAACCCTGCAGCGATGGATGATTGACACATAAACGAGAGTAAAGAGCTGCCTCTGCTAACTGTCACCATGGTGCAGTGGGACGGAGTGAGGGATGCAACACAAAAGGACAGGACGGAAGGGAGAGCAGAAGCAACGGAGAGCATAAACGGAAGGAGCGGAGGACAAACACACAGACACAGACATACACACACAGACATACACACATGAGATAAAAGTGGCCCACAAAAAACAGGGTGTGTGAGAAGAGAAGAGGAGAGAGGGGCAGTGAGGAGGAGAGGATGGGAAAGGTCTAAAAAGGATTTGGAGAAGGGGTGGGGGGTGCTGGTGGACTAAAAGCTTTGCCATAGGGCTAAAACTACCGTCCAAATTGAGTATCTCTCTCTGTCCCTGTCTCGTTCTTTTGTGTCATACAGCATAGTAGAGCAGGCAGATGTACACCAGCGCTGAAGTAGTAGCATGGCTCTGGGTGTCAGCCTTCGTCCTCTACATTTAAAACAGATGTTGTACTCATTACTCCATTACATTTCCGACTGTTCACTGTGTTAAAATGTAACCAAGCTTTTACTGATCTCATTTCAATGCACAATGCATTTAATGTCACAGAAAGAACTAGATTTGAAATTCATAATCAAGCATGATACAAAGAAGTGGACTAAGAGGAGAGGTTGAGGACTCTCGTGGTGGCTCTTCTAATAGGGCCTTCACCACTGGGTTTTTTTTCTTATTATTACTTTACCAACTCTTCGTCTTTCTTCGTGGTCCATCACTTCATCTCCATCTCGTTACCATGACAACTGTGCCGAAGGGTGAGTCGCCCACCTCTCACTTCTCTTTCTCCTTCCTTCAATATTTTTTTTAAGCTTCCTTGTTGAAAATGCCTTTCACAGATCCCCTCTTTCTCTCTCTCTCTCTCTCTCTCTCTCCCTCCCTGCTCCCTCTCTTGGAAACTCTCCCTCATTCCCTGCCTGTCTCTCTTCATCATCTCTATTGGTCAGTGGTTTCCTTGCTGACACTTTTCGTCTCCTAACTCTACCTGATTTCCCTGTCCCCTGCAACACCCCCCACCCCCCCCTGCTTTAGGAGCAGACATGGCTTCTTCCTTCACCAAAGTCCAACTTGAAATATTTATACTCAATTTCAGCAAAGGCGGCACCATAATACAGATGAAAAAACAACGGCCAGGGGACTCAGCTCAGAGTGACAACAGCTTTAGAAGCAAGGGCAGAAAAGTACGAGAGAAGTGGGGAACGTAAGAAGAAAGAGAAGGAGAGAGAGAAAGAAAGGCTGAAAGATGTAGCTCAAGAGAAGAGGACATAGAGAGAAAGACAGAAAGAGATAACTCCAAAACTGAGCCAAAGGCCCATGGGAAGGTTGGCAGTAGTCATTCACCAGGAAATGTCACGGAGAGTTTCCGCCACATTACACATCAAACGCTGGGCCTGCAAACAGGCTAAAGATCCGGCACCTCTCGAAAAACAAACATGCTGAAAGGCGAGCCCCAGCAAGCAAGCTCCAGCCCCGACATTTCACAAAAGAGCACTCCAACGCAAACCCTGAGGCTGACTGTGAGTCCAAAATCAACCAAACAAACACACACACACACACACGCACACACACACAAATAAACAAACAGCCAAGGTTGACTCATTAACTTACAGCCCACAACAGCTAAAACAGATTTTCAGCCCTTTCGCCCATGTGTTGAAGGCTCACAGCCGTGCAGCAGAGGGCCTTATCTGGCCTACCTGACAGTGTACTGTAATCTGCATTAATAGTACACATGCTCTTGGGGAATCCGTGACCTTGGAGCCACAGCTTATTCACTTATTCACAGCTGAGACACAGCAACACAAACTTGGGACCTTGAAATTGACGGTCTGCATTAACTCTCTTTCCCTCTTTCTTTCTCTCTCTTGCTTTCTCTCTCTCTCTCCTCTCCTCTCTCTCTCTCTCTCTCTCACACACACATACACACACACCACATACACACCAACTGACAAAAAAAAATGGTCCAAGCCCCGTCAACTCATACTGTAAACCCCAGACCTTGTGAGAAGAGAAAGCAAGTGTGTGAGCAGAAGCACACACACACACAGAGGGGCTGGTGAGAGCATTGACGGACTCCTGCTGTGTGTCTTACTGTCAGCACTGCATCATCTGAATGCTGAATGAAAATGCAGTGAAACAATGGGCATTTGCTCACATTGAGAAGTACACTGGAGCTGTGGGGAGTGATGGAGGATTGTGCTTACAGCTGTGTCATCCCTACATATGCACATGGGTGTGTGTGTGTGTTTGCATGTGTGTGTGTGTGTGTGTATACTATATACATGTTTGTGTGTGTGTGTGTGTGTGTGAGTGTGTGTGTGTGTGTGTGTGTGTGTGTGTGGATATGCACATACAATAGTATACGTGCAGTTTCCCTTCTCCACACACACACACATACACAGACACACACATGCTACCATTTGTGGAAGAGCCTTTTCTTTGAGCCCCGTCACACTCCCCTCTGATGGGCCTGTTGTTGTGTTCACACGTCTCTGGGCCCCCTGGGGAGCTCCTCGAGCCAGGCTTGGGTCTGGGAGCAGGCAGCCCAAGAGCAAGGCTGAGCAGCGCCTGCCATTTCTGTTGATATAGGCGTTTTGTTTTGTTTTCTCCTCCCATTCCCCAACTCCCCCCCTCCACCACCACCTCCTCCTCTCCCCACCATGATACAGTGTGCCTTATATATCATGTCAGTTTGCCTAAACTGCCCCACTGTTGAGATGTCCATTTCAAAGCTTGATGCACTGATTCTGTATGGATTTGGCCAGCCTGCCAGGAAAGCACTCTGTGCACAAGCAGGAATTAAAGTCCTGAGGTTCTCCAGGAGACAGATTAAATAGGAGAAGGGAGGGGGGGTTAACCCAAACAGGGGAAAAAATGAAACTCACAGCCAAATGCCTAGAGAGAGAGAGAGAAAGAGAGTAGGGAGAGAGAAAGAGAGAGAGAGAGAGAGAGAGTTGAAGAGAAGGAGGGGGATGGGGTGGGAACTGGTGATACTGGGAGAGGTGGAGGAAAATGAAAAGGCAGTTGAAGGTGACAGGATCATCAAAAGGAAAGGGTGTGCAGCCCTTGGGTGTGCTGTTCGTTTGTGTAGGTCTCCATTTCTCATATTGTTATACATGGCCAAGACAAAAACCTGCACAGTGTGCCACTGCAGGACTTCTCCTCTGAACAGTATTATTCACTGTGTTGACATTTACAGAGTCCCTGGAAGAGACAGACAGAGAAATAGATACACGGACAAGCAGACAAGTAGACAGATTAGCAGACAGCAGAATGACCAGTGTCATTCAAATGTGTACGGATGTGTGTGTATGTGCATGTGTGTGCGTGTGTATGTTTGTGTATTTTTACAGTATGTAAATGTGCATGCGTATGTGTATGTCACACATACCCACATATGAACATACTCTCTGTGGGTGCAGACAAGAATGACATAATGGTGCAGAAAATTCATACTTCATACCGCACAGCTCAATGGAAGATATCCCATTTACTTTGTCATGCAACATGAGAGAGAGAGTGAAAGAGAGAGAGAGAAAGAGTTAGTTAGTTTCTGATGAAAATGAAAAACACTTGGAATGAGACTGAGTGATGGTGATCCACTGTAGCAGGAAAGCATGGGGGACATAAGCAATGCAGCAGGGGGACTTGGGGAAAAGCGACAGACAGAGAGAGAGGGAGAGAGAGATGCTGTTTGTTTGTTTGGGGAAAAGAGGATGTTCGGTTGCTGGCAAGCTAATGAGATGCAATTAGACAGCTGCCAATTAAGCCTGACCACCCGACTGAAACGAAGACAACAGGGACACAAGATGAGATGTGCAAAGATGAAATGAAACAAGAGAGAAGTGGAGGAAAGAAAGAGGGAGAGAGAGAGAGACAAAGCAAAGAGGAAGTTTCTACATGAAAAAGAACACAAAAAGATATAGGAAGAAGAGGGAAGAAAGAAACCATGAACTTGACCCACACAGACATCATAAGACGAACAATCTGACAATCTGTTCAGATCAGCAGGTAGCTTTGTTCGGTGTGCTGTTTGCCTGTTTGATTAGCTTGCATCCCCCTCCTGGTTGCAGAATGTCTGGAGAGCTGAAGGGAGAAAGCAGATGATGGAGAGACAGTATTTGGGATTGATTCGGGTCTATTTCAGTCGGCTCCCCGGTGCTGTAATTGAATCGAAAGGAAAAACTTTGTACCACAAAATGCTGCTGTTATTTTAGTGATATTTCTCAATCAGCCATCTGTTTCAAATGGGCATTGGGATGTATGTTGAAATGAGTCATATGTCTCTCCCTCTCTCTTCCTCTCTCTCTCTCTCACACACACTCCTGTTCACTTCACATCTCACTCACTCCTTTCCCCCCCCCCCCCACCCTTCTCTCTCTGTGGTGTGTGTGTGTGTGTGTGTGTGTGTGTGTGTGTGTGTGTGTGTGTGTGTGTGTTTACAACCCAACAGGGGTTGCTATATCTATTCCTCCCTGTGTCACAGTTAGTGTTCCACACAACCATCTGGCTCTCACTATTACAAGTGATGCTGAAGTAATAGTTATTCCCTGTCTTTTCATCTCTCTCTCTCTCTCTCCCTCTCTCACTCTATCTATCTATCTATCTATCTATCTACTATCTTTCTCTGTCTATCTCTGTAGATCTACTGAATCAATCTCTATCTCTATCTATTTACTGCATCTATCTCTATCCATCCCTATCTCTATCTACTGTTTTTATCTCTATCTATCTATCTCTGTCTCTAATCTCTGTCTATCTACTATATATATCTATATTATCTCTATCTCAGTCTCAGTCTCTATCTATTTACTATCAGTCTCTTCATTTCTCTCACATTTATATACAGGACTTGCTGCATACACATTTAAGTACACACACTCTGTAGGAGAGAGAGAGAGAGAACAAGAGCTAGAGAGGAGATAGTAACCACTATGGTGTAATTTACAATCACAATCACAAACCCTGAGTCACAATTCAACATCATGAGGCAAAGTGCTCAGCAGTCAAATCGCCTCAGGTGACATGAAAAGAAAATATGAAAGACCATTAAAGCGAAGAATTAAGAACTTCTCTGAGTCATAAATGGACAGTGAAAGTGAAAGTGGGTGATTTTGTTACCTGAGTAAGTATAATCAGGCCCACAGACATGCACATAAAATGCAAATTCATTAAAAATGAATGATCTTCCACACCTGGGTGAAAATCATTGTTTTGATGAAATTTCATCTCTGCTCCCACTCTTAAACCTTTTCTACTCTCTTTCTCTCTCTCTCTCTCTCTCCCTCTCTATCTATCTCCCTAGGCCTCTGTCTCACAGATACAGTGAATAAGATATTATTGTCCCAAAGGAAACACACATTACTATATGCACACTTCCATAGACTGCCACCCATGCACATACACACCCACAGTTACTGTGCATTCACAGACCTCTGCCGTCTAACAGATTGTACACCTTCCATTTTACAGCACATCAGGTTACAATCAGTCAATATTTGTAGTCAGCAAAAGATTCCTGATCAACATGGAAAGAAAAACCTTGTTTCCAGTCATCATCTTTCACGGGCAGATGAGTCTGATGACAGGTGTAGTTGTTAGCAGTGCTGCATGTGTGGTTATTAGAGTGCAATGTGAACACACCCCGGTGCAGATGGTCAGTCTTCCAGACATTGTCCTGTTTACTCTGACACCTGACATGATGGGTGCAGTTGGTCAATTATGAGAGACTGTTGTTACAAGGTGGTTGATACAATATATAGTGGCTGACCTTCATCTGCCACTTTGCTTTTCGGGAGACCATGTAGACTGCACAGTGTTTAAGGCTGAGCTGTAATCAACAAACAACAGTCCAGCACAGGCCTGGAGATCTCAAGATGTTTAATCACAAAGTGCTCTACTGCAGTATTGATCACATCGTGTGTGTTTGCATGCAAACTGATAAGGATCTAATGTTTGGCCCATGTCCAGCTGTACTTTACTCATGTTGAGCTACTTCACCACAGTGTAGGTCTGTAATGATGGTTATCCTTTAGACAGGGTTTCTTAGGGAAAGGGGGTGATGATTACCCTTTGCCATTGTGCTGTGTGAGAATGTAGAGACTTACACTCCTTTGCACAGTCTTGTGACTACTCTCTTTTGATCAAATACACACACATGCACAAACACACACACACACACACACACACACACTCCCTTCCCTACAACTACTCTATTTGCCAATGGAGACTTTCATTCTCTGAGACATCACACACACACAAACTTTCCACTTTATGACAAGTGAGGGAGAGAGAGAGTGTGTGTATGTATGCGAGAGAAAGAGAGAGAGAGAGAGAGACAGAGCTGCTCTCCAAGTCACTGGCCTGCCGGTCCTGTTTTTAATTAGGCAAATTGAAAAGCTAGAATAACCATTTTTATGATTGCTCATTATTTTGGCCACTTTGACATGAGGAATTAGCTGGGCTCAGGAACAGGGCAAGTGGCTGTGGCCCTGGCTCGCCCCCCCCGCTTGCTAGCCTCCCATACTTTGCTGTGTTGTGCTGTTTTACTACGGTAATCTGCTGTGCTGTGGGGTTTTTTAGGAGGTGTTGTGTTACATGATACTGTGGTTTTGGCATTTGCTGTGCTGATGTGTTGTGTAGCTTTGGCTGGCCTTAACCAAGCCATTTTATGTTCTATTTGTGTGTGTGTGTATGTGTGTGTGTGTGTGTGTGTGTGTGGGTGTGAGTGTGAGTGTCAGTGTAGGTGTGTGATTATGTGCCTGCATGTGTGCCCGTTGTGTGTGTTTCCTGTTTAAGGTAAGCATGCAGTGCTTATTGTCTGTGTTACCCAGTGTTGTGTTAAACTCCATTCAGCCGTTTACATGTTTACTGCACATGCCATCTGCACTGCCTTGATAGACTAAGCTGTGTTTATAGGCTATTGCACTCAGTCACACTGTGTAATGCTTTTAGTGTTATTATGGGCTGTCAACACAACTTTTTGGCATTTCCTTGATGTGGCTTGCTGTTTGGAGAGGTGTTTTCCTTGACACAGGTTGTGTTTTGCAGTGTGTTCTATGGTGCTGTGTAGTGCCATGCTAGGTTCTATAGTGTTGTTTCCTGCTCTGTGCTACACACTGTGTGGATAGACTGTGTGGATGATTTTGTCTTGTACTTATATAGTACACATATTATATAGAATATTATATAGATATGCAGTGTATTACACATTGCATTGTGTTATGTGGTTATGTGTTGTGTACAGCTGAGCTGTGCTGAGCTGTTTTGCCGAGCAGTAGGCCTACTGTGCTGCGCTATACTTGTGTTGCTGTAGAGTCCAGTCCCCGTGCCACCCTGAGCCTGGCTGTTCTGTCCTATCTGAGTGTAATCCAGCGTTTAGCCTGCCTGGTGAAGGGGTTGACCCTGTGCTCCCACTGATCCAGGACCTGCCTTGCCTGTGGCACAGCGGATCCCTCAGTTGGCTGTCCTATTGTCAACTGAACCTTATCTTACCTTACACAAGGAGGCCCATTCCCATTGCCAAGCGTGGCTATTTATTCTCAGACAAGCAGGCCACTCGACACACAAACAAAACCGCATCATCTTACTCGGGCACAATGTTTTTTTTGTTTTTTTTTTCTAGCATGTATAAAATCCAATTGATTTTCCTGTTGCAATGATGTTTTTCTCTCAAACATTTGTATTCCATGTAGCCTGAGGTTGGCTCCTTTTCTAGACTTATCCTTATTTAATCCATGTCCTGTACTGTGGAGCTCTGCCATGGCGCTTAATAGAGTTGTAGGGGTTTTGCCATGGTGACTGACATGTACAGTATGGTTGCAGTTTTGTCATCTCATTGTGCTTTTTACCTCAGTACACCCTCCAGTAGAATGTGTGGTACTGTTTTGCATTGTAGTAGATTTCAGTGCTCTATAATGTGATCATAAATTTCTGTGTTGTGCTACTGGCTACTGTGCTCAGCTAATGAAAAACAATCTGGCTGGCACTGGATGATGGGTTAATCTGTGTTGTGCAATGCTTGTGTGTATACAACAGTTCTGCAGTGGGTTACATCATGTGGGTTGGTGCACCACTGTTCCATAGGGACTGGTGTGTGTGTGTGTGTGTGTGTGTGTGTGTGTGTTTGGTAGGAATATCAACAGAAGGGTGAACTACTCATATTCTGTCTGAAGGGTTGGGCTAGGGCATGAGTCAATCTTCCCTATCATGGTGCTATGTGTGTGTGCGTGTGTGTGTGTGTGTGTGTGTGTATGTGTATGTTTACCTCTCAACGGTTTACCTCTCATTCTCATTGAGCTCTCTCTCTCTCTGCCGACCCCCACCCCACACACACACACACACTCACACTCATACACAAACACACACAGTCAGCCATATAAGTCCTCTCTCTCACAGATGAAAACATGTTCAAAAGAACCAGGCTGACACACACATATTCACACATCCAACATAAAGTATCTGCTCTCACCCTGACTCACTTCTCAGGGTTACACCTGTTCACACTCAGTCACAGAACACATAGTCACCATGTGAAATATTTAAACACATAATTGTTTCAGAAATTTTTACCATGGCAACCAAACTTTTGCTCTTCCTTAGCAGGGGAGAAGCAAGGGAAAGGTCTTTGGGTGTGTGTGTGTGTGTGTGTGTGTGTGTGTGTGTGTGCGCGCGTGTGTGTGTATGTGTGCGTATGTATGTGTGTGTGTGTGTGTGTGATTTTGCACTCACATGTGTGTTTTCCACCTTTAGCCCTTATTAAGCTGCAAAAAGAGGAGTGGAGCAAGACAAAAAAGAGAGGCAAAGAAAGAAAGAAAGAAAGAGAGAGAGAGAGTATCAGTATATCTAAATGTGGATTTATGTTTGTCATAAATAATATTAATCCTGGTAGGTGTCCCTACACATACACACGAAGACTAATGAGTTGAACTAAGCACTATTTATTGTTACCCAATCCTCAGACTTCTCTCTTCTCTCGTATTTCTGATAAAATATATGTAAGTTCATTATGCACTCCATTTACCATCTTACCCAAAGACACTGAAGTAATGTGTGGCCTGTGAGGCCATTATAGAGAACCATTAGAGCTGTGCTATGGTCCTCTATCGCCTCCTGCAGGAGAGTGTAGGGCAATGCAGGTCTCTGCCCATAAGCCTTGAAAACCATGAAATATTGGTCACCAGCAAGGTAGGGCTGTTGATAAGAGAATCGGGAATCAGTTGATGGCTTATACAGACTAATGCATCCATATTTTCATTTGTGTTTTTATGTCAGTAATGTACTGATATGCTCTGGACAATGTAGCAGGGCAGGTATCTCCAGCCTATTTATATAGTGGCCAATCCTCCCACGGACCTCTTTTTATCTCCATTCTGACAGCAGCACATCAGCCATCCATCATCATTTCCTCTGCAAAGACACAAACTGCTTTCATCCATTTCATGTTTCAGAGTGAAATAGGTGCATGAATATTTTTCTTTTTTTACACACACATACACATCCACACACACACTCACAGGGATTTTTTACACACACACAGGGATACACTGTCACAGAAATCCAGAACAGACATCCATCTAATGTGGCCTATTTATGGTCTCTTAAGTATATAGATGGGAGAGACACTGTAGCAACAATAGACACTGTAGCAAATGCCCTTTGCCCTTCACCACTGTTCTGGAATCTGCCTCCTCCTGGCCCCAACCATAAAACAACATTGAGCCTGATTACTGTAACAGCTGACCTCAGACCAGAGACAGAGCACACACAGAGTGACCTTCCACTTGTACTGACTCATGGAGGTTATGTTGGGACGAGTTGCAGCTGACTGCACTTGAGAGGTGCAGGAGGAGCCAGCAACTGTACTCAGTGAGTCTCTCTTTCAAAGAGCCGTAATGGCAGTCAGGAGCCAATTATGTGGCTAATAAGCAGCTTTTCCACCGTAATTGTGGCAACAAACAAGAGCGGCGTAATTGTAGCAGGTTGGCATCGCTCTCGATGAGTGAGAGCAAAGAGCGTCTTTAATAGATGCTAATCACTGCACACCCTTTATCTAGGCAATCCAAGCGGGAAAGGACCTACAGGCAGCCGTGATTGGCCATCAGCTTGGACGCCGGTGACATTTATTGGCCGTGCAGCACATCCGTCCACAGCCACCACAACTTTAACCAAGGCAAGATAGAAACAGCGTCCCTCCCCAACTTAACTGGCAGTGGGAGGTGAACCTCAGCTGCAGCTAAAAATGAATTACCTCTGACATCCCTTGGCGCCCCTCTCCCTTCCTCTGGCAGGAAATGACAGCAGTCGCTCACAACAGATGAGTGAGCGCCGGCTATTATGTCTATTGTTTACACAGGGCTCTTGTAGAGGCACTTCACAGGGCTTGATGACGCACCTCCTGTCTTTGCCTTCTCGCTCTGCTAGCTCACTCCATCTCTCTCTCTCTCTCTCTCTCAGTCTTTGAGTGATGCATGAATGCAGTGACTGTGTGTGACAGACACACTTAATGACAAGTCCGCCGATCTAGTGCCATTAACCCGGAGATGCTCCAGTGTCTTTTTAAGAACGGTGCCTGGGTTATGATGCTGGGATGATTCATGGCACATGAGTGTGTGTGTGTGTGTCGGTCTGTGAGCACACACACACACACACTGGCACAGCCATAAAGAGGTACTCACCTCAAATACACACAGAAAAAACTATCTATATGCACTGACACACACACACACAAAGACACACACATGCTTTTGAAATATTCTGCAGGCCAAATAGTCTTAGTCACCTCTTCTAAGCGGTGTTCATCAGGGCACACACACACACACTATCTGCAGAAAGGCTTGTATCATTTTGGGAACTGAAGTAAACGAAACTGATTTTGAAATAATGAATCCTTAAGAAGAGTAAGAAGTACATTTGTTTATTTGTGTTTCATTTTCAGTTTAACAATAGAAATGTGCACTTATTTCTTAATAATCCAGCTACTTTTAGCAAATAGACAAAAGTTAACTCAAGGCCATCAACTATTCCCTCATGGTTGGTGAGAATAGCAGATAATACATATGCGTGCAGTGCACACACACACACACACATGCACACACACACACACACACACACACACACACACACACACACACACACATACTATGCATATGCACATGCACATGCAATGCCACACCCATATACATACATCTACACACACACACATGCACACACACGTAGGCACCAAGTAACTGTAAATCTTTTTCCTGTTGGCACACTAATGCTGGCGACCCACTGCTGACGGTGCTCCTCTGACTCCCCATCCAGTCCCCCTGAAACATCCAATGCTTCCAGAGACACTGTAGACAGGAGCTTTATCTTCCACCACAGAGCTGACTGGAACGACAGATCAGCCTCTTGCAATTCTATTTCCAAGTGTCAGCTAGGCACTGCATTACAAGGCGAAGTGCAATAATAGCATCCATGCCGGCTTCAGGGCCAGCTTATAGTCAACGCAGAGTACATCAACACAAACACATTGAGCTGTGCAAGCACGCCATGGCACGTACTTGCATAGCAAAGTGTGCGATGGGATTTTTGTCATCACGCGGGAGCCCACGGAAGTGTAAAGAAACAACGTGCATGACATGCTTGCATTCACAGTGACAGTGACAGTGAGCTGCGGTGGTTGCGTTGATTATGAGTGGGCCCTTATGTGAAATTGGCCCATCAACACCGTCAGTACTATTTAGTGTAAATGTGGGATCATGGCAAGAGCATTTCAAGCATGTGGCATATAACTGAGACAAAGACGGGGACAAGGACCAGAGAGACCTGGAACAGGAACTGAAATTGTTCCTACTGTAGGATATCTGTGCTGACAATACACTGTGAGGAGAGGATCAGTCCAGCTCACATGATGACTGCATCAACTAAGTGAGGCCCTGGTATGCTATAGAACACTCTTTGGTTTATAAATAAGGCTTTTTTTCCTTGTGAAATCCATAGGCAGAATAGCTCTGTGTGTCTAGCCAGACTGGCATAGAATCATGCATACTAGGTTCATACAATTTTGTGTCTGTGAGAATATATTATACATCATTTTGAAATCTTAATATGACAACCCCTTCCCCTCAGCCTTTTTAGGAGCAGCAGAGCTTCAAACAAATATGTAAAACTGAACATACAAATCATCTATATTGCAGACTCAAAAGCAACTTAACAAACAGAGGGATTAACAAATAGCTATAAACAACTACCTAGTTTGTCTGCTTTCATTTGCCCTTAAACAGAAGGAAGACTTCAACAGCAACTGGACTTTAGTGACATCTGGTGACTAAAGATAGAGGTGCAGCTTGATGGCAATTCAGCTCTTGCAAGACTGTTGCATTTCTGTTGCCCCCCGCATTAAGAAAGAAAAGAAGTTCTAAAAATATGTTTCATACTTCATCCCCTGAACACCACAATTCATTCCTGTTCCTTCAATGATTACTGCCTGAGCCAAGAAGCTGCAATCACAACTGCCACTGTGAGACGTCTGACTTTGAAATTGGCACAAAATTGGGCACCATGTGGCCATTGCAATCACTTGAATGTCTAGGTTTCCGAGAGGATCTGACTGTGCAAGTAAACATACAACTGTGATGGTGATTGAATTTAAATTGTCATATCCAGTAGAAAGGCAAATCACAGATCACTTTTGTTCCTGTGCATCTACATGTAAACCATTAACAGTGACATGGTCATTAACAGAGTCAGTACACAACACTATGTCTGTGTATGTGTGCCCTTGTGGCTTTGTGTATTGTTATGTATTGATGTGTCTATGTTTGTGTGGGTAGGGGATGTACAATATGCATGTATGCATGCCTGAGCCTACATGTTCTTGGGAAGCTACTTCCCCATGATAACAAAATGAAAGGTTGTATAATGGTTAGCCTCCCTACAAGTAATGGTACATAAAAAGTCATATAACCATTGCTATGGCTTCACTTGTTCGCTTGTTTGCACTATAAACATCAACCTCCACACTTCCACAGTTGATTACACACAGGGATAAAGTACCACAATGTAAAGAAAAGTCTTTTTTGCTCCTTTCAGTCATCCCTCTCTCTCTCTATCTTTCACTCTATCTTTCACTCTCTCTATAAAAATCGATCTAATTAGACCACTTCCACATAGTTGGCTGGGTAGAGCCCCTCTCTTCCTCCGTCCATCATGCCGCGGCACCAGCCCTGGTCGTCCTCATCCTCAATCTTCAAAAACTCCTCGCCTGAGGAAAGGAACACGGAGAGAGAGAGAGTAAGAGCGAGAAACAAAGAGAGAGGAAGAGTGGATGATGAGAGAGAGACCACCCAGCTGTGTGTGTGTGTGTGTGTGTGTGTGTGTGTGTGTGTGTGTGTGTGTGTGTGTGTGTGTGTGAGGCGGAGAGGGAGTAGGGGGGAGGTGTAACGCTGAAGCGGCTGTGGCAGCAGACTGAGGGGGCTGTGGGCATCAGGGGCATCAGAACAGGATGTGCTGCTCAGGGGAGGCACAGGCCTGGAAAAGAGCATCCTGTCACGCCCACACACATGGCTGGCTGGGCAGTGCACACGCATGCAAAAGCTCACACACGCACGCATGCACACACACATTTGCACATGCGCACACATACACACACACACAACAATGTGTCTAATATGCATATGCAAGCACAAATGCATACATACACACACTCACACACACACACACACACACATAATATGCACACCCCTGCAAAAAAACATACATGCACAAAGCACACTCACATACACATGGTGACACGCCTATAGACACACACACAGAGCTGCCAGAGTGCTGTTTACCTGCTTTAAAAGAGAGCTCATCTGTCTCCTGTCCGGTATAATCATAGAGAGCTCTCACCCTCACTCCTCCAATCATGACCCTGTCAGGGAGAGGCAGAGGGAGAGGAAGAGGGAGTGTGAGTAAGAAGGAGTTCCAGAGAGAGAGACAGAAATAAAATAGCTAAGCTGTACAACTACACACACACACACACACACACACACAAACTCACACTCTCTCGATGGGTTCCTTCAGTTCCGAGTCTTTCTTCCCTTTTTTACTCTTCTTGTCTGGCGTCCATTCCTGAAATACGAAGACACATTAAGAGAGAGCTTCCCGTGTAAATCAGCCTCAGGAGAGAAAGGAAAATCATTTGGAGTTGCGCGCTTTCATCCATCTGTCTCTGACACAAAGTGATCTTATCTACAGATCAGGCACATCAAACCCTGAGTAGCACGGAGGAGCACACTCAGTGTTATAAAACACCAGCATGCTCCAGTCATCGTTTGAGGGTGGCAGATATTATTACAACCACCGCCATGTAACTCAAAACCTGAGGCATTGCTGCTGCATAGGCGTCTCACTGTGTGTGTTTGTGTGTGTGTTGCCAGCAGATAGCCGTAATGTTTGAAATCTATCTGCATAGTCACTGATGCCAGTGGGTTTGCATGAGTTTGAGTGTGCATATGTTTATGTATACTGTACATGTCTGGGCATGTGTGTGTCTGTATGTGTGTTTGTATACATACAGAATATCAGTGTGAGTTTATGTCTGTGTGTGTGTGTGTGTGTGTGTGTTTCCTCACCTGAAAGTGTGGCCAATCTGTGGGCATGCCAGGACCATGTGTGTTTTTCCACCAGCGCAGGTCCTCAACCTCATTAATGGCCATCAGAGTATTATGGAGCTCATTGTAGACGGCCTTCACACTAATACACACAGCACAGAGAAAGAGAGAGAGACAGAAAGAGAGAATAATACTGGCTACCAGATCAACAGTTATATTAATACATCCATATAGCACTGCTGACAATCAAATGCACAGATGAGCATGCACACGTGCACGTGCTCACACACACACACCTCTCATTGTTGGTGACATCCAGGTGTCTGTGGATGGAGAGGAAAGCCTGCTTGAGAAAACTGATCCTTTTCCTCTCTTCCTCCTGCGATTGGTCAAAGATGGACTCCATCTCCTCCATGTAGCGTGGAGCATAGCGCGTCACTTCCTCTAGAACCTTCTCATACCTGCTACGCACCTACAGGATACAGATGTAGGGAAGGGGAAAGCAAAGCCAGTGGATATGCTGTCAGTCAAAAAGTTCTGCACCACAAGACACAAAGACCAGACTGCGATATACCATCAGACAAGCATGTCCCCTGGAGTGTCCCATAGCTAGATTCTTCATAATGCAATGTAATGCAAAGCAATTACAATATATGCACAACATTACATGATATCCCAAAAGAACAGTGATTGGTTCATTAAAGGGATGACTAGTACATAAAGGATCTAGAGGTAAGTACCAGTAAGTTTCACCAGTATGTACCAAGTCTTTTTTTGCGTCTGTCTAGAGAGTTAGTTGATATGCACGGAAACTTGCGATGCTGACCTGACTTACCTCAGTGGTTTCTGCAAAGCCATTTCTGCCCTGTCAGCAGTGATGCAAGCCCTCATGTGGATTTCTCCCCCACTTCCACCTACTACTCATTTTGCATTCCTCCCGTGCTTCTTCCTCTGTCCCACCATCCAACTCATCACTTTGCCCTCCTCCCTCTCTCTCGTTCCTTTCTTCTCTCTCTTACTCTCTCCTTTCTTCATATCATCTGTTTACCTGCTCCTTCTGTCTCTTGCTCTCCAACTCCCTCCCCGTCTCCCAACACTCTTTTCATCTCTCTGATGTCTTATTCTCTCATCTGTCTTTCTCCCTCTCTTCTGCTGTCTCTCCTCTGTCTCTATCCATCTCCTCTCCCTACACCATTATTCTCCTGCCTCATTGTGCTCGACCTTCCCCCAGGGCATTCTCTCTCTCTCTCTCTCTCTCTCTCTCTCTGTCTTTCTCTTACCTCATCACTCTCACTCTCATTAACCCCCCCTCCTCAACACACACACACACACACACACACACACACACACGCACACACACACACACACACACACACGCACATACACACATACAAACACACACACACACACACTGCCGGCCCCTCTTCACCTTCTCGGTTTCGGCCCGGGCCAGTTCCCGTTCCTCCTGGATCTTCCTCTGCTTCTCGATGGCGATGTCAGGGTTGCCCTGGGCGTGGGCCTCCCGGTCGATGGCAACCTGCTCCTTGCGGCTGGCCTTGTGGAAGGCTGCCTTGACTTTGTCCAGCTGAACACAGAGCAGCACCAAAGCCATCAGTGCATATAGCAGAGCAAAAGCTAACAGTCTCATCAGCTGAACAGAGATACTGAGCCTTGCTTATGCACGTTTGATTAAAGGAATTCAATGAATTCAATTACATATTACAATAATGCTGCACGGTCCATTAAAACAAACATAAAGGTACAAGCATAACCTTAAAGAAGTCAAGCAGAAGAAAAAAGAATGAGGCGAAAGATGCCTAATCTTGTCTTTTGTGATAATGTCAGAGTTTAAAAGGATGAATATGAAACATTTCCCAGATACATGGCAGCTCCGAGACGATCAAGCATGGCTCTATATCTCTAATACACATCATGAGACTTGATGTAACTTGACTAAATGTAGCTTTAGTGTGCCACATTTCAAACTACCAGTCAAATAAACTCACAACAGATAAAAAAACTTGTTATAATGTCTAGAGGTTAATTCTTGTTTCATAGTGCTGGGATTCATATGCAACCAAGTAGTCCAATTGACTAATTATATCAGTAACTATGTCACTATGAATAGACTGGGAGAGGTCACAGGTGATGAGCCACACAGGGATGCTGTGACGCACAGTGTGTCCCTGATTAAGCTCCAGTATAAACTCACATGAGAGAGCCGAGATAAAGAGTCCTTTAAGATTCCACATTCACCAAACTAGTGGAAGGCTAAGGCCAAAAAGATGGTGGCAGTGGTATACCCAGAAACCCCCTCAGAAACACAGAAAGGATACTTCTGTTCAGTTGAAATAACCTGTTCCTCAACTACCATATAAGTATTGTGTATTACAACGGGCCAAGATGTGTATGTGATTGGGTGACATTATGTACCTTGTGACACCAGCCCTCACTCCTCACCTTTTTCAGCTTTTTGGCCCATGGCTTCTGAGCGCGTGCGAAACCGGTGTCAAAGTCCTGGGACTCTTTGAAGCCCCCAAACAACTTTTTGTGGAAGGTGTCTTTCTGCCAGGTGCGGATGCGGTCGCCATCTTCGGAAACCAGCGAGCGACAGATGGAGGAGTGCAGGGCCGCGATGCGGTCAGCCGAGGACAGGAAACACTGCCACGCCTGCAGGAGCGACCCATACAATGGGCCTGAGAGAGGCACACAACAGGATATACAAATAAATATACAGAGTACAGAATACAGACACTGAGTACATGTGCTGTTTTCATAACAATAACACACAGATTGACATTGTGTCACTGTAAGTAAAATCTAGCTAAATCAAACAAGATCCAGGAAAATTCAGACACAGCACGTTCACACGAAACTTAAAACAGCAAAGGTCAGTGAGTTTTTATTAGTGGTGTAACTGAAAACAGTAAGTGATCACAAAAAGGTTTACATCTTTCTGAGTATTCCAGCAGTGTTTCTGCTCTAGAGTTCATTAAGTACGCAGACCTGCTTTTTTAATTCCCATTGTTTTTTAATAGGCTAGGATCGCAGAAGGCAGGTTGCAGTACTCACTTGCGTCCACTAGAGGCTTCCATTTATTGCTCCACTCGCTGAGTTGCTGGGCATACTGCCGCTCAATGCGGGCCCTCTCCTGGAAGCACGCCACCATGTCGTTACACGCCTGGAAGGAATTCTCCGTGCGCTTCACCGTACTGTGATAGTTTCCCGGCTAAAAACAATGGAATGAGAGAAAGAAACATGATGTCAGAAAAAGGGCTTGTTATGTGAGAGGCAAAGGGAGACATAGAGAGAGAGGAAGGATGTCAGTAAAAGAGGACAGGTGGTGTTGTTGTGTTAATTACTACTCCAGGTACTCTCACACCTGAGCCGCCACGTGTCTTCAAGGCTGTGCGTGCGAGTGTAAACCCGGACGATGAAAAGGGCTTGACACGCCCGCAGGAAGGCACCCTGACAAACAAGGGCAGGTTGGTTTTAAGCCCCTGTCAACATCCCTTGGATAAGACCACCTCATACATAATTAATGACGAGAGCCAGTTAGTGAGAATGCTTCACAGGGTGTCAAAGCTTTACAGCCAGTCAAGCCTTTGCATATAAAACTAAACGTGATAAGCCTATCAACAGAGTTGGAGAAAAGGAGGGGAAAAACATCTCTTGAAGAACAAAGAACCAAATAACAGAACCGCTAAGGAAACTGTGTGTTTAGTGCCCTTTGTGATCCACTAAACACTCCCATGATAGGGCTCCTGTGCGTGTATGGACATGTGTGTTTGTGTGTGAATGTGCGTGTGTCAGACAAGGATGAGAGGAATCCAAATGGGGTGGGGCAGTTTGGGGTGATCAGGTGACAGGTTGCCGGGACAATCACATGAGCAGGGCCTGGAGCAAAAATGAAAGACATGGAAGAAGAGGAGGCATGAGGTAATGACATTTCCAGAGAGGGCGTTTGGGTTTGGGAGGTTTTTTTTTTTCGTTGATGTGGAGTCTGGAAAGAGATTCTGTTTTCCTGGAACTTGACAGTCTTTACCAACTCTCTCTCTTTCTCTTTCTCTTTCCCTTTCTCTCTCTCTCTTGCTCAGATTCTTTTTTTCTTCTCTCTGCTCCTCTCTCTCTTCTCTCCCTTCTCAGTTTTTTCCCTAATCTCTCTCCTCCCCATTTTTCACACTCCCCCTTTGTATTTGGCCACAATTCTCTCTTTCTCCTTTAGTCTCTGTGTGAGGGCTTGTGTATGTGTGAGTGTGTGTGTATGTGTGTATGTGTGCACGTGTGTGTGTTCATACATCAGTGTGTGTGTGTGTGTGTGTGTGTGTGTGTGTGTGTGCGCGCGCATGTATCAGTGTGCGTGTGTGTGTGTGTGTGCGCGCGCGAATGTTTACGTGTATCAGTGTGTGTTTCTGTGGCACTGTTTCACCACACTCATCTGAGAGTAAAGTGAAAACAGCTGAGGAATCTTTTCATCAGCTAGGACCAACGCACAAGGACAGTAACCAACCAATCACAGCAGCAGACACAGGCATTTCATGGAAGCCCATCCAATGGGATTGCAAACCACACAGCAGAGCTCCCGCAGCAGCACAGGAGCTGACCAATCGTGGCTTAACTGGGACGAGCCCCAGTTCACCACTGTGAATCTCAATCTGGGTCAGACTCCGCAACAAAGAAATTACAGGCAGACATGAACTCTATAAAACACATGCACTTGCAATTACCACAGACACCAAAGGCAGCTCTTATTAGTCTCTGCCGGTGGAAAAATGAGTCAGGGATAGAGGCTTCCACCCAGCCACCTCACCTTGCCATTAACCTCAATATCAGTGCTGACCACAGTACTAACAAAGGCTGACCACAGAAAAGACCAGAAAGACACTGGACATCAACACACAGTGTAGAGAAAAGAATCAGAAGTCTGTGTTTACAAACACAAGTAAACAAGCTGGAGGGTGAACAGTGGGACAACCTAAGGAACCAATCAGATGGCTGAAAACAACCCAGCGTAGCCAAAGACTATTGGAGTTTACGTTGGTGTGGTACAATGGAAGCACGAGCCATTTAGGAAAGACAGATGGCCTTTCATGAGTCAAGGATGCAGGCCAGTCGAGTGCCTCGCTCAAGGGGGGGAACCACCACAGAGTTCACTTAAAAGGCTCAGAGACAGCATGGGGTTCACATGGGCCCATGGTTAACCCTGTCCCGCATGCCAACACAAGAGTCCTACAGAAAGGCCGGTATTGTCTTCTACCTTGGGTACAGTGCCTTCCTTTGAAGTATGGACTGTTGACGCTATATGACACACATCATGCCATTTTGTGCATGCCTGCTATTCAACTCTACAATGGTCTTCCCTCCCCATTCCTCCCTGGTGGTTTTTGTCTTTCTCTCTCCCTCTCTCTCTACTCACCATCCAGAAGCTGCGGTTGTTGACGTCCTCTGGGCCATTCTCAGGCGGGGGAGTGGACATGCTGGACACTGCAAGAGAAGACAACAAGAGACGGAGAGAGTCATGGAGGCAAAGCGGAAGACATGGAGGAGTTTTTTTTTTTGTTTCTTAAAAAAGGAGGAGTGAGGTTGGGCTTTTTTTATCCTATAGCAGTTCCTCCCCTCCCACACTGTCAAGTTCCAACATGTGCCAACGGCATGAGATGGAAAGCCTCTGGTTAGGTGATGCAGGGTGTCTTTGTTGCTAGGATGAGCTCAGGATGAAGGTAGCCACTCCTCTCACCTAACGCACTAGAGTGTTGCGTAAGAGTTGTGTCAATACTGAGGTTTGTTTGCATTATGTGGTATGACTGAGAGGTGTAGTGATATGGTATCCACCCATTGGATGCTTGATATACAGCCATTGAACCCTCTAGAAAACGATGAATTCAGGAATACTGACCACCATATGTGTATGCAAGATAGAGACAAGGGTACAAGACAATTGAACTGATGGAAGAGAAAAACATAACAACATAACATAAGAACATAAATAACCAGTTCATACAAACAAGCATAAACCTGATATTTGAATGTAATATTAGTGCTGCAATATATTCTTGACACATGGACACAAGGACACATTATCTAAGGACACATTATCCGAGGACACATTATCTAAGGACACATTATCTGAGGACAAAAAAAAATGACTTTATGAGAGATCAAGAAAAATCTAACCTAACTTAACAATGACATATGGTAACAATACAAGAAATGAGGAGAATAATGAATATGCATTAAATTTCGCTGCGCTCCATTTAATCAAGTATAAATATAAATGCATAATGTCAACAACTCTCCGGAGGACACAGGCACTGCTGAAATGCACACCATATGCTCTGAAGATCTGCTACAGAGAAATACAAAGGGCAACACAATGACCCAGCACAGTACAGTACAGTGAATCACAAGACAGAAACCAGGTGGAACACTGTGGGTGCCCTATAATTATCTAGGAAACAAACAACTCTCTGAGCAGAATAGCTGTACTGTGAAAATATAATACGACATGTACAATAGTCTGTGCAGAGCTGTGTAGACTGTCCCTGTGTCTATAGGATGTGAGTATGCAACATGGCTGTGCCTTGCACTGTGTCTGACCATTTGCTAAAGTGGTCTCTGCTGGCCAGACTGACATCTATGTCAGACAGTCAAATGTTCAACATTCATTGGTGGGATTGCACATGGAATGCCCTTACCCAGAATTCCCAGCATTGAAAGATGAGCTATCCCAAAATAAACAGAGGTGAAAGGTCAACTCCCACCCACTCCTCCCCTACTGTCTCTCCCCAAACTGGTGGGTGGAAGTGTTCAAGCCAAAGAACAATGCATGCTCTTATAGATACTCACTCCTACTCCAACACACACACACACACACACGCCCAAACATGACAGTGCTTCACGTGTAGATGGCCATGCTGATTGACAAGCGTGGATTCACATGCCTAACATAGCATAGCACAGTCACACACACATACACACGTGTCCCACACACACCAACCAGACTGCCGTACCATGCTGAAATAATGCCTACCAGTGTGTATCATATACCACCCACTGTAGAAATCCTGAGCCATATTGAATTAACGCATAAAAGTGTGTATCTTTCTTATCTCTCTTAAATCTTTCTTGAGGGGAAGATACAAAACACACAGTTGAGAGTTAATGATGATGTACCAACTTAGACAAACTGACAAATAAAGGAAACTGAAGTAGAATTCTCTCTCTCTCTCTCTGTCTGTGTGATAAGTGTATGGTGTGTATGTTCAATATACTTGAGGCTGTGGTCTCTGCATTGAGTCCACTCACCAATTTTGCTTTCCCCCTTTCTCATCACAAGGGGTCACGGATGTAATAAATCTTCTCCTAGTTGACCTTTGATCCCACTTCCTGCTTCCTCTTTGTCCCTTTCCCTCCCATCAAACTAGCATGAGTCAGAGGGGATTTGTAAGGAATGCTATAGACGTCTCCAGGCTCCCATCTTATAGATAATAAGTCTGCACAGTCTCAGCAGCCAACTAATTTCAGTCATATCCATCTGTGTGTTTATGAACTCTCTATACATGAGCACATCACACATGAGCATACCCTCACTGGCTTCAATCCCAATTACTAATTGAAACAAACATGTGGCATCACCATTACTTTAATACTGGATGGCCTGACAGGGCACGCAGATACTGTCACGAGTGAGTATACAGCACTCCAGAACTACAGCAGTTAAGTTTATAAGCTTTCCCCCTCAGGCTAATCACAATGAATGCTAAAAACAGTACAGTGTTAAATGTTGAAACATTATGACATTTCAATCAGCCAAAGCTCTTTTTACTATCTTTTTTGCAAATCCCTCTGTGTAACACACACTTTTTATATGTAGGCTGGAATTGTCCAAAAAAGTTAGCCTCTACACATATAAGTTTGTACTGGAGACAGTTCAGATGTGCTGGTTTGGCCATTCGAATAACAGTTGCCATTTCTTTTTGTCAACTATGCTCCCTTACAAAGCCTGCACCCCTTTACCCCTGCTTGGTTGCCTCTTCTGCCCCCTCAAAACTCCCCTCACCCACCCTGGCGCACGTTCTTTGCCCCCCTGCCTCCCCCCCGCTGTCCCCGTTTCGACTGTCACACATAACTCTAGCAATACACGCCCGCACTAGCTGGAAATATATAGCAACTTATGAGCGCATTTGACAGAAATAGAAAAATCATCAGGAGCCGGAGGCAAGAAGTTTGAGAAGAGAAGAGCCTTGAGATCAGAGGGAGGAAAAATGCAAAGAAGTACGTACCCCAAAGTGTTCCCCTATGAGTGTCCTCCTGGGGGTTATTGGCTTGGAAAGTTGAGTTTCTTCAGTACCTGTTGTCTCTTCTCTCCGTCCACTGCTCTCCTTGCCCTCTCCCTTTCTTTTCCTCCAGTGGTCAGTCTATTCCCTCCTTCTGTCTCTCGCACACACTTTTCCGTGGTTTTGCTTTTCTTTTTTTCTTTTCTCCTTTTTTTCTTTTTTTTCTCCCTTTCTCCCTCCTTTTGGCCCGTCTTCAGTGTTTGGTGAGGTGGCTTTCGCTCTCTCTCTCTCTCCCTCTCCTCCCTTTCCCTCGTTCCCTTTCTCACAGAAAACAGCTGCAGGAAACTAGGCTTCTCGGTCGCTGTATCACAGAGTTGAACAGCCCCCCTCCCTCCCTGCTGCTCTCTCTTTCCCCTCCTGTCCCACCCCCCACCCCCTCCTACCCCTGCTTGAGCTCGGCAGACTGTTAATGAATGCAGGGTGGCCTTGTCTGTGGTGTACACACAAGTACATAGAGTCACTACACCTTTAGATTTGTGACCATGACTGGTAGGGGCTGAGTGAAGTGATGGAGTTTTTACTCTGCTGGTAGAACAAAAGACTCTATACACTGTATGCAGGCGGTGTTGTGAAAAATATACCATCTTGTAGCCTTGGAACTTGGAACTCATCCCTAGGGGGTTTGTAGAATCAAGCACAGCTGGCAAAGACTTGCCCTGGGAACAGAGAGTGCGAGAGAGAGAATAATGTATCATATTTCAATGAAACAGCAATAGAGTTGCATGTGGCTTTCGGAGGAGCACACACACACACACACACACACAGAGAGAGAGAGAGAGAGAGAGAGAGAGAGTATAATGCACAATTTGTAATGCAACAGCTGTATAACCCCTCACTACAAAAAAGCAACTTGAAGGTTACTGATACTCAGCAATGCCAGTAAAAGTCTTCTTTAGTTTTAATACCAAACCTCTTACCTTGTAATAAAAGATGTGTAAAATTATGTTGTTATGTAATCTCTGCATCTAAAACTTCAGAAGGGAATATCTCCTCTTAGGGTGCAGTGTGCCCCAGGTTATATTACTCCACCCCCACCCACCAAAAAAACAGAAAGTTCTTATACAGCTGTGTAATAATTTGAATGAACTCAGCCTCCATGTCTGTAGGATTTTATTTCTAAATTTCTGAAAAAGAGATTTTTTATCAGAGACTTTATAAAGAGAGCAAAACTGTGTACCACCACTTTCTTGTGATTCAAACGTTCAGACACACCACAAACAACCTACTGTAGATTTCAGTTAGTGGGAAAATAATATGAGTGAGAGGACTAGTAATAAAAAAAGGCTCATTTGACATGTAAACCCAGCATAAGACTTGTGTTTCAAATGCTATTGTGTAAGACAGCCTGCAAACACTGAGCTGACTGTTTTGATGAGACTAACCTTCATCAACCTATTTAATTGGCCTACTCATCAAGTACAATAAAATCTAGTGTAGTTTACATGATCCTATCACATGCATACATATAGGAAACATTCTACTTTCATGTAGGCCTAGCAAAATCCCCCAAGCTATAACCAATCCCAATCCACACTGACTTCTGTCATTACCCTATGTGGACCATTTTTAATTGTATGCATGCTGAGTGCTTCAGTTCACAGCAATCAGTTTTCCTTTATGAAAATATCCTTGGGAAAAATCTGTTTACAAATTTCGTTGTGTTGGTTTCTTGCACTTAAACAAGTAGGCCAGCAAGGATAATATGCGTAAGCTAGTGGGCTAATGTTGCCATAGCTCATGCAGCAATAAATCTTTCATTCAGAGGAATAATTTTTTCGATCAAAACAATATTGGATGGCAATGATCTTCAGGACCCGGCACGGCAGAGGATCACTGCAAGGACCAACCATTGTCTGAAATGCTGGTTAAAACTTTACCATGCAAAGATGAATGTGATAAGAATGATCTGCCATTGGTTTTGTCTCATAGCCCTCAGCTCATTTAACCGACCAAGGCTATGTGAAAACGTCCTGTCACTGTGGTCGCACAAATCAAAAGTCATCTTTTTGGAATATGTTTGTGAAGATTCTCATTCATCCAGGTCATGACAGTCAATGTGCTAAGTTGTATGCAACTGGACTTTTTTTTGGAGCTTGAAGACATTTCATCTTTCATCTAAAAGGCTTCTAAAAGGAAGTATATAACTCTGGACCACTGTGGGTGGAGCTGAGGCAAAGGCAAAAGAGGGACCATCCAGCCTGTTATTACTCTGCCATTCCACTTTATTTCACAACTTTTACTTTAAATGTTTTGATTTCTTTACATGTAGGCTATGGACTTCCCTGCTATAGACTATTTTCTAGCTTATTCTATTCATATTGGATGCTGATTTAAGGGAAACTGACCTGCAAGACTCACAAAATATTCGCAACATTTCCCTGCTTTATTGGGACTACCAAAACATGCTTATTGGTGTTTGACAATACAGTCAGCATGCATGTTGTAACAGGTAAAAAGAATACCTCAAATAGTGGTTGCTGTAACTGTTGCAATGTGCTTACAACCAGACAGTAAAAGAAGCATCAGCTTCATCTTCAATCAGGTTTAGATTGAGGCCTGATTGAGGGCCCAGTTATGAAGTTTGGATAATGGATTGGAGCAGATCTTGGCTGTTCAATGGAAACATAGGATTCTGAGATGGGATTAGATAATATAATGCAATATTGGTTTTGTTCTAGATCAAATTAAAATCTGGGTAAACTGGTCAACTCTCTCACAATTCAGGTAGGCCTACTGTATCATTTAGGCTGTTCACTCTGCATTTGACTGTTATGGTGGTAAACAATTATTTGAAATGATTTACTTGTTATGCATCAAATTAGAAGTCTCAGTGTTTATATAAATAACTGAGAATGGACTGACTGAGATGTTTTGATTGTTTTCTGTGTTTTGATAAAGATTTTAATTAGGTCTATCAGCTATTTAACTTGTTGTTCATCACATGTCCAGTGGGCTGCACTGTATACACTGTAAACTACTTTTTGTAATTCTGAAACGTTGGATCAGGGCAATTCAATTCAACTGCTTTTTTTTTTTTTTTTTTGATAAACCAACGTAAAAGTAAGATGGATTACCTGATCCTGGAAAACGAGTGATTTCCAAATCCGAATCACTTAGATCCGTATTAAACCGTTTGAACAACTGGGCTCTGGTGTATAACGTTTATCCTACAATATCAAATATATTCAGTACACAGTAAATTAAATTCTTCATATTTTGGCATAACCTGAAGCGAATTTTAAAAAGAAAGAAAGAAAGAAAGACAGGAAAAAAACAGGCGTTAACCTGGGATACCAAAGGGTCCTTAGAGAAGAACGTATAAAAACCATTCGTGTCCTCGTGGATGGTCCACTGAATGATTGAACACGAGGGATTTGTGGGCTGTGCTGTGAGTGCTCAGTTGTAAGTACATGAAACAGGCTCTGAAGTTGTTGCTTTGTTAACATGATAACCGTAATTAATGTGGCCTATCTAGGCCTAGTACTTGATTTGGTTATTTATCTGTCGTATGCTAACTAACGTCGACATATCATGCATGCAGTCAAAGCTCACCGGAACTAGCCGCACGTGGGCTCTGTATAAACGTTATATTTCACCGGTCTTATAGCAAGTGAAATCTAACCGTAAGTCGTAATAGTTAGTAATGGTCTCTTGTGATGCATTGCACTGGGCTCTGATTTTTTTCGTGGCGACAAATGTGCTGCTCTGCTCTTGACATGGCAGAGTCTGAGGAGACTGCTAGGGACTGCTATTTCTATGTTTCTTTGGAGGGATTGCATTTATAGGTTTATCTCCTTTAATTCCACAGATGAGTGTTCCCTCCGAAGTGACCTGGATCTGAGAGGTTAGTATCTATTTATTATGGTTGTAAGTCACAACAAGGCTTTCAATGATGTCTTGCACTGGGCTCTGAATGACTGTGGGGAACAACGTGCTGCTCCGCTCTTGACATGGCGGAGCCTGAGGCGGCTGCTGTTGACAAGCTGTTGGTTGTTCAGTTATGTGGGTTTGTTTTAACTCATTTTTTTCCCCCTTAGGTGAATATTGAAGACTGAACAGGAGGTCGTCAGTCAACGCGCATGGTGAATTGGTATTTGATCCCGTAACACTTAAGTGTCAGCTCTGCTGTTGTGATTCTTGTAACATTTGATGCTTAAGCTAACTGCTACTTAGTTGGTGCTGTACTTTTACTATGTTGTAAGTTAATGGCAATTAAATATTCAAGCTGTCTGGTGCATTACTGTAAAATCCCCATCCTAAATAAACTGTTGAATTGATGTGTCGTTGTAATGTATGGCGGGTGGGTGCTTTGTAACGCCGTTACATTAGGCGCCATGAGACATTTTATTGTAATTTGGCGCTGTATAAATCAGCCTTGGTTTAATTTTTATCAGTATGGTCTTTTTAGCCCCTCTTAAACTAATCACGATGCATCCAGTAATGTTAACGCTTCATCATAACTGAAGCTTTTCTAGCCTGTAGGCCCGAGGAACTCTATGGAGACTGTCATTACAAGTAAAAGGGGAGTGAGGGTTGTCTGACTAATAAATGTACATGCTGCCCTCAACCCATGTTTGACCAGGAATACCTCAGGTGCACAGTTTCACAATGTATAAATCAATTTAGTAACACTGGTGACTGCACAATGGCTATTTTTTTGTGTGTTTACCACAGTTATTGCCATGCTAACTACCCCCATCAACAAATTGAGCTATTTAAAGGGCAGTATGATCCAAGATTAATAGTAGCCTATATCATTTTTTTTTCCAAAGCAGTGCATAAGTTTGTTTCTAGCAGGTTGGCTGGATCTGCATTACATTAAAGGTTTTACATGACTCAAGGCTTTACATGACTCAAGTGCTCTGTGGAAGCCACACCAATTGAGATGTTCAATGAAGAAAGAAAGACACCTGAAAGCATCACTGTATATTACCTTGCACAGAATTATTCCTGCATCTTTATTATAACTAATTTATTCATATCTTAAAACATTTTTAATTATATATGCGTATATGAATGTGTGTATATGTAGGTCACATATACATATATAGTCTGTAAATAATCTCTCTTCTCTTCATAGTTCATTTTTTCTTAAAAGGAAACAAAAAAATATGCTCTCTACACCACCTGACCAGCCATCTTGTTCCTTCCACTTTGCTTTCCTCTTTTTTTGTTTCTGCCCCCTCCTAAACCTTCGGCGCCTGACCACAAGCCACTTAGGTGCTTGGAAAGAGCACCAAAGTGACCTGTTGCCCATCGCCAACCAAACAAAATGGCCCAGTCAGAATCTCTGTCCATGCGGATGGGGCACAGCAAAAGATTCACAGTGGGATGGAGCAGGTCTAGGCCTTGGTGTGCACCACACCGACCAAGCCTCTGAGGCGTTTGGGTCTCCCTCACAGGAGGTGGCAGTGAGCGGTTGTGTCGAAAGACAAGGTAGGGAAAAGGAGGTGGTGAGGGGGTTCAGGCTGTGAGGCAACTGCGGAACAACGCAAAAGCCATGGAAGAGAAGGAGACTGGCGGAAGGGGGCAGCTGCAGAGAAAGAGGGGGGCAGACTGTGTAGAAAGCATTCTGGATAAATAACAAATCAACTGCATCTTTTTTTTCTCCATGTTTAAACAGTAGCTGGAAGACAGAGATTGTTTAGAACTTTTGAATTCTTTTTTTAAGTAGTAGGATTAGGATGATCATGTGTTTAACTGTCCTTGCTGTCATCACATTGAGAAACAAGCTCAATTTGCTTGAAGAAAAGAAAAAGAAGAGAGAAGGGTGGGATGGTGGTGGAGGTGGGGCGACTGGATGGACATGAATCCTCATGTCAGCATGGTGGATGAAAAACAGAATTTGTAGTTTTGTTTTGCAAAACAACTCCACTGATGAGTAAGAGGGCTAGGAGATTGAAATTCATGCCATGCACGAAATTAAAAGCCACTTAAAAATAATAGAATGGAATGGAAGAATGGATCCAAAGGTTTTTGGAAAAAGAGCTGGAGAGAGTGGAGAAAAGGGATAAATGGCTCATGAGAAGGATAGTCAGAGCAGAGATGGGTTCGGCTGGTTGCAGTGTGGGGATGGAGGAGCCCTTTTTATCGATTTCAGCAAGTGTGAGTGATAGTGGGGCAGAGCACCAACAGGATGAGACATGGCAAATTCCAGAGACTGACAAAGGACTAAACCAAACAAGCAAAATATGTGCAGCCCTTCTCGCCATCGTTTTTGTTGCTGTTGTCCACTTCCCTGCCCAATGATAGTCGCTGCATTTATAAACAAACAAACAAACAAACATCAATGGTGATTTGAGAATTGAAGAGCTCTACAGCTTGATTGACATAAGCACAAGGTGGCTGAGGAGTCCAAAATGAACACCTCCATTTATTTAACACCTCTGTTTATGATGCCAGGAACCAGATGGGTGTTTTTTTTAGGAAAATACAGCTCTCAGTACATTTGTTCATTAATATGAATAGAAATAAAGATGTGAATACTGAGGTGCTGAAATGGAGCAGTAAGCAATGTCAGCGCAAAGCTTTTAATCTAAAAACTCACACCACTTGAAATCTCTGCCATGGGCCTTACCATGGACAACACAGTGGAATTTGGAAAGCAAGAAAGGAGGCTTAAGATGATACGCAAAAGTGATAACAACGAGGACAGTGATATTAATGGCAGCAATAATAACAATTTTCTATATCAATAGCAGTATTCCATACCCTTTTTTCTCAAAGTTTAAAAATTGTTAGAGTAACAATTGTCGTATTAAAACAGATGTGAGTGCGCATCCCTTAAGCAGGCTTCCTCTTCCTCCTCTGCTTCTGTAGAAAAAGTGCCGTGTGGAGAATCCCAGGGTCGAGGAGGAATTGGACAGGAAAGAGAAAGATTTAGGCAGTTTTGACTCTTTCCTCCTCCTCCTCCCCCCTCTCCATCTCTCTTGTTCTTCCTAATGGGACTGTGACCCGTCAACCCCCCCACCCCCCTAACCAAACTCCCACACCTCACCCCACCCCACCCGCCCACCCACCCGTGGTAGCATTGGAGTTGTTGATCTAGCAGTCAGTCAGTTCAGTTCCTCAGTCTCTTGTAAAAAGTTTGACAATTCTTATAGTATATATTTTGTACAATGTTACATCTCTGGTATCATCTTACAGAATAGGTTTTTGTTTTTTTTAAGTCCACATCAGTGATGATTCATACAGACATTTAGGGTGTCCCATCTTTTCTAATATATGAAAGTTTGATTGTGTATGTGAGAGTGTGTGTGAGTGCGCTTTGTTCACATGGGAGGTTTTGTTTCATTGTTCTGTACAATTGGTGTCAGTGTGTACCATGAGATTTACCATGTGTGTACCATGTATTTGTGTGTACGTGTATGTGTGTGTGTGTATGTTTGATCTACTGTTGGTCTGGGCACTTATTTTTGCTACAGATTTGAAATACAGTGACCAGTCTGTATAGCTATATATATATATATATATATATATATATATATATATATATATATATATATATGTCATTGTAAGATGATGAAGCTGGAGTGAAATACAACAGAACCCAGAGGTCTCTCTGCGGACACTGAGTCCCCCCCTAGTGGTGAGGTAAGAGAACAAATAAATCAATCATGCTGACTCCTACAAAACACGGCTCCACCAATCACATTCACACTATTACAAACAGGTGTGGTATTGGAATGTGGGTGGGGGATAGGACAAGAAAGAAATTGGGCTTCTTTTCAAACTGCTGGGGTCACCTGGTAAACTGGCTGCCGGGTGGAGTTCCCCCTCAAACGCGATGCAAACTCTGGCCCAACCCACGGTTTTCCCAGGCGACACCAGAGTGCAAAGTGAGCCGATCTACTAAATAAGTGCATGCGTAAGTGCCACCGATTACAACATCTGTTACGCTAAATTCCCCATCTGCTCCAACATACACACATACATTTCACTAGTCACACCTCTGGCTAAGGTAGACATTTCGCCAGCACAGGATGGATTTGTTTTGCAAAGCCCAGGATGTCCAGGATGGTGGTCTGTGCACTTGTCAGTCTGTTATGACTTTCAGCATTCAGGCCATTTACCAAGACATATGATAACACTCTGCAATGCAGACCCTCTCAATTCTGTCCTGTGGGTGACATGGCTCTACCAATCAGAAAGAAAATTGCTGTACAAATAGCCAATCGCAAACACTCTTACTTAAAGACTGAGCCAATTGTGTAAAGCTTCCATGATTTGAATTAAGCTTAGGATTTTCATTAGCGGTGGAAATGGCTCTTTCGAAAATTGAACCCAGAGGCTAAATAAAGCTCCGAAACTGAAGGTCACAGATGACGGTGTGAAGAAATGGACAGGCAGACAGGCTAAGCCTAGTTGCCTTCACTTTTTCTACACACACTCTTTTCTGAATTGTTTGTCTGAATTCACAACAAAAACGAGGGAACGCGTATAGATAATTGATTGTTTCTGTTATTTTTTTTGGCTCTTTTTCACCAAGTTATCGGTTATTTTGGTCATGATCATGAGTTACTTTTTTCGTTCGTTTCATTCAGGATATTTCTCTTAGTGAATGTGCTTGTATCATTGTGTGTGTGTGTGTGTGTGTGTGTGTGTGTGTTGGGCTGAACGTGTAAGTGTTTATATGTGTTGCTGTGAGGCACATGCTTGTCAGTGTGTGTGTGTGTGTGTGTGTGTGTGTGTGTGTGTGTGTGTGTTCTTGAGTGTATACCCTGGGCATATTCACATATGTTTATCTTCAGCCCTTTAGCCATCCAATCCTTGGTTGTGATGAAAAGTCTGTTGATGGTGAAGTCCTTTCCAGTCCAGGCCGTACCGTTTAAAAATTCATCTTTGATAGCAGCAGTGGTTGAGTCTCTTCTTACCTCTGCTTTCCAATTCTTTCGTTCTTGATGTTTCACTCACTCGCTATCCTCTTCTCACTCTCACACTCTCTCTCATACACACACACCCACATACACACCTTCATTGTCCTTTTTTCCTACTCCGCCTCAGCTTCTCATTCCCTCATCCCTCCGTCTCTCTGTCTGCTCGTCACGAGGAGAGAGAACAGAGATGGGAAAGGGACTACTGGAGAGCCTTCAAAAGAGGGAAAAAAGGAAAAGCAGGGTTTGTGTTTGATATGATGTACCTCTTTATCTCAATCTCTTTGCATTCTCTCTCTCTTTCTCTTTCTCTCTCTCTTTCTCTCTTTGTTAAGCGTATGTTTTCCAGCACTATGGTGCAAAGATCAATCATGCATGTTGCCAGGAGATGAGTAGTCTGGGAGGGGTGGGGTGCACCTTGGCAGACACAGCTGCACATACTTTTTTTCTTTCTTTCTTTCTTTCTTTTGCTCTCTCTCTCTTTCTCTCTCTCCATCCATCTTATCTCTCACCTCTCTCACCTGTCCATCACACGGCGCAGTGCCCTCTCGATGTTCATGCGGTGGCCCACACGAGTCACGCCCAAGTCCAGATAGTCCTCCTTAGTGAGAGATGGCAGGTGCGTGCCATCGATCTCGTTGTCCAGGAAGCGCTCACGGTGCTCGGCTAGGTTCAGGTAGCCCAGCCAGTCGGCCACGTCGTACTTGGTCCAGTAGGGCAGCGGCTTGGAGGCGAAGGGCTTGGAGGGCGATGGGGGTGGCAGGTGAGGGTAACTGAGGCAGGTAGGCGGCGGGATGGGGTGGAGCGGTGGTGACGACGTCCCCGAGAGAAAGTGTGTGGGCGAGAGCGAGCGTGACACCACCAGTGAGGCGTTGGGCGGTGGAGGCGCCCCCGATGGGGCGAAGAGCGGTGGAGATGGTGAGAAGTAAGGATCGCCCAGCGGGTTGGCAGGGGACGGCGGCGTGATGGAACCTCGCAGGTCATACAGGCTGCTGTAGAGTGGCGTGGTGGGGAGGATGGGCAGCGACGAGGGCCGGGGTGGGCCCAGCTTAGGCCGGTCCGATGGTGAGATGAGTGGGCTTGGGGCCCGGCGACGCTGCTGAGCATCACCCTTACGCTCCCGGCTGGGAATGAACTGGAACTCCAGCGCTTTGGTGCGATACACTGGCCGGTGCTTAGGGGATGTCGGGTACGGGGAGTAGGCACTGGGGGAGACGGGTGAATGGGAGCGGGCGGCCGGGGCCGCTTGGGAGGAGGCAGAGGCCGCTGATGGGGGCTGGGGTGAGGGAGAGCGCGCCCAGCTGGAGTAGTGGCCCGACTGGGAGCCGGCGGTCGGGGAGGGGGCCAGGGATGGCTGGGAGTGAGACAAGGGGGAGGGAGACGGGGAGCGGACAGAAGGAGGACTCAGGGCAGCTGTGGAGTCTTCGGAGAACCTGAGGGAGGAAGGAAGGGAGGAGAGGAGCTCCGTGAGACAAGGAAAAGCTGGAGCCAGAGAGACATGAGACTGTAAGTAAAGTATGGGCACTTTACCTGTGTCTGCATGATTGACACACAGACAGATGTTGGGGATGATAAAGCGTGAACACACAGGCGGTGGGGGAGGGAGGACACAGAGAGAGAGACAGAGTTTAAACACAGACACAAACAAAAGCACTCGAATGCTACACACACCACTTC
Source organism: Tenualosa thibaudeaui (assembly GCA_027481765.1). Lineage (NCBI taxonomy): Eukaryota > Metazoa > Chordata > Actinopteri > Clupeiformes > Clupeidae > Tenualosa > Tenualosa thibaudeaui. Next base: position 1,118,846 of record JAIFZK010000016.1, read on the forward strand.
AACAAAACAAAGCTCACATTTTTAGACACTCACATAATATACAATATACAGATCTCTAGAAAAAAGCAAATACAGTAGTAAGTAGAGCTATAAAAAACACAGAAATAAGACTGAGTGATGGTATCATTTAATGCAAACAGTGTGTGTGACGCATTAACAATACCATTTGCTGAGGAAAGAAGGCAAATATGTAGCTATTTACTGTGCAGGCTGAAGTGCCTCTAGTGGCTTTCAGTGAAATACACACTGCATTGAAGTGCACAAAACTAGCATTTTTGAAAAAAAATCTTAATCTCTTAACACTTTGAGTCTAGACTATAAACTTAGTGCCTGTTGAAGGAACAGTGAATACATGATCTGGAAAATAATCTCCATGTCCAACTTCCCTTCTGCCTTTACATCTTTCTCTTTTTTCCCACTGTGCTATGGTGATAGTCCTGAAAAAAGAGTAATGTTAGTAGTTGTTCTCTTTTGGTGTCTAAGATGGCCAGGGTTCAGAGGCAATCTCTGTCTCAACCCTAGCTTGGATTCAAGTAAAATTTTAATCCATCCTGAAGACGAATTACCAAACCTCTCCTTGCCCTGGATAACCTTAAGCATACCATAGTATTATTGAAATTGATGTCAATTTGATGTCTAGAGTCATTCAGGTGCTTTGATATTTTGTTTACTAACCTGTCTTTACTCCTCCCCATATAGTAGGACTCTGCTCCTCCACATATAGTAGGACCTTTGCCCATGAATGATGGCTGTAATAACACTGTTCCTCATCACTATGACCTATAATTACACATGGGCTCTGTCCACTCTGCCTCTTTAGTCCAGCTCCTCCTGCATCGTAGGACGCTGTGTTCTATTTTTGTGGTCTAATGTAATTGTGGCTGGCTAGAGAATTGTAACATTACAATGAGCAGTAGATCACTCTGACAATTAATTTGGTATGTGTCCCAGAATCCTGTGGGTATGATGTATATGTTGCCTACAGTAAATGTGTCCTAGTGTGTGCATGAATTCAACTGCTTGCCTCTGTTTTTTTTTGTCCCTCTTGTATTCTCATATGAGAGGAAAACTCTTATATACCGTGTTTCAACTTGTATTTCTTAACAAAACATGTCCTTTACCACCTCTGTTGGAGCAGCCATTGTATGAAGCTATACATTGTTCAAAGTAAAAAAGAAAAGTTGAAAACACACAAGTTGACACAAATTTGACTACTAGCATCCATGACATGCGTGCAGTCTTCCTGACTGAAGCACTGCAGCAATGGTGGCATCGTTTACTTCCGCATTTCACTGTATATTTTAGTTATGTATGCTTTTACGTGAACCTTGACCCCATAGGCTATGCTGTGCAAGTCTTAATTTAATGTAAGGATTTAATCGAAAAAAAACTTTTAGGCCATGGAACTACCTGTAGCTTTACTCCTTGATCAAAGGGGTACCACTCAAAAACTAGTTTAGTATGAAACTATGAAACTATTTTCATTCTCAAGGATCTCATTTCTAAAGCAACACGTGAGTAAAAAGTACTTATTCTTTACCCTGCTCTAAACAAACAATGGCAGTTACAAACTATAAATGGCCTCAGTAGACTTGAAGACAACCATGGCCATTGTTCTCTCTCTCTCACACACACAAAGCACATGGATAAACATATAAAGAGTCACCACTGTATGGAACACAATAAATACTTTACTGCCTCAGTCCTATTTTATTCCACAGCACCATCATAACAGCCATACACACAGGTGCACCATGGCTGAGCACACACAGACCCACATAACACATACACACACACACACAGAGACACATGCTCACCTGTGTCTGGCGAGTGACCTCTGGCTGCCCCAGCTCTCCAAGCTTTTGTTCCTCTCGTGCAGTTTGCTACTCAGTTCATTGATGATGCTGGCCTTCATGCCGGACATGGGTGGGTGCAGCTTGCGGCCCTCGATATAGCTCTGCACCCCTCCCTCATCCCGGCCCAGGCCCTGGGCGGAGGCTGCCGCTGACGTCTGAGCTCCGTCGCTCCACATGGGCTTCATCTCGGGCGTGCGGGGCCTCTCGTAGTACATGATGGAGGAGCGGCTGAGGTTTTGCGTGTCCCTCACCCGGTAGCCATCCTCCTCGGCTTGTCTTTCTGCTGCTGCTGCCGCCACCGCCGCCGCGGCCACAGTGTCCGCCTCTTCCTCATCCTCTTCTTCCTCCTGCCGCTGCTCACGGCGGCGGTAGGCAGCAGGCGCTGTGCTGGTCTGCCGACGGGCAACACCCTCGCGGTAGCGCTGCACTTTTGGGTAGGTGGAAGCGGCTGAGCCAGGGGCCGCAGAGGCGGATGCAGCAGAGGCACCGCCTGCTGCCGTCTTGGCGTTGTGCATCTCGAAGGACTGTCCGTCCAGGTAGCTCATGTAAGACTCGAGGAGGTCAGCGCTGACACGGTCGCCCTCACCGGGCAGCACACCGCCACCCCGCTCCAGCCGCTCGGCGCGGCTCATGGCCAGGATGCTGTCTAGGTGGTGGTCGCTGCTGCTGCGGCTGTCCAGCTCCTCGATGCCTGAATCCACCACCGTCTCCTGGGACTCGCCTCTGCTCTTGGAGGAGGCAGCTGCAGTAACCGCGGGGGCCCGGTGGTCAGACGCTCGACGGAGCCCGCCGCCCATGGCTACCGTTGATACAGTGGCAGGGCGCTCGCTCAGGGCTGAGCTGGTCACCGAGGTGCCACTAGATGCGGCCGGGGGGGGAACCGGCGAGACCCCCCGATGGGTGGCAGAGGCCACGGATGTGGGTGCAGGCGATGGGCTCCGGTAAGCAGGGGGTGGAGGCACTGTGCTGACAGAGTGGGGCGGAGGGGTGGGGGAGGAAGCCCGTCCTGTTGCCGCTGCCACTGTGTGGGTGCTGTTGTACAGGTGATGCTGCTGCTGTGTTTGGGTGAGGCCGTAGGGCCGGTGGTGGTGGTAGGGGGCAGTCGAAGTTGGGGGAGGAGGTGGCGAGACATTGGGCGGGGGAGGCAGACCAGACGGCTGGAGGGCCGTGGAGGTGGAGGTGTGGGGATGAGAGTGAGAGTGGGAGACGCCTCCGTGGGACGGGGAGGCCGGGGGCTGGGTGTGGGGGGAGGAAGGAGACGGGGCCGACTGAGTCAAGTTGGCCACCTCGCTGTCGTAGGAGGTGAGGCTAGAGGTGGTGGAGTCCCCAGCTTGGGGTGAGGGCAAGGGGGTCTGGGGGGAGTAGCCCGTCAGGATGTAGGAGTCCCTCTGGGGGGGTGGGGGCGGTGGAGGTGGGGGAGGGGGAGGTGGGGGAGGAGGCTGGGGAACCCTATACTGCTGCTGCTGCTGCTGTTGTTGCTGCTGCTGTTGTTGTTGTTGTTGTTGCTGTTGCTGATGCTGTTGCCGTGATACCATGCTGTTGGCCACCAGGCTGGCGTAGGCGCTCATGCCGCTCGACGAGATGCCCCGATCGAAGCTGTTGGCGAACTCCAGCGGCGGTGGCAGCGGGTCGGCGAACACAAACTCGTCATCAGCGTCCACGGAGGGAGCTGGGGGGGGGAGGACCATGAGGCCGCTGCCAGTGGCCCGCTCACCCCCTCCTCCTCCTCCTCCTGCCAGGGTCTGGGTGGTCGTAGCTGGCGGGGAGGGAGGGGTGAGAGACAGGATATAGGAGCCCGCTTCGCTCTCCATGCGCAGGAAAGACGGCCGCCGAGGTTGCTGGGCTGCCTGCTGCTGCTGCTGCTGCTGCTGGGATGGTGGCGTCTGCGCTCGCTGCGCTCTCTCCGCATCCCTCTCCCGGGACCTCTCCCTCTGGCGCTCCCGTTCCCGCTCCTTGTAGCTGGGCTGGTAGTGCTGTGGCTGTTGCTGGGCCTGGTAGTGGTGCGTGTGGATTGTCTTGTCCTCCGAGAACCGAACTCTCAACCCCTCACGTGGCGCAGGCCCTCCGCTTCCACCTCCGCCTGCCCCGGCCGCCGGTCCGCCCGTCTCCCTCTCGCGCTCCGAGCCGGACCCCTCCTCACCCCAGCGCAGAATCCTGGGCGAAGGCGGGCGCGTGGAGGTGGTGGTGGCCGCTAGCGAGGAAGATGTGACCAGGTAAGACGACGTGCCCGAGGAGTGCGAGGGCGCCGAGGATGCAATTGCACCGGAGGACGCAATGGAGGAAGGGAACACTCCCACACTGGACAGCTGCCGGGCGAAGATGTGCTCGGTGGCTGTCCGGTCGCGGCGCATTCGAGTGTCGTCCTTCAGGGCACGCTCCCTGGCAGCCAGGGCCAAACCCAGCGGGGACGATGGGTCCAGGACCTTCCCTGTCAGCGGGTGGATGAAGGTGGTGGTGGACTGCATCTGTTGTTGTTGTTGCTGCTGCTGCAGCTGCTGTTGTTGTTGAGTCCGGAGGCCAGCACCATAGAAGTCGACTGGGACCGACTTTGGCTGGTAGTCGCCCAGCTGAGATGTGGTGGTGGTTGAGTACTCGGGCAGGCCGAAGGCCGGTGGCATGCTGCGGGCCTGGTGGATGAAGGTGTCGCCAGAAAACATGCCTTCATCGATAGACTTGGACGGGCGCAGACGAGGGGAGGGCTGGGTGCCCAACTGCTGCTGTTGCTGCTGCGAGGCTCCAAGCCTTCCTCCTACTCCCAGCCCTCCTCCTCCTCCTCCTACGATGGGTCCTCCGAGATCCTCCTCAGCCGACAGGAAGAAGGAAGCGCTCTTCCGGCGTGCCTCATGAAAGCGCTCGCGGTCACGCCGCGCCGCCCCAACGATGGCGGCACCGAACTGGCTGGTGAAGTCCAGGCTGTCCTGCGCTCGGATGGAGGGCAGCGACGGTGGCAGCGCGGGGGGCATGGAAGGGGGTGGCGGGGCTGGGATGGATGGGGGAGCGGGCGGCGTGATGGCAGGGGCCGGCGGCGGCACTCCAGACGGGGGCTTAGAGCCATCAGCGTCGGCGCCCGAGGAGGTGGAGGTGGTCGGGGGAGGCTCAGCCTCCACGCTGCTGCCTTGGCTGCTGCGGCCACTGCTGCTCGTGGAGGGCGCCTTGACGATGATGGTGGGAATGGGGATGGAGCTCTTCTCCACCGAGCCCTTCCCGCCCATCGCTGCCAGCTGAGCTGAGCGCATGTCCTCCACCTTGGACTGCTTGACCAGAGGGCCCTTCCCCCGCCGAGCGCCGCCCTTCGGCACGCCACCACCACCACCACCCGCCCCTGCTCCCACCCCTCCGCCACCCCCTGCCCCTGCGCCCAACCCTGCACCGCGCTGGTCGCCAGGGCCACGTGGTTGGCTCTGGGTCTGGGACGCCTGCATCTGTTGCTGGGGCATCACGGTGGCGATGCTCGTCGGGGGCACGGCGTTACTGTAACCCCTCCTCAAGCCTGCTGCTTTTGCGCCGCCCATGCCCATACCAGCACCGGCCCCGGCCACCTCCCCAGGGTAGCCAATCACCTTGCGGGAGGCAGTCCTGGTGGGAGCCTGGTGGGCGTAGGAGGCGGCGGCATGGTCGGGCTGCGGACCTCCGCCGCCCCTTTCCACCCTGCCGGTGTGGCCAAAGGGCACGGACTGCTGGTAGAGCTGGTAGTGAGTGGAGGTGGCGGTGGATTGAGACACTGACACGGCAGTTGACTGTTGGGTGCTCTTACCCCTCCAACCTAGGGGGGGCGCTGAGGAGAACGGGGGGTCGGGAGGGGCCGTCGTCGGGGGAGGGGGGATGTCGTCTGAGCCAGGCACGGACAGGCTGCGAGCGAACTTCATGGCCGGAGGATGGAGATACTGCTTCTCCTCCTCAGGAACCCCTATGGGCAAGAGAGAAGGAGAGATGAAGGAGAGTGAAAGAAAGGGAGTAAAAGAAAGAGGTAGAAAGAGAAAGCAGGGGCAGAAAGCCAAAGATAGAGAGTAGAAAAGCAGGATAGAGACAGGAGTTGAAGCAGCAGGTAGAAGATAGATTCCGATGGGGGAGAGGGGGGAGGGGGGGGGTCATATCAGAAGGGGAAGATGGGGTGAAAAGGATGGATTCACCTTCAGAACAAGAGAGGGATGGAGAGAACAAGCCCACATGATGGACAGAGCAGCCTGTGAACAGATGACATGGAGAGAGGGTGAGCGGACTGACACGAGTAAAAAATGGGAATCTGTGGAGGAAGAGGAGGGAGAAGGAATCTGGTAGATAGATGGCATGCAGGAAATGCCAGGACTGTGATTCTGGAATGATTGACATAAGAACCCATGCCATCAGGGTACAAGTGAGAGTGTCCATTGAGAAGTTGGTCTGTCTGCCTGGTCATGTTTAAAGATGTACTTTCATCTTATGTGTTGTCATGAGAATGATATCTCACAAGTACCTTTGTCTTACCTAGTTTCCATTAACTGCTATGGCATGTTAAGGTACTTGTGTTAAGCCTTTTAGTCATTTGCCTGCCCAACATCAATGTGCAACCATTTCAACTTTGACTGCATAGCAAACTTAATGCACATGAAATGGTCGACTGCAATATAGTTGTATATACTAGCATCCCAAACATGGACACTTGTTGCTTATTCTGGGGTAGCTGCATAACTGCTCTTGTCTAAATAAATTTGTTTATTCTAACCCCTGTACATACCAAATGGCACTGTCAATTGTCAGTCACTAACATGAACAAGTGCACATATAGGCGCGCACACACACACACACACACACACACACACACACACAAACTCACACACACATTAAGCATAGATTTCACTGTGCTGAAGCTAAAGACTCAGATAACTTCTCAGATAACGCTACAGTCTTCTTGAACATAGCATTTCTTTTGCTATCCCTACTACACAGAGAAAGAGGTCTAGGGGACTAAAGGTTGCGCAGACAGAGGGCTTGAGGTGGGCGGACAAACAGACAGGCAGACAGACAGCTGGGAGGTCGGACAGTCTCACCGATGGACTTCTGTCGCAGCATACCGTGAGGAGGGGCGTGGCCAGCGGCAAACTGACCCCGGTCATAACCGAGCCCTGCCCCAGACGACATCATCCCCATCCCCGACTGGTCATAATTTGGCTGCAAAGGAGAGCAAAGAGGAAGAACAGGACAGACAGACAGAAAAGAGGACAATTACAGAGAAGATATACTCAGAGCTTGCATTATATTGTCAGTGTTGTACTTGTTTCCGAAGTGCAATGCATCACAGCAGTTAACATAGGGCTATTCAAATATCATTTTACCTATATGTGAATTACTGCTCCCTTGTGGTGAAGATTTGCCCACACAGTTGATTAAAATGATATGGAGACTGTATGAATGCTTTCCAATATGGCAAGTCAATGTTAATAGAGTGATAATTGAGTTCAATTTGTGTTTGTGTTCACACCATTCATGTGAATTAGTATTCTGCAATTATGCTGTATACACATGCAGAAAACATCATGCAGTTTGAATGAAATATCCATACACACACACACATACATACACAAATACAAAACTAAACAGTGATACACATGTAAATTTGTACAGTACAGACAGTCTACATTATGTAAACATATACGTTATACATGCACACCTCATTGCCGTAAAAGCTGCGGCCTCGTTCTCTTTTTGACCCCTGAGCCCGAACCCCCGGCCCCTCATTGGTGCTGATTGTCTGTTGAGCTGCAGCCAAAATCTCATCCAGCTTATCTGAGCAAGAGATAGTGAGATAAAATGACTGTCTGGAATTCATAAGAAGCACACACACACACACACACACACACACACACACAGGAAAATTGTTCTAAGGAATTGTTTTGGTCATATGCAGGATTGTTCCTGGTCCCTGGGTCAAATTTGTCCACATTTGAAGAGCTACAGTTTTTAGCAATCTAATACTATAAGACTATGCCTGTTTGGTAAACATCCAAAACCACAGAGCCGCAGGAATGTCTCCCGCCTCATACAGAAGCACACAGGCAGACTCTTACTCAAAGCCATCTGATAGACTGTCCTCTTCTTCTCGGTAACTTGTGAGGATTCGAATTCTACAAAAACAACAGCAAAAAGTACAAGAAGTTAGTAGTTTATCTGTAGAAAGAATGAAGTCAGGCCATCATCCTGTAATTCAACTTGGCAAATATAGTTTTAAAGAAGATTGAGGAGTTTTTGACCAGAGCTGGCAGGCTCGTTAGATGACACACTTGCTTTGCAAACATCAACAGCACAGCTGTATCTAATATAAGCTGGCTAGCGTGGCGGTTGATTTACTTCGACAATATATATGGGGAATGCTTTGCTCTAAAAACAACATGGAAAATAGCCTAGATCACCAGTGAGAATAAGAACTGTGTTCATTCTGTCTTTGACAATAAACCATCAAAATGAATTTTAAGATTTCAAAATCATCACACACATTCCTAAAATGCAGTCTAAAGAAATATCATTTTAATACATGTATGCATTGTTTCCAAATGAATTTTCTTTACTGAATGAATGTTTTTGACTCTGCGGTATCGTCATCTCTCTCCCTGTCTATCTGCCTCATGCTAAAGGAATGTGTTCAGATAGGCACACACATAGGCCAAACATTGGCTTGATTGCTAACAGCCATGTTGACAGCTACATTCATCACACCTTGTGTTTTCAGCCTTTGTGTGTGTTGGTGTGGATTAATCTATAGACTGGTCATCGTACCTGATTTTTTTTTCCATGGCGTAGCAGCTGTGGAAGGGAGAGCAGAGGAAACAGGGCTCATTATTACTCAGGCATATAGCCAGCACACACTGCTGAGGATATTTATGCTCGCTCCAATTACAGCTATATCCCCTAATAACAATAATACGACAGTGCTCTCACTGGGTCTATTACAGTATGTTTAATTACACTCTCTCTTAGCATTGGCTCTGCAGAATACTATGCACTCATACACTGATATTCACACACGCACACATACCAACTTTGTCTTTTAAGCACAACTAGACAACCCTGCAGAAAGTTATCAATTTTAGATAGTTTCCATAAGTACACATGTAGAAACAGGAAAAACTAATGTCTGAAATGACCGCATCTCACTGTGCAGACACATACCACACATAGACAAAATTACACACATGCAGCTCACCTCTGTCCACTGTTAGGTGTCAGCAGGGACGAACAAAGATAGGAGAAGGGTCAAAAGTCAGGTGTTAGTGGTTAGAATACAAGTACAGCACATGTGGAACACCAGAGTGCAGGGAAGGTATTTGAGAGCCACCAGTGAGGGAGTGTACTAATGTGAGAATATTATATTTATGTAAATGTGTGTGTGTGTGTGTGCACGAGCAAGTGTGTGAGTGTGTGTGTGGAGTGTACAAGAGTGAGTCTGAGTCTGTGTGTGTGTCTGTATGTATGTGTGTGTGTGTGGTGTGTATGTGAGTCTGTGTGTGTATGTGTGTGTGTGTGTGTGTGAGTGTGTGTGGAGTGTACGTGAGTATGTGTGTGCGCGCTAGTGCCCATGCTCATGTGCTTGCGTGACTAAGTGCTTCACAGTTATAACAAGCATGACGAATGTCTTTATCAGGGAGAGGAGTTTGAGCTGTGTTGACTATCAGATGAGCCTCTTGTTGGAGCTATAATGCTTCCAGGGTGCGTGAGCGACTTTGAGCGAGTCGGTGGAAGTCCTTGGGGGGCTCAGACTGGTGACTAATCATCAACGATGGATAAAAACCAGAAAGCCAGTCACGTGTGTGAATGTCTCAAAAAGCAACAACAAATCTCAACAAATATTCAACCCGTGGAACTGTTATTTAAATAAACTCTCCTTCGCAGAAAAAGTCTGAAAGGCTCTCTGGTGTACACGGCTAGTGAAGTTTCTAACTGCATTAAGGTCATGGGCTTCATACTCAAGCAATACTAAACGAAAGGCATATCTGCACTGTGTGAGTCTCTTGGAATAAATTGGAAAGGCTTATGCAGGAAATGAAGAAGTAAATTGTGGAAGTCGAGGAATTGATGAGGCGATTAAAAACAAAATGGCTCTGGCTGCCATCTGCACAGAGAGGCCAAACAGAGGTGATCCGGGACACTGCAGCAGGTGTAGAGGAGAGCTGAGCACAATCCGATTTAAAACAAACACACACACGCAACAACAAAAAAAAAACATTGTTGTGCTTGGCCGCCACCGCCCCCCCCAAAAATAAAACAAACCCACAAACCCCTGAGCGCTGCAGTCAGCATATGGCCGAACCCCGGCAGTCCCCTGGGAGGACGCTCCGCACAGATCAATCATCTCTCTGACACAGGTGCATCAGCCATAATCGATAGCTCACAGTGTTTTTGACATGAAAATGACAAACAGCTGGACTGGATTTCTGCCTCCCGATATGGGGGCCTTCGTTTGAATAAGCACAAATGACACCCAAGAGCCGTGCTAGTGTTTGTCATGACACTGCTTTAACACAATTACTCTTAACCACTTGAGCGGTTTTGTTTTGTCTGCATGTCTTTACTTAGTAGCAATCACACAAGCTGAAATGTAACTCAGTATCAGTGTATGAAGAGGACAACATAACAGCAGCTGTCTGTCTACAAAATTCAGATGCAGCATGTTCTGCAAAAATCTGTAACCAAACAGGAAGGAGAGGCAGTATGTCTCACACACAAGCAAGATTTGTATTTCAGAGGATTAGGTTTCCTGCTGAGTGTGTGTTGCACACACTGCCTTATGTGGATTCTGGTGTGTTTAAGAAAGGATGTTCATAGAGACTGTCTTCTCACTGTTGACTGGTGAGGCCTTATTGCATTGCTGAATTGTAAGCCTTAATGCATTGCTTTACGATTTGTTTGGGTATCACTGAAAACTACTTCAAAGTTCAACTGAGATCTTCCTTTTCTCACCAATACGGATAGGGTTTTGTATATGAAGCTATTTTCCCCTTAAAACCTGTGCAATTGTGTAAAAAAAAGACATTGGAGGCTTTTAAAATTGCGTTTGGAGGGTGGCAGATTCCCGCTGCGGGAGCGGCGTGGTAATTTTGCGGTTTGCTTGGAGACAACTCAACAGCTGACACTCACGCTGGCGAGCGCAATGCCAAACAGCATGTGAGTCATACCGAGACAGCAGGACAGGCTCGAGCAGCTTAGAGCCCAGGCGAGCCAGTGAGCGAGCTAGGACTCCATTTTTGGTCATCGTTGGCTGCGCCAGCTTGCACCGTGGATACCAAACAGTGCAATTGGAAGTCTGTGGGGTACTTACTCCTTTAGTCATGGGAATAAACAGGTAAACAAACCAATGCACATGTAAACAAACACAAACACACACACAGACACACAAACTCACATATCACATCTCAGAGCATACTACAGGCAGGAGGACTGCTGGTGGCGTGGATAGGCTTTATGATTAAAAAAAAACACCAGCGCCGGTTAATTAACTGAAGTCAGCTGTAGGAGTTTTAATTCTCGGTTGTTATCGGCGCGCGATCGCTGCGCTTAATCTGCCTCCACTCAGTCGCCGGCGTGCCCAATGGCGAGAGCGGACAGGCAGGCGGGATGCGCCGAGCGCAGCCTTTTTTTTTTTCCTTTTTCAAGGGATGCCTACCCTACGGAGGGGTTGCCGTGGCAACGCGGGCATACACGCACACATACGGCACTGGCGGCAGCGGCTCTCTCAGTGTGTGTTTGAGTTTTTGTTTTGTTTTCGCCGGATTGGAGGAGTTGTGGGTGGAGGGTGTTGGGGGGTGGGTGGCGGTCTGTTCGGAGGAGGGGACAGTGAGTTGGGGACAGTGAGTTGGGGAGGTGGGGTGAAGTAGGGGGCACTAGATCAAGCTGAGAGGGGTGCAGGCGGTAAGCCGGGAGAAGGGGGGGAGAGAATCGAAGGGGAGCGGGTCAGTGAAGAGGCACACGGGGGTGCGTGGAAAAGGAGGGCTTTTATTGGCGGAGGGGGCAGCTGAGGGGAGGGGTTACCTGTAGTGGGGGTGCTGGTAGTGACAGTGTGGAACCTCTGAAAGAACAGTGAAATGCATTGAGACTCTCATCCACACGTCCTCCTCCTCCAATCTCACACTATACCTCTTCTTCTCCATCTCACTGTCCCTACCTTCTTCCTATGTGAATTACCTATAGTGCACTGCCGCAGTCTTTGACCCCTCAGTGGCTCTCCTTTTCCTCTCCCATTTTTTTTCTGCAGTCCCATCCTCATGCTGCAACACATCTCTTCCTGTAGCCCTCTGTGCCCTCTCCTCTCATTTTACCTGACCTCCTTTTCCCCAACTCCCTTCCTCTCTTCTCTTTCTTTCTTTCTCTCTCTCTCTCTCTCTCTCACTTTCTCTCTCTCTACACTCTTCTCCTAATCTTCACCTCTTTGCCTCCATTTCCTGTCTCTGCAGATGACAGCTAGAAAAGGCCTCTTTCCTCCATCATCACCTCCTCCTTCCTCATGGACCTTTTATCCTCCATTCTGCTATCTCCATCCTTCTGCCTTTCCTCCCCTCTCTCTCTCTCTCCCCCTCTTTCTCTCTACTTATTCTCCTGCCTTTGTGCTGAGTCTTACCCATCTCCTCCAGCTCCGAGGTCATGGATTTGGAGCGCAGGGCTATTGCCGGCGTGCTCAACCTTTTACTCTGTTGAGGGACTGTAGACAGAAGGAGGAAAATAAAAGAGATAGAGAGAGAGAAAGAGAGAAGGAGGAATAGAAAAAGAGATAGAGAGAGAGAAAGAGAGAAGGAGGAAAAGTTCTGTCACTTGACGTCTCATCACACAGCTGTCTTCATTAGGCTAACAAAAATATTGTCGTATTTGCATGCTTGTTCCTCAACGCTAATCAACATCCATCTGTATAACCACAATCTTAAGTGGATGTTGTGGAACCTCTATTTGTGCAATGATACTGACACTGGTACAATAATGATCATCCTCATCACCATCTTCATCACCATCATTGCTCTTGGCTCCAACAGCGATTTTACACGTCCCCTAATCATCAACATCATCATCATCACTAGAAGTGGTGCTCTGCTCTTACTTTTTTTTCTGGTGCCATCGTCCAAGTCTGGATTGCGGGTTACCATGACGACCTTCACCATCAGGCTGTTGCCACCTTGCCGAATCATGTTGACCACCTGTCTGTGGCCCACCTTAACCACATTCTGTCCATTCACCTGGATAGGCAGAGAGGGAAAGAGGGAGGGAGAGGAAGATTAATGGGGAGATTGAGGAACTTAACCCCAAAAACCCCAAAAAAGAAAAGTACTATGCCCCAAGATTCAGCTTGCACGTACCTCAATGAGGAAGTCTCCCATCCGTAAGCCAGCTCTCCAGGCCACACCTCCCTCATCAACAGACTCGAGGTACTGCAGTGCTGGGAATGCCGGGGTGGGAGTGAACTCCTCAATGGGTGTCTGGGCTGCAGTGACACGTACACACACACACACACACATATCAGCAGAGCATCAGACACAGAGGCTGCACAACTCATACTCATATTTATTGAGTGAGAAACAGAGAGGGAGATAATGTGGTTCTTTGTGCGTGTGTGTGTGTGTGTGTGTGTGTATGTGTGTTTGCATTATTATGTTGATGCCGCTGTGTGTGTGTGTGTGTGTGTGTGTGTGTACATGTGTGTGTTTGCGCTGGTGAGCACATGTCCTTACCCTTGGCCCCCCTCAGAACAAAACCGAAACCTTCATTGTCTTTTTTCTGCAGGAGCACTGTCTTCTCTTTGATTATGTAGTCACTGAGAGAGGGAGAGGAACAAATCAGAAAGATTCATGGTTAGGGATGCAGGGATGTAGGGTGGGAGAGTGAAACATGGGAAAATGAAAGGAAAGAAAGGAGGACAAAGGAGAGAAATAAAAGAGAACAGAGGGATGAAGGGAAAGCAAAAGGAGAGACAGAAGGAGATGAAGCAGAGTCGCAGAGAATAGAGAGAGGCCGGAGAGACACAAAGAGGAATTTCAGAGACAGAGAAAGAAAGGAAGAGAGAACGAGAGAGAAGAAGAAGAAAGGTACATTAGGAGCAGATTGAGAAACTCAGAAATGTGAAGAAAGAGTGAGAATGTGGAGAGAAGTAGATGAGGGAGAGCCATTAGCGGTAGACGCAGAGACACATGGAGAGGTGGGAAAAGAAAGAGAGAGACATTAGAGAGAAACGTAGAAGAGAGAAGAGGAACACCAGCAGGAGCAGCTGTCAGTTTCGTGAGTTTTGTGAGTGAGAGTGAGAGAATGAGAGTGTGTGAGCAAGTGTGTGAAAGGAGGAGTGACTGAATGACTGAGTTTGTGTGTGTGTGTGTGTGTGTGTGTGTGTGAATACGGATCTGCACATGCACACTGCACCACTGGGAATCCTTAATCCAGGAAGAGGAAGGTGGGAGGGGTCAGAGCTCGGAGCGAAGGCGGATTTAAAAACGCACATGAATGAATACATTGACTTCAAGAGGACGGACTCAGTGTCTTCTACCTCCTGTCTCTCCCTTTCCTCCCCCACTTTCTCTCTCTCTCTCTCTTGCATACATACTGCAAAACTTTCTTCTTCCTCTGCTAAGGACACAGGTCAAACTGTCACAAGCTGCTGCAAGCCTGTTCAAGGTAACCTCGCCTTCAGGAGAGAGACACATGCTCTTCGCCAGGGCCCTAACCAGCTGAGCCTGCAGAGCAGCGGGCCAAATGGAATGCTGTCAGGCGCACACTGCCAGAGATACAGAGACAGGGGGAGAGGGAGAGGGAGAGAGAGAGAGAGAGAGTAAAGAGTAGGGGACAAAGTGTGCTTTTTGTTTGACGGCACACACTTCAAATCGACTCCAAGATACACACACCCACCCCAAGTGCCTATACAGAAGCTGTCAAAACTCTCAGAATACCTGTGCTGCACACCTGTGTGGTGTGTGTAGCTACGAGACTATCTTTGAGAGATCATCTTAACCTCACTGAATGGATGAAAACAATGGAAAATGCCAGGTTAAAAGTTAGGCCTTCTCCCCTATTCCGTTTAATCTACCCAGTGCCCTTCTCTCTTTGGAGTGGCAGGATGGAGCATCAAACAAGTCCATTTGGCACCCTCTAGAACACTTTTCAGCCAAAAAAGGTCACAGTAAAGATAGGAATAGTGGGTAGGACTTTGGGGTAGCCATCTCATTGGTCGGTTGGGAAGGGTGTCTCTGCTGACAGTCTGCCCAGAGATATTCCAGAACCCACGCTTGAAGATTCTATATGTGATGTTTATGTGCAATGGGCACAGTAAGTAAGATGTTGGTGGTTGCCCCAGCAACGGACAGATCTGGAAATAGGAAATAGCCAGGCTAATATGCAGACGTGCATATTTGGAAGCTGTGTGAGTGAACCTTGGCAGCCATATTGCATAAATAAATGAAGTCAAACCTTTTGTTTGTAATGAGCTTTCAGGTTTTAGTTGTAATTTTTGTCCTCATTTTAATTTGACACAATACAAATAGAACACGTTATGACAGAAGGCCAGTATTAGCCAAAGCAACTCAAATAAACAAAAATGGAGAAGGCTAGCTTTTCAGGGAGTGTAATTGCAGGTGTAACTTCAACTGAGTCACTGAGTGAAACATTTCTCAAAAAAGCCATACTGTTCTTTCTTTCTGTCTCTCTCTCTCTCTCTCTCACACACACACCCTCTCTCTCTCTTTCTCTTTCTCTCTCTTTCTCATGCTTGTTACCAGGCTTGTTGTCAAGGAAGACTACACATGGACTGCAATCACATGCAAAAGCCCAGAGAAACTGGAAGCCAGTTCAAAATCCATGCTGGGGCTTTCAAGCCTGTTTGTGTTTGATTGGAACCCTATTTGATTTCAGCCAAGGCGTGCTGTGATACCCATGCTAGGTGCCGGGAGCACATCAGACATCGGGCCGGACGATGGAAACCTTGCCTGAAATCAGACGGGTCTGTGGGTCTGTGCGCAGCCCTGGTGCACCCTCAGATACTTTGCCTCCCCATCCAGCTGGTGAAGCTCCTGTGTTTGAGTGCCACTCATTCCCACACTATGTTTAGTCAGTCCAGGAGTCGCACCGTCAATGGTTCAGTGAGCAATTCAGTGAATGAAATTAACTGATAGAAGGGTGTGTGTCATTCAGGCAAGAATAAGCCTGCTTTTGATCAGGCTAATTCATCAACCATTTCAACTCCAGCTGAGGCATCCAACAGCAGGCCAACTGCTGTGTCTTGGTCACATCATGATTTTGGATGGTGGGGTAATTTGGTTACCAATCATCAATCTCTGATGCCCAAAAGATTCTTTAAGGATGGTACTCTAAGGTGCAGTGTCACAAATATCAACATAAATCTCACACACACACACACACACACACACCTACACTGACTCATAGGTGTCAGATAACGTGTGTTAGCAGGATAGAGTATCAGTCAGGCAGACCGGCAGTTGTTGCTGAGAAACTGTCGCTTCTGTACCATACTGTACCCACATGCTGATAATCCCACTGAAGGGCTACACTGAACACAGTCCCAACCTCCTCCATCTGTTCCTCTCTCTCTCTCTCTCATGCACCTATGGTTTCTGCCTTTCTTCTCTGGTTCCTGATAGTATGCATCTTTTTAGCATGTACATTCTTCTCTTATTTATTGTTTTGTTTGTCCCTCTTCCATTGTCAACATGCACTTTCATACTATTGCTATTACTATTGTTACTATTGTTTGCATTCTAATTTGTCCATCTATACTATTTTCTTATAACTTCCTTTTACTCTCTCTCTCTCTCTTTCTCTCTCCACATCTTTTTGTCTTCTTTTCCCTCCATCCTTTCTTGCTTTCAACCCCACTCTGAGTCCAAAGCTCAAAGCCCCAATCATCAGCATCTGTCTACCTCTATCAGTTCATCTTCTTCACCTCCATCTTACCTCTTTCTCATCCCTCTCTGTGGCTTCCTGTTTTTTATGCTAATCATGAATGTTGTCAACAGTATCTTTGCACAAAACCAGTTAGCACACTCTTCAAATTTAGCATGCCGTATGTGAATGCAATGTTAGTGTTATGCACATTTCTGTTCTGATGCATGTCTGTGCTGCAAATATAATGTAGTGTAGTAGTATAGTGTGCATGATTGTGCCACAAGAAGTATGCTTTGGAAACTGGGATGCTTCAACACACTGTCGCGCACAAATGCATTCATCTTGTTTGCACAGGCACTGTTAATAGGCACGTATGCAGCTAAGGTGACACAGTATTCTTATTTGGGCCATCACTCATTTTCCGACTGCAGATAAAATGATGCAAGCTACTCCAATAGACTATACTGCCACAGCTTAGGCTCTCCAGCATGAGAGCCAAAGTCACAACAGACAGCTCTTTATGAGTATGCCATTCGCTGCTCCTTTACACACACACACACACACAGGCACACGTGTGGTCACACATCAAATCATAACGCCACTTCATATACATACTTAGGGCACAAGCATGCTTTCACATGGCCATGTAAACATACTCCTCATGTACACACGCACACACACACACACACGCACGTACACACAAATAGACGCATATGGACACATACATACATACATACATACATATATACATACGCACGCACGCACGCACGCACACACACACACACACACACACACACAACACACAGACACAAACACATAGACACACAGGCACTCACTTAAGCAGCACTGATATCTATGTCAATCAGCTAATCACACACACACACAAGGGGGTTGCCAGAGAGAGAGAGAAAGAAACACAAACACACAAAAACAAACACACACAGACTCACGCGCACACACAGAGAGAGAGAGAGAAACAGATAACAGCAGTAGCAGTAACAGCAGCGGCGACACACATCAGGTTAGCATTCTTGCCGTCATAAAAGCAGTCATCCTGAGCTGTTCCTGTACAATCTGTTCACCAGAGGCAAGCTTTACGGGCTGCCTCATAGAGAGCAAACAGCATGAGGCAGGATAAGCGAGAGAACGGGAGAGAGAGAGAGAGAGAGAGAAAGAAAGGGGAGGGGAGAGAAACAAGGATTCATACATTTATCCAGAGAACTAGAGAGAGATACGCTAAATAGCAGCTTCTCTCTCTCTCTCTCTCTCCTCTTCCTCTCGTTCTCACTCAGAGCCACACACACACGCGTACGCAGACACGCACAAGCGTGAACATTCACACAGCCACACACACACACACGCACAAACGCAGAGCCGCACACGCGCACGCATTGCAACACATCCCCCTGTCTGTCGATCTATCAGTCGCCTCTCAAATCACTTCTGCTTCCCAGCCATGTCCATGCACACACACACACACACACACACACACACACACACACACACACACACATATGCATGCAAGCACGCACATACACATCGCTGTCTCCTTTTCCCCCCACTCTCTTTCCCTCTCCCCCTCCCTCTCTCTCCTTCCCCTCTCTCCCTCCCTCTCTTTCTCTCTCCCCCGTCATCCAACCATCCAACCAGCCAGCCAGCCAGCCAGCCATCTAGACATGCCTCCCTCCCATTCTCCCTCTGCCAGCCTCTTCCTCTCTCCAGCCACGGACTGTGCCGCGGTAGCGGCAGAACAGCCGTAACCCAAAAAGAAAAAAAAACAGAAGATGCCGTACCTGTATATGAACCAGACGCTCCTGTTCATGGGGCCTAGCGACGGCCAGGAAGAAGAGAGGGAGAGGGAGAGAGAGAGGTCCTCCTCTCCGCATCCCCCCATCGCCATTGCCCCCCCCTCCACCTCCTCCTCCACCTCCTCCTCCTCCTCCTCTGCCGCCACCTCCTCCTCGCCCTCCTCCTCCTCCTCCTCCTCTTTCTCGTCTTCCAGCGAGAGAATTGCAGCGAGCGCAAGCGGCGCGGCAAGGGGAGGAGAGGAGAGAGAGACGGAGAGAGTGAGAGCAAGGGCCTGGCTCTCCCAGCCCCATCATACTTAAGACAGAGCGAGGGAGAGGGAGAGAGAGAGAGGGAGAGCCAGGGAGAGGGAGAGGGAGAGAGAGAGAGGGAGATGGTTCACTGTGACTGCGACAGAGAGAGAGAGAGAGAGAAGGAGGGAGTGTGTGTGAGAGAGGGGGGAGTAAGAGTGAGGTGGTTTAGCATAAAAAGAAGTGAGAAATGAGGTAATTTAAATAGAGAGAAAGACAGGAGAGAGAGAAGGGGAGAAAGAGAGAGGGAATGAGAGACAGAAGGAGAGAGCAGAAAGAGAGAAGGATAGAGAGAGGGGGAGAAAGAGTGAGAGAGAGGGTCCAGAGGTGATTGGGTTTGTTTGCTGAGTATTCCTCTGTCTCATACTCACACAGAATATAAAGAGAATTACGCAAACATGCATCAGAACAAACACATACACAGACATATGCTCTCTCTCTCACACACACACGCACACATACACACACACTCATACGAAACCACACACACATATGCACACAAATGCACATTGCCACTGAAACCTTTCAACACCTGCTGCAATAATTAAGAGCACATGGCTTGAGAAAGCCGTTTCACAAATCGTATCATATTATTACTTCTAACACATAAGGACCTTCCCTTTCTGCCCACCCCCCCTCCACTTCCCCTCCCCCCTCTGCCTCTCATTTGAACATCTGTGTCTCTCCTCTTAGAATCCTTGACAGTGGGATTGACTGATATGCCACAATATTCTCTCAATCACTCTTTCCCCCCATTCATAAAAATGGAAAACGTCTCAGGCAGACAAGGGTTCGCTCTGTTTGACGCCTCTGCCTCTCTGTTGTGTTCCTCTCGGCGAGGCGTGGTGCACAAGTGGCCAGAGTCACCAGCCACGCCAGGATTATGTCATCAACAACATTACTCTGCACTCCTGAATCACCAGTGATTCCAGTGTGTGGCTAATTTGAAAAAAAAAATGCAGATGAATTATGCATCTTTCTACTTTTTGTCTCTCTTTTGCATTTTATTTCTTCAATGAGCTACCACAAAACACCAAAATAACCATATAATTTCTGGAATATTCCAAAAGTCTCCCCCCACATTGTGTGCATGCATGGCAAATTTTTGTGGTTGGAAAGCTACTGGGAAATGTTATTTTTGCGTTTCTCTCATAGGCTTTGGTGGTGATGTCAGGATGATAAAAATGGGGTATTGATGCTTGACATGAGCTTAAATGTGCCCTTTTAACATAAATGTAGGATTTTACAATTCATACCAATGAACTGTATAAAAAACTTGCAAAATGTCCAATTTAATGACAAAAAAGTGCATAGGCAATCACTGCTGATATCTGTTCAATATTCTTTAACAGCTATATCATTAAACAACCAAGTACAGCAAGTGATATACAGTATATGCATGTTAGTCATCCAAGACCACATTACCCCAGTTCTTGTCTTCCACTGCTGGCTCTCTACAGAGTTTAAGATACATTTCAAAATTCTTCTATCCTTATTGAAAGCCTTCTTGAAAGAATCATTCCAAATGTCCCAGGTCTCCTGATCTGTCTCTTCCTTGCACACCCATGTCTTAAAGTGGTAAAACAACAAGTGTTACACCTTCTGTTCACCTACTAGACAGTCAGTGGTTCAAAATGCTGAACCCCCATTTTGTTCAGTCATACAGGTAGTCATATAACTCAGTGTGATGCAAAACCCAAACATACCTCAAATGTTGTAATGTTTCACAACTAGAGAAGATAGAATATAAACACAATAGTCCCAATTGCTGCCCCATGTTTTATCAAATGACACACAAGGCATTATTATAATTTCCCCATGCTCGTTATTAAAAGACTAGATGAAACTGGGATAAGATGTAACACTTTTGTTCAGTCTTGCATGTACATGGGTACCGGCTTTGTGTGTCTGATATTTTGGTAACTTGATCCTCCTTGATTTTTTGTGAATATATATTATATATATAGTGTATATTTGTAAAACTGTATTAGCCAGCAAAATTCTAAATACAATTGTAAGAGAAACCATTTTAATTATTTAAATTCTGTTCTATCTTTACCAGCAGACGTATCAATAGAAAATATCAAACATTGTGTCAAACATTGTTTCTAAAATATTGAAGTATAGTTAAATATGCTATTAAAGTAAGATTGTTACAGTGTAACAGACCACTTTGCAACCATCAGCTGGCAGAAGTCTGGCAGAAATGGAACTAATTAAAGTGGCAAAATCCCCAACTTTTTGTGTACCTCATGAATTTCTACATGTGCACAATTGGCAAACTGAAGTTGTTTGAGGTCAAAGAGGCCACAACATTTCTTTTGCATCTTTAATAAAAGCATTTGCATACTTGCATGCTGAGATGAGACATGAGACATGAGAAGACCACTTCAACAACAATTTATTAGGTTTGGCTGTGGAGCTTCTAAGTACTATAGACTTGGCCCTAATTAATAATGAACTGGGGTGAGCTGGACTAGCTTAAACTAAATAAACTGAGGCTATATTTCTAAAGTAAAGGAGATCCTACAGGAAATGATATTAATCCAAAAATAATGGATTGTAACTAATAAATGGTGTGCTGAGACTTATTGAAACAATTCAAAATGCTTCATCTGTCACTGGCTTATTACATATCTTCTTTCATCCTCTTTCATTCTGATCTCTCTCTCTCACACACATACATACTCTCTCTCTCTCTCTCTCTCTCTCTCACACACACACACACACATACACACACAAACATTCATAGTCAATCTTGTGTCAAAAACACAAGATCCAACTGCCTACTTATCTTGCACTCTAATGCCTTTACTGAGCTAACCTGACTTCTGCCTCTTGTCTGTCCTTTCATTTCAATGATGACCTTATGTGCACCTAAACACATTGCACAGGTCCTTATTCTCTCTCTCTCTCTCTCTCTTTCCCACACACACATGCACACATACACACACACAGTAAACACAGATGTGTCAGCACACACACACACACACACATTTCCTCTCTCCCTCTCTCTCACACACATACATACACATACTACCACACACACACACACACACACACACACACATATCACATATACAAATGGGCCCCTCCCCCTCTGCAATCACTCCCTTCTCTCCTTCAATACTGTCGGTAAACAAAACAGAAAACATGAATGAATGAGGAACAGAGTGAAAGGCACAAGAGAAAGAGAGAGAGAGAAGAGGAAAGGAGGGAAAGGCAGCAGAGGAATAGAGAAATAGCCTGAGATGAGCAGCACAGGCAAGCAGCAAGCGAGCAAGTGTGAGAGAGCGAGAGCGAGAGAGCGAGAGTGAGAGAGAGAGGGAAGAGAGAGAATCACAGTGGAAGGGGGTGGGGTAGCAGGAACTCACATCATCGCTGTCACTGCCTTCGCTGGTGGTGTAACGATGCTGTCTTCTGTCCGTTTTCTCTCTCTCTCTCTCTCTTTCTCTCTCTCTCTGCCTTCCTCCTTCCCTCCTTCTTCTTCGGTCTCTCTTCTCCCTTTCTCTTTACCTCCTCCTCTCTCCCTTCGTTTATTGCATTGTTGCCATCAGTGTCTGCGACGGTTTCTTCTGCTCCTCTCCCTTCTTCTCCTTTTCTTTGCCTTTCTCTCTGTCTGCATGGTAAGCTAAACTGTTGTGACTACAGTGTATGTGTGCATATGAGCGAGGGAGAGGGAAGGAGGGAAAGAGAGAGAGACAGAGGCATAGAGACTGGGAGGGAGTAAACAGGAGTGAGGGCAAGGGAGAGTAGATGGTAGCAGAAGGTGTGTGTGTGTGTGTGTGTGTGTGACAGAGAGAGAGAGAGAGAGAGAGAGAGCATGGTCGGTTAGTGCAAGTGTAATTGTCAGTGTGTGTGTGTGTGTGTGTGTGTGTGTGTGTGTCTGCACATATATATGCACCAGGGTGCAAGCTCATATGACTGTTCCTGTTCTTGGCCGAGCTTGTGTGTGCACTGCTCACTGTGTTGCACTATGGCAAACAATTCGTGTGTGTGTTCGTGTGCTTGTATGTGCGTATGTGTACTAGTAAATGCAACTGGGCTTGTGTGTGTGTGCGTGTGTGTTTGTGTGTGTGTGTCTCAAAAAAAAAAATTGTGAGAAGGAGTATGTCTTCCTCTGCATGAACTGTTATTTACTGTGTGTAAATAGTGCATCAGCATTTGTCTGTGTGTTTGTTTATGTGCTTGTTTGCGAGTCTGCGTGTATGTGTGTGATTATGCGTGGGTGTGTAGGTGCTTTGGATGTACTGTGTGTGTGTGTGTGTGTGTGTGTGTACGTTTGTGTGTCTCTCTCTGTGTGTCTGTGTGCCTGTGCATTGAACGCTTTAAGCTGAAAGTGCCGGTATGCTTTCTTGTCTCTATTTCACAGACCGCTGCCCCAGAAAAGTTCCCCTGTGTTCTTCACAGTAAGGCGACCAGAGGGAGCAGGGGCGCTCAGGAGAGACTCACACACTCAGCAGAGGCAGAGGGCAGAGCAAGAGAGCTTCCATTAAATGAGAGGCCTTAAAAGTCAAGTAGGCCACAGGAGAGGAAAATAAGATGCACCCCAGGAAAGAAAAGGTAGTCAGGGGAAGAAAGGGGCTTTTGGGAATGATGACTTTGACAAAATTCACTTGGGATAATCGCTAAACCGTGAATGTGTGAGTGTGTGTGTGTGTGTGTGTGTATGTGAGTGTGTATGTGTGTGTACATGTGTGAAGGACTGCTTGATAGACTGGTGAACTAAAGCTTAAAGATCATTTGTCTATGCTTCACCCAAATAGTGGTATGATAGTGTGAGTGAGAAAAAGATCACTGCAAAGATGGGAAACATTCCCACTGAAGGCATGAGTGTCCCCACTGAAGGCATGAGTCTACCCGCTGGAGGCTCATATTTCTGTCATTTAGACTACTGACCACCATTTCATTGTAATTATACATCAGTAAATAGTTATTATTTTAAACCTTGCTGTTATATTGTTGTTATTTGAAAACAGTCTATTATTTCACTTTCTCCATTTTGGTCATTCACTCACTTCCACTTACACTCTACTCTCTCTCTCTCTCTTTCTCTCTATCTTTCTCTCTCTCTCTCTCATTCTCCCTCACTCCAGAGTGCCCTTCACCGGCTGACCTCCAGATGGAGACACCACAGGGGAGAAAGGGTGATAGAGAGAAAATTAAAAAGTACAGGGGGTGGGTGAAATGGGATGAACATAAAGAGAGATTGAATGGGAGGACTGAAAAAAGGAGAAAGAAAGAGAAAGGGGGTGCCATAGCCAAAAATATAAATATAAATATAAAAGAGTTTTGCCGTTGTAATGGGTCTTTGAGAGCATGAGTGTGTGTGTGAGAGAGTGTGTGTCTGTGTGTGTTAGTGTTCTAACTCATCCATAATATTTTTAAGGTGTACATGGTGCACATACAATGGATGGGGCTCATGTCAAAATAATCTGGCCCCTATTCAGCCTGGTTGTGATGGAAGATAGTAACACACAACATTAAACACAAAACAATACCTACAGAAACCGCCATCACATCACACATACACACACACAAACATGCAAACTTACAGGAGGCTGCCCCTTCATTTTGCAACCAATTCTCCAGCGTTTTGATGATAGGTGCATAAGAGATTCTCTTCAGTATAAATACTTTGTGTGTGTGTGTGTGTATGTGTGTGTGTGTGAAAGAGAGAAAGAGAAAGAGAAAAGTATGGCACCATAGAGAGCAAACCAGAGGGGGGGGAGTGTTGTTCTCAAACACCTGCAGGCATTTTAGCAGTTCAGCTGCCGCCCGTTGGGAGCTTCGCACCACTTTTATTAACAGCAGAGGGGGTCTGGCTTGGAGTAGATCACAGGATTACCATCACACCGACACACCCCAACACACACCGGCATGCACAAGCCCAGCACACTTCTACCTCCTGCGGAGGCTTCAAGACCACAAACTCAGTCTAAGACAGAAGAAGTCTTTCAATTCTAAGAGGTCACTTGATCACCAGCATATGATCATCTAATGTGCTGCTACAGCCAAGATGAATGCTCAGTAAACATCTTTATCAAACTTAACCATCTCCATCACATCACTTTGGTCTCAGCTAGCTTATAACACTCTGCCATCCCATGCCTGTTATCATGTAGTAGTTCAACCAGAAGCAGCTACCAAACATGTCAGTTATATCATATCATGTCAACACTTTAAAAATATTGGAACTACAAATATTACAGCTCAGCATCTTACATCAGCCAAAATAGGTTCTACACAATTCAGGAAAACTTGTCTGTCAGTGTCTTCACAGGGACCAGAATAATTTGGAGAATGAACTGGAGACTTGACAGCAGCCAGCATGTCACTCAGACACCAGTCAGCCATAGCACAGACCAGCAACGGTTTTCCTTCACAGTTTTGGTCTGAAGGGGTAATGTGACATGGCAGCCATTTGACATTTGGCATCAAGGAGATTGCACTGACAGCAAAGAGTTAGTGGAGGCCAAATATCCACATCCACAAGTTTATCTGAATGCCAAGGCACACACATCTGCACTCGGTCATTCAGATGAACCACTGAACTACTAAATGCACGTATCATGCCGTAGTATTGTCGTGCAGCTACATATAACAATTAAATTGCATTCATAACTCTGCTAATACAAGAGATCCATATTTGTGGATGTGTATATGTGTGTGTGTGTTTGTGTGTGTGTGTGTGAGAAAGAGAGAGAGAGAGAGTGTGTAAGTTTGTGTGTACTGTACTTGTACTTGTGTGTACTGTATACTGTATATGTATGTACGTGTATGTGTATGTGAGTTTGTGTGTGTGTGTGTGCGTGTGTGTGTGTGTATGTGTATGTGTGCACATGTTTGTCTCTAAAGCCAGCCAAAAGTGCGGTTAGACACATCTTCTTACCTGGGCGCATCAAAGCTGTCGTAGGACCCCACGGTGTAGTGCCTGAAGAGTCGCTTGGTCCTCTCGCTGCGGCTCTCTGGAAGACACACACACACTGGAATGAGCACATCCACCACGCCGCCACAGCTGCCACCAGGCAGCAGCAGCTGGGAGTCAAAGGGTCCAAGGACCATTCTGTGTACGCCGCAGTGTCAGCGAACGCATGTCCCCATGTGTGTGTTCGGGTGTGCGCACGTGTGTGTGTGTGTGTGTGTGTGTAAGAATGCTGCGATTACTCAGACGAGGAAGGCTCTCGATTTTGTTTCGCTCACACCCTCATCTTTAGATCTGGCCGCAAAACTTCGACAGCTGAAGCTGTGAAAGTGTGGGATCAGTTTTAAAAATAAACACGACATCTGCAGTCTGAAGTCCCAGCGTAATGCTGTTTGCCTTTGTTACTTCAGTGGGATATAACACTGAGCCTGGACCTATTA